>CM039131.1:37361919-37703356 GCA_022036555.1 Microstegium vimineum
CAAATACAGTACGCCAGACACGGTACTTGTGTTCCATGGGGCGCGACGACAAGAAATTTGCCAAAGAGAATGAGTTTGAACCACCAACAAGATGGCTAGCAATTGTGGAGTAACTCGATGGTTCTGGCATCAAAGGAGTCATTTTCATGTATGCATAGAACCATATTGCAAGTAGCAAGCTAGTCGTCACAACCGCACCCACCACGTAAAAATGCAAGAAGAATTTTTGTGGAACAGTGAACCTCTGCAATTTTAGAGAAGAATTATAAGTGAGTTTCTGAGAGTCGCAAAATTTTGATGCTTAAAATAACTGCTCAACAGAAAATTAATACATAACTAGTTAACTGTCGCTGTTAATGTGTTCAAGAAAATAAATCTCGCTGTTAATAGTACACAGTATCAGTTTTTATTTTCATGGAACTCATTTGGCATATGGTTTGAAAATTGTCAATTAATCGTAACTAAACCTCGAAATTGATATAGCTAGTTAACAAGCTCATAACCATGTTTTTGGAAACTCATGTCTCAAGAAACTTTTCGAAAGCGGTCAAAATTTTACTTACATTTTGTATCCTTAGATTAATCATGGAATATATTTTTTATAGTATACCAAATCTTAATAATATTTTCTATAAACTAATACAAACTTACAGAAGTTTGTTCCATCCAAATCCATAATTGTACCCTTTTTTTGGACGGAGGTACTATCTAACAGGAGCTCAGTAATTTACAAGCCAACATCTCAGCAAAGTAATTACATCAGCTCAAAATTCTATCAGATTTTCTCTAGTATCCTACAAGAAAGAAGTTATCCAGTAACCAGGAACATATACGTACAGGTTTATGGCACCACCTCTAATCAAAAGTGTGAGCTACAGTGATTACTGACTACTCCAAAACTTCCTATTCCTCCCCTCTTCAAGCACCATGGCAACCATTCCACTGCTACGTAAAGTTCATAGGAACCGAATTTTTGATACAGCAAAATATCCTTTATTCTATCAGTTATATGTCACTTTTTCTTTGTCCTAATTTAAACTTCTCCTAGTTTGATCAAGTTTATAGAAACATGAACATCTATAACATCAAATTAATTTCATTAAATCCACTATGAAATATTGGTAAAGCATCTATTTAATATCCTAGATGTAGGATAAAGCTAGAGTAAACTATAACTTGGAACCGAGGGAGTAGATTTCAAACTAATCCGCAATTTAACTTGGACAAGAAAACAGCACAGTTGACATAAGCACCGTTTAGATCCCACATGCTTCTGTGTTACCAGAGCAATTCATAACCAACAGAAAATCAGTATGAATATAGGGGGCGAAGCATCAACTGTTTGTTTAGACCCTACGCGATTTATGTTCCGAAATCAATCCATAACCAACAGAATATCAGTATGAACATATGGGGCCAAGCAGCAGCAACTTGTTGCAAACCAGCACCAATCTTACCGCCTTGGACGAGGACGAGGGCCTGACTGTCTTCCCGCGGGACGAGAAGGCGCAGAGAAGGCCGTGGATGAAACGGCCACCGGCGGCCGTGGGGATGGGCAGCGCGGCGGCGGCGATGGGGAGGGTGGCCGCGACCCAAGCGAGGCAAAGGAAGTACTGGAGCGCGGGCCCGCTCCCCGTATCCATTTGAACGCTGAGCGCGAGGGCAAGGACTAGTGCGCGCGGGGTGGCGACGCGGGGCGGCGCGCCGGAGGCAGGGGCGGCGCGGCCGTCGGGCGCTTGGGTTGGTGCTTGGAGTGGGAAGGAGGGAAGCGAATCAGGGAGAGGAAGGCCCGAGATTTTGGTGCGTTTGCTTCGCGTGGCGGGGAGGTTTTTAGATCAGTTCCTTCTGGAAGCGAGGCCGACCGGAAGTAACCTGATTAGTTGAGTGCCCAAATCTAAGAGGTTATTAAGTTAATGTCAGGTTTGATATTGTCATTGGATGCTTGACCCATCACCTGACGTTTCATCACTGATCACGGATAAATAACAACGGAGTATAGTAATACTCCGTAGTAAGTATTGTTTCTTTCAAAAAAATTTACAGTAGTAAGTACTGTATATTAGGAGTTCACAGAAAACACTACGCAACCGTTGGCAACGCATCCACGGTGTTTCTTGCACATGTGAGAGTGAACAGAAGTGACTGCAATTTAGACGAATGCAGTTTGATCACGTTGCTTAACCTGCTAGCCTCATCGGAGAATAGGGGAGTCATGAAAAAATGTGCATAATTGAGGTTGGATACACGATAATGATGTACACCACCCTAGCATTGATGTGTCACGGCTGAGTTTAGATACGGATAGATCTTTCGAAAAGGAGTTTGGATACGGACACATATATGGATGCTAACAGTCTCGCTTGCACTCCTGTATTTGCTGGAGCGCAAGTGTGGTGGTGGCTAAGTGGTCACACTATCAGCAGGCAAGTCAATCTCACAGTCGAATCTCATGTTGATTATTGGGTGAGTAGATGAGCAGCTAGCGGTGCCATTTTATTAGCCCAGCTAGTGACGACGATGGAAATACAGAAAAAGGAGGCTCTAAGTTACGAGGGTTAAAAATGTACTCTCACTATTATAAATTACCATCTTAAATTACAAGGCACTTCAAGAATCCTAGAGAGTCAACGTATCTCAACTTTAATCAAACTTATATGATATTATAATAATATTTATGATGTCAACTAAGTATAATTAGATTTTTCATTAATTATATTCTCATAGTATACGTATTTGATATCATAAATCTTTATGATTTTATCTATTATTTGTGTTAAACTTGAGATACTTTAACTACCTAAGATCCTTAGAACGACTTATAATTTAGGATGTAAGAAGTAATTAAATCCGAATTGATCAATCCTTGTTGCTTGAGTGAGGTGAGAGCTAGCTATTTTTCATGTACTCAACAGTGACAATAGTGTCTATGGTGATTTTGAGAGCTAGACCGGTGTTGTAGCTCTAATAGCACGGGTCCTACCTCCACCCTTAAGCACAGCTACAAATAATCATCGTTTTAGAGACTTAGGGGTCGTTTGTCAGCGTTTCATGAAGCAAATTCTCTCTATTGCGATCAAACATATTATTTAGCGAGAAATTATTCTAGGCTGATTCTCTGAAGGAATTCTATGAAATAAACTAAAAGACTAAGATTGTGAACATGAGCCTAGCGTATAGTATTCGAATAATCACTAGTTTCGAGACTTGTGTTTACTCAGGTGATGTAGGGTGTATTTAAGGCCGTTGTACAGTACCTTGTACAGTAACCAGGGCTTAATTGGCGGCTCTAGGACCGGGAGGATTTGGGAACCAAAGGGTGTTCTATATGCACAATTTCTCGATGTGCTGGACTTAGAGTTTCACAAATCACAATATATACAGAAGCCGACAATGAGCCAATCGAAATATATGCAGAAGTCGACGATGAGCCTTTATTTTTTTCACGATCACGCCCAACCCTAGGCGTATTTTTCATTAAGCAGAAAAGAGTCCCACCCGGTACAAAACACGGTAACCACAGTTACCCAAGAAACACAACGCAACCAGAAATCAAACACCAAGGAGTACGCCAATATGCCGATTGCCAGCCAAGCTCCAGAGCAACACTTCCTCCTGGATCCCCGCTACCAGCTTGGAAGCCTGAGTCACGACGGCATCGAAAGTCCGTGCATTGCACTCCTTCCAAATCCTCCAGCTGATCAAGAAGAAAAGTGAATCAAAGCCCTTACGAAGCTGCTGTCGCAATTGCTTCCTGCTCCGAAGCCACCAGGCTATAGCCATCTCGCCATCGAGGAAGGTGAAACCTTGCAAACGCAACTTGCCGAACCAGAGCTACCAGACCTCCCTATTGTAAACACATCCAACTAAATTGTGGTCTATGGTCTTACAACCTTGGTCACAAAGGATACAGGTACTGGAAGGTTGGAGGCTAGGGCGAAACCTCATGTCTGCAGTCCAACACCTGCATGCAAGACAAGCCAGAAAAAGAAGCGAACCCTTGGCGGCGCCGCCGTTTTCCAGATTTCCTTTGCTCCCAAAGGAATGGACGGCCTGAGGAACATCGCTCCATAGGCAAAGGCAGTCGAGTAGCTTCGATCACGGGTGAGAGACCAATCGAACGTATCCGGATGATCGGTAAGTTGCACCTGTACAAGTATATCATACAACTCGGCCACCTCCACCACCATTTGCATGGTGATGGCGCCCCCAATATGTTGCACCCATGCGTTTTCAGCCAAAGCCTCCGTCACCACTACCAACTTCTTACTCGGCCGAACAACAGCAAATACATTGGGCGCCAGGACCCTGATCGTCCTTCCCTGCAACCAGCAATATGTCCAAAAGAGTATCGATCTGCCATTGCCGAGGTCAATGGACGTAGCCGCCTGAGACAAAGCCAGCACCCACTCCCGAGTCGTAGGCACACGGCCCACCTGCAGGTCCTTCCAGACCCAGCGCACGCGGAGGGCGAGACCTGCGCGCCTGAGATCAACGATGCACAGGCCGCCCTGAAACTTTGGCCTGCAGACAGTCGCCCAGGCCAACTTGCACTTCCCTCTAGCCACCGTGGTCGTTCTTGTTCCTGTCCAGATGAAGCCCCGCCGTAACCCGTCGATGGCCTGGATCGCCCAAGGGGAGAGGCACAGGGCTATGGCGGTGTGAACTAGTATGGCAGACAACGTGGCCGTGACCAAGGCCGTGCGGCCAGCCGCGTTCAGCAACGCCCCTTTCCACGCGGGTATTCTCGCGGCGACCTTGTGTTGACAGAGAGCAACGCCTGTTCGTCTGTCCGCCTGAGCTTGAAGACAGAGAGCAGGATCCCGAGATAGCGGCACGGGAACACACTGATCCGGCATGCAAGGACGATGAGCCTTTAGTGGTCTGATTGGAGACGGATATAAAAAGCTACGTTGTTGCATAGTCTTAGCGAGTTAGCGGGGCAGGTTTTGCATACTCTTAGCGGGGCAGGTTTCAGGTGATTACAGATTGTTTCTCTACAAATTGGCACGGGTTGGATCTCATTGCCATCTTTGTGTTTTATATTGAAAAAACTATCAAATAATTTTGGTCAAATTTAATATGTTTTAACTTTCTAATATTTTTAAAATATTTTATAACTTAGGATGGAGGAAGTAGGTGCTAAATCGCACATGCATGATGCCTATTGAGGCTCGAAATATAAGAAACATCACATATCAAGATGCTCACAATATGTTGGCACCTAGTAATAAATTTTTAGACTTACTTCCTCCATCTGAAAATAAAATCACTTCTAAGTTTCAAATTGTCCTAAAATAAGAATAACATAATGTGTGGGACTAATACAGTAAAACAGAATTAATCTGTGACAAAAAAAATAGTAAACGAGAAAATACAGGTGGGAGCAATACAATAAATGGTACTCTCTGTTCCAAATTATAAGACGTTCCAAGAATCTTGAAGAGTCAAACTATCTCAACTTTGATCAAAATTATATGTCAATATAATAATATTTATGATATCAAGTAAGTATTATTAGATTCGTTATCAATTATATTTTCATAACATCTCTATTTAATATCATAAATCTTTATAGTTTTATCTATAATTATTGGTCAAACTTGAGATGTTTTGATTCTCCAAGATTTTTAGAACGTCTTATAATTTAGGACGGAGGGAGTAGATGCCTATTAAATTGTGGCAAAAATACATGATGGTTGGATTCCAGAAGCCTCTGGTCCACGTCACGCGAACACTCTTTGCCGTCGCTGCACCTGTGCGATGTCAGTGCAATCAGCTGCACCTTTTTAGGTATAGAATGGTAATTTCTCAGCTACAGCAATTTGCCAATTTAAATTCTAACCGTGTTTTTATTTTAAGACTGAAGGAGGATATAATTATATGACTTATATGATAGATGACAATAAACTTTGCTTGTTTTCAACTTTCTATAATTATTAAAACAATAATGATCGTATATTACTTGTGGTATTACATTCGACGAAGTGCTTGAAATTTGAAACCCACAAGCAACCACGGGCGCAGATCAAAATTGCACCCGCAGGAGGGTGGTGTCACAATATTTTACAGGTTTGGTCGTGGATATGTATTTGCTCCATTTGCACTACTCTCTTTGTTCTATAAAAAGTGTCAATTTTAATAAGTCAAACATTTAATTTTACGCAAATACATGTGAGAAAACATTAATGTATATTATGTATAATTAGTACAGTATATAATTATATAAAATTATTGAATATATTTTTATAACAAATTTATTTATATGTAAAAATACTATCAATACTTTTTTATAATCCTAATCAGAATTTTTCTCATATTAAAAAAAAGGTAACACGAATCTTATCTTATAGCGACACTTAAGGACCTCGGAGGGCACCTGACCTCAGTACCTGACTAGTAATCCCTCGAGTGTCCCGCTCGTTCGCGATAAGACCTGGGCTGCCAGCTGCCACCAGCAGTATTTGCCTCCACAACTAATGGATCAGGTTGGCGACCGGCGTCTTGCGCGGTTATCCAGGCTCCAAAATTTTGAATCGCGCGGCCAACGAAATTTGATTTAACCGGCTCGAGGATTTGGCGAAGCCAGCGCGGACGCGGACGCGGCTCAGTGCGTGATTGATTCGCCGCCTCGGCCAACGGCCGGCCGAAACGGGCGGCGGACACGCGCATCGTGCGATTCCCCTGCCACCACGACGTGCGCTGTACTAGACTATCCAGAGGCTCGCCGGTGATCACACGCAAATATCGGATAAGTTGCGCATCAGAAGCACCCATTCAGATCTCGCAGCGACCACAAATTGAAATCATCGACTGTGATCCCAATGCGGCTACGGACGGTGCCCCGCCACTGTTGGTCTTTTGCCATGGCGACATCGATTCCTAAGATAAAAGACAGTGGTGACCACAGTTCTACATGGAAGAAGACCAGTGGAGCACGAAACAATTGTTGCGTGCATAGCTCGATAAGCTGAATTTTTCGAACCAAACCCCTCCCAATTCACTTTAGAGAATGATACAGCGAAGAAATAAGCCACAATCCAAAATGAACAGCGAAGCAGCCGAATCCTTCAGCGATGTAATCGTGTTTCGGGGAGAAGTCACCAACATTAGAACACAATCCAATTTCCTAAATATATTAATCGACAACACAATCCAATTTCCTAAATATATTAATCGACAGTGCGCAAAATAATTCAGAAGAGAAATTTCCGAAACATAAGTTGATTTCATATATAGGAAGAACAGAATACATCTGCATCACCAGAAACCTCCTAGTAACCATTTGCTACACTAAGAAACCATGGCAGATAGAGCTTGCCTAACAAAGAACACACCATCAGATACACTTTGGGGCAGACAACTTGTTTGTACAACTAGTAACCAACACCACACCACGATCAGAGCTACGATCTAGGCAACACATCTCACGCGGACACCTTCCGGGCCTTCTTGGAGGCGGGGGACTTGACGGTCTTGGGCTTGGCCTTGGCCTTGGCGGCGGGGGACTTCTTCGGCTTCGTCACGACCTTCTTCTTCTCCGGCGCCTTGCGCTTGGTCCCGGCAGCGGCGGTCTTCTTGGGCTTGGCTGCTGCGGCCGCCTTCTTCTTAGGCTTGGTGGCGTCCTTGGCCGGCTTGGGCGCAGCGGTCTTGGCGGCGGCGGGCTTGGCCTTGGGCTTGGCGGCGGGCTTCTTGGCGGCGTCGGAGAGCTTGTACGAGGCCTTCACCTTCACGAGCTTGCCCTTGGCGGCGAACCCGCGGAGCTGGATAGAGAGGATCTTCTTGAAGTTGCCTGGCAGCGACGCGCCGTGCTTGTCCTCCATGTACTTGGCGATGGCGATGGAGCTGGAGCCGGTCCTCTCCTTCAGCGCCGAGATCGCCTCCTTGATCATCTGCAATACCATGGAACAGAGAGATATTCGATCAGCACAGGATTCCGACGGGACGCAAAAGGACAAGCGAACGCAGATCGACGAGGCTCACCTCGAAGTAGGGCGGGTGGGAGGCCCCGGCGGCGGCCCCCTTCGGCTTGGCGGCGGCGGGCTTCGGCTTCGGCGCCGTGGCGGTCTTGGCGGGGCGGGAGGCGGGCTTGGCGAGGGCAGGCATCGTGGCTGGTGATCGAGAGGCACAAAGGGCTCTAGAAACTGCAGCTGTGTGTGCTACCTCGACTTCGGAACGGGAGCTGTGAATGGATAGATTCGAAAGGACCGGGTCGCCCTCATTTATAGGCGGGGACGGGAGCGATCCGCCAGCGGGGAATTCTGCGTGCTGATTGGCTGGGGAGGCAAGGCCACGGATCGCGATCCGCGGGAGGAGCGCTGAACGCATCGGGGCCGTTGGATGGAGTGGGCGGTGCGGGCGCAAGGGCCCGTGTGCGCCCCCCGACGCCCACAGCAGGAAATGCATTTTCTACCTTGAACAAAACCGCGCGAGCGCCTGTCAGTGGAACCCGTGCACCGTGGACCAGTCAGTGGTAGTCCAGCTGTTGTCGCTGTGGACGTGCGCGATGGGGTGGGGGAATGTGGTTGCACTGATTTCCCAGTGTTCTGTGAAACAGGTGTACGAACGTACTGATGGGCGTGGATTTGCGCATAGTTTCAAGCCTTCGGTTCCCGATCTGCATACGGCCTACTCCCGCTGTATCTGGAGTCTGGAGTTTTCAAGAAAACCTGGCGTTACCAAAATGCCCCCTGGCTTTTCAAGATGGCAAAGAGGAATTCCCCGTCGGGGAACAACTCCCCATCCCCGTCCCCGTCCCCGCGGGGACAAATTGCTCTCCATCCCGTCCCCATCACAACCGTCGAGGCTCAAGTTTCTCCCATCCTCGTCTCCGGCGGGAAATTCATCCCCACGGAGATCCCCGTCTCCGTTTCAACTGACACAGTTAACAAGAGTACATCCATACCAGCAAAAGCAGGCTCCAATGTACAAGCACTCTGTACATCGATGGATCTAGTGGTACTCTGATCTGCATAGCAGTAGCAGAGCAGGCTCCAAAGTCCAAAGCATTTGAACTGCACCTCCACAGACCACGTCCCGTCCCTTTTGCTTGCTAGGCTGTTTCTTGACGGATTTGAGCTGCTGGTATTCTCTCCTTAGAATTGGAGATGCAAGCAGGTGCCTTTTCCTGTCTGTAGAAAGTGGAAGATATATGGGGCTGAAAGGGAGAGGGAGAGGGAGGGAAAAAATTATATGCTACGGGGTGTCGCATAAAAAGCACGGTACGGTACCACTAAATTTCTTCACTTTCAGGTGGGACATGCTTCCTCTAACTGGTCAGCTAATTACATGCAGGTGGGACCTACTTCAAACAAGAGAGGATGTCGCACGAGCTATTCTGTACAACACCATTGCATATAATTTTTTTCCGAGAGGGAGGCGGAGGCTGGTGGTGTGTGACGGCGCGGCGGCGGAGTGGTGTCTGGTAGGATGTCTAGTATGGGATGTGAGATAGAACTAGGGTTAGTATATATGTTCGGCTACGTTGGGCCTTTAGATGGGCTTTCTTTGTTGTTGTGCGCCTTCGAAACAACTTAGCGGGGCGGGGATACGGGGATGGGGGACACAGAACCATCCCCGTCCCCGCCAGCCCCAACGGGGATCAGTTTCCGACCGTTTAGTTCCCCTGGGGGATTAGTTTGGCTCCATCCCCGTCCCCTAATAGGGGAATCCTCCGCGGGGAATCGGGGATCGGGTCCCGTTGTCATCTTTACTAGTCTCCCTTTCGTCAATCATGATCCTATTTCCATCTCAAAACTATAAGACATGTTTGACTGGGTAACTTGAATAGTATATATATATATATATATATATATATATATATATATATATATATATATATATATAGCTCATCAAAATTTTTAAGTAAGGAATATATTTACATTATTAAATATTTAGATTTACTATATAAAAAATTGCTCCGCAACACGTATTACTCCTTCAGTTTCTCATAACAAGTTCACTCATTTTTCAAAAGAACACTCCTTTATTTTTTTTTCATTGCTCATCGAGACAGAGATACAAATGACACAAGACGGGCTTAAAAACCAAACCAAATATATTATATCTATCTAGGGACTCATAAACACAACATGTTCGTTTGATCGTTTTTTTTTCAATAAGGGGAGATTCCTCATTTCCATTCAACGAACGGAAATAAAGAGTTAGAAAGGTTTAGAAAGACATTTAGAGGAAACTTACAGACATGTGTTTAACCAAACAACGCAAAAGAACATCCGCACTACTTAAACGATGAAAGAACTAAACCAAACCAACTAAGAAACCTTGCAAACAGACGACAACAGAGCAACAAACGCCACCTTCAGCATTGTGTTCACGCCGTCTTCGAGTAGATCCTTATCAGCTTCTGCAAAGAGACCTGCCCAATACTTCATTAAGGCACATGCATGACATATAATTTCCAAAGGGTTATTAATCAGTTTTTTCTCAAAATAGGCTTTATTCCTAGCTATCTAGATGGCCTAGCATATTGCCGCCACTCCCCAAACATTTACCTTTTTTTATCAGGAATCCATTTGTCCAACCAAATCCAACAGTGATCAAGATTATTGGGAATGATGTCGGCTCCTATATACTTGGCAATACAAGTCCAAACTACCTTGGCAACGAAACAAGTGAAAAACAGATGTTCCACCGATTCCTTATCATCACAGAAGAAACAGCTCGGGTCACCTTTCCAGTTTCTTATTATCATATTGTCCTTAGTTAAAATAGCATTATTCTCTAACAGTCATCACAAATATGTTTGAACTGAAGCCCAGCATCATCACAAGTCAAAGTCTCATATATAGTTTTAACAGTAAAGATACCCTTCTTCCCTGATTTCCAGATCAACTTTAACCCATATCAAATCCCAAGCCCTCTGTAGTTCCATTGGTAGCTATCTCCTAAATGTGATCCTAACAGAGCCATTTTTTACATCAGCAACATAAACCTGTTTTTGTTCACACAAAGTATACAGAGATGGTACCAGACTATTTAGGGGATGGTCATATAACCATTCCCAATTTTAATACTCCTTCTACGAATGTAGATATCCTTGACTTTAAGCAGGTCACTCCATATGGGTGAATCACCTAACCTATAAGAGATTTGATGGATATTCAATCTAGAGAGGTACTTTCTTTTTATAATATCTTGCCATAACCCACATTCATTCTCCAATTTCCACCACCATTTGCACAGCAAACTAATATTGAGCTTTGTTAAATATTTAATGCCCACACCTCCTTTCTTCTTGCTTTTGCACAAATTAATCCACTTTATTAAGTGATATTTCTTTTTTACTACCTCCTCCTTGCCAAAAAAAGGTTCTTCTGATTTTATCAATCTCTTCAACAAATCTCTTCAACATAAGTCTTAGGTAACAAGTAAACTGACATGTGGTACATAGGTGAATTATTAAGACTAGCACAAATCAGGGTAGTACTCCCTGCCATAGTTAGATTTCCACCCTTCCAGGTATCCAATCTTTTTTCTACATTTTTCAACCAAAGGCAGCCAATCAACAACATGTAGTCTGCTGGGACTGACAGGAACCCCTAAATATTTAACAGGAAAGGAACTCAATTGACAGTTGAAAATCTCAGCATATTTCAGTCCCCAATCTTCATTATCATTAATCATCAAGATTTCGCTTTTATTAAAGTTAATTTTCAAACCAGAGAGCATCTCAAACAATTTGAGTAGCATTTTCTGTCTGGCTCCCTCAAGATCATGTTTTAGACAGATGACAAAACAACCACCCTGTTAGGAATGATGTTTGCAATCAGACCACATATCAAACCATTTTCTTGAGCTTTCAGGATCATTCTTGTTAGACAATCGTCTACAAAGTTAAACAGAATGAGGAGAGAGGATCTCCTTGCCTAACACCTTTGTAGCTTTTAATGTGAGGGCCAATTGAGTTGTTAATTTTAACATTCACAGTGCCATCAGTTACAACTTTTTCAATCCAATTGAACCAAACCTTATCAAAATCTCTCATTTTCAAACATTCTAAAAGCATATTCCAACTAACTTTGTCGTAGGCCTTTTCAAAATCTATTTTGAAAATAACCCCTATTTCTTTGCAAGGCATGACGTCGGCATGTGTTACCTCGACGTCGCGGGGCATGGCGTCGACCTCAGGGTCCAAAAACAAGATTAGTTTTTCTAGGGGTTCAAACTTAAATATTTTTTTTTAAAAAAAAGGCTAAATCGTGAAAATTGAGGTTGGTGGGCCTGTTCCGTTCAGTTTGGTTGGGCCTAGGCGGTTCAATCGAATACAGCCTGGGCGTGTACAACGGGCTCCAAGGTTTTCCCACACTGCACTGCGTCGGGCTGGGCCGAACAATCAACTTTATGTGTCGTCTACCGTGTACTTCCTCCGTCCCAATACAGTGGACGTCCGAACATTTAAAAAAGGTTTTAAAAATACATGTCGTTTTAGTCACCAGTCTGGGTCCCACCCTAGAGCGAGTAAAGCCGCGTCAGTGCATGTTTGGTTTACCCCTAAAGTTTAGTGACCCTTAAAGTTTAGTGCATCAACTAAAGTTTAGGGGACACTTTATGAAGATGTTTAGTAGTTTAGGGTCTAAAATCACCTAAAAAATTTAGGGGGCTATAACCAAACATGGCCTTGCCCTCGGTCACAAGCGTCAACAGGTCACATCTCAGGCTCTCGCTCCGCATCGCCCTCGCAATTCTTTTCACCGGAGAAACATGGCGCTGCCGGCGGCTAAACCGGGCTTCCATCTCGGCTGCCAGGAGGCTCCCGCGATGGGCTTGGGGTTGTCGCCGCGGCTGGCACTGCGTCGTCCCGCCGCGGTCTCTCGGCATAGGTTTGGTATCTCTGAAGTCTTCGATTTCTGGCGTTTGTTCCGTTCATATATGGAGAGTTGCAGTCAGTTGAAGCGCTAATCGCCTAATCCCATTCTTCATTCTGCTTGCTTAGTCCGCCCGCTAACTCATGCAGTTGCAAAATCGTAGAGTCCATGACTCTATATCCTCAAAAACTGTCCTCGCAAAAAAAGAGGGAAAAAATAAAAGAATTCTGTCCGTTTGTTTGTTTGTTTGTAATCCACATTTTCCCCCATTGGTGTACACAATATAAATTAGCTTCACAGAACGTTGATCAGCAGATTCCTTTTAACATGATTTGGATGGTGGAGAATTAGAGACCAATGATGAGCAATTCTCGCCTTCGATCGTGGGAACCATTGCCTTGTGTGCTCTATAAACAATGTGAATTCGATGTTACTTAGAGCATCTCCAACGGTTTTGTAAATGGGCTTGACATTCTTGTTTTTGCAAAAAAAGTCTAAAAATCTCATATCCACGGTTTGGCAAATGGGCTTGGCATTTTTGTTAACTTGACAAACACCAGGTGAAACTGCAGTTCATTTGGCAATCACCCCTCGCACTACTCTCGCAGGACATTTTCCTCTCGCGCGTATAATTTTTAGTTTTGGCAAGTGAATAATGGGAAACCGTTGGAGATTTACATTTTTTACCTTTGCCATATTCATTTGGCACTTGGTAAATTCCTAATTTTGCCAAACAAAAAATACAAAACCGTTGGAGATGCTCTTAAGTTAGGAACAAACATATGGAATGGTGTCTGATGGGGAAAACTTCTGTAGGAAAAAGAAACGGCAGTGTTGTATCATATGAAACATGGACACCCAATTAAGATCAACGAGCTGCAGGCAGTATTGTACCATGATGTTTTTCTTTGTTGACATAGTTTTTGTGCATTGAACTGCATTTTTTTTCTCGAACAGGCAGGAGAACTGTGTGTCAATATATTAAGATTGAACTGCAATTTGAACCTCTTGTCACAAATACAATTCTGGACTTATTTGTCTCACATCTCTGACAACATTTTTCTCCAAATCCATTAAATTGCAATATTAAGCATTACATTCAGAAGTCTACCTGATTTCTCGTGTTTCCTGTCTAATTAATAATTATTAAATATCATTGTAGTCCGTAATGGATTACACCGTGAACCGATCCAGCGCTATAGGACACGACGGTAACTGCTCCCTTAGCATTTGAGGATTCCAACTTGCGAGATTTATCAAACCACAACATCAGCGCCCCTCCAACCAAACAAAATGGACATATTTGTTGCTCTGTAACTGATTACACTGGTTTTGGTTGCATCACCGTTGCCGTTGCCCAAACAGCACCTCAATTGTTCAATCTATTGCAACTGGCCAGGATTGGATCAATCTGCGCGTCCTTGGTTTCAGTGTGCGATCCATTGCAGCTTGGCAAGATGGGCACTCTCAAAAGAGGACATGCATGTATGTAACACATAATCTAATTAACTACCGTTTGACCAGGGAACTATTTTTTCCCTCTCGCAGAACGCTAGCGGTTTGACGGTTTTTGCAACCAAAGGGAGTGCACAACTTGCCTGGTCTCTCTTTGGTCTCTCTGTACTGCTGAAAATATAATAACCTTCTTTGTTTTTGGAAAGATTGGCCTTGAGTGTCTGGATAACTTATTCTGCATACATTTTCTGTACTTCCAAACATAAGAAATAACTATCTAAACATGTGCAGGAGCAGGACTGGCAGATGGAAGTTTCCAGTTGCAGCCACCAGTCTAGATGACTATCTTCCAATGCGAAGCACTGAAGTGAAAAATCGGTAACTTGTTTAACTCAAAGCGAGTGCTGGCATTTTTTTGTTCCTTAATTTATTTATTTATCTGAATCATACTTTCTAGCACTTTTAGCTTGATAGCACTGAGTGTGCTGTTAACTATTAGTAAAAATTGCCGTGCATATCAATTTTAAAATAATAAATTCAGTTTTGTACTACATGTTCTATGGTTATGTTTGCCCTTCTATTCTGAAGTTGTATTGTCAAAACCTTAAGATGTCATGAAAAAGTAATTCATCAACAGTTCCATTTGCGAATTGGAACATGAAGTCAGCTTATCGGTACCATGATGTAAAGACCTCTTTTGCTGTTTTGCAATTGATTCATTGAGTTTGTTAGGGTATAATTCTTATTTCAATGAGACTTCAAAGTCATGCCATTGCCCATTTTGATCTTACATAATGCAGACATACTTGGTGAATGATGATAAGTTTAATTCTTGCATGGAGGAACATTTACTTAATTGAGAAGCAGAAAATGTTCTTGTTTTTCATGAAGCCAATCCTGCAAAATTAACCTGATTATGGCGTATCACCCCTTGTCTCTGCAAGTTGGCAACTTCTAACAGTAAGAGTCTACCCAAAATGCTAAATGTGAACTCAATATACCATAATATCTATATGCTCTATAATGTGGTGCTTTTGTTGTAATCTGAGTTCACTTGTTTACGGATTGGAGCAAAGTGGGATCATACAACCTCTGGTGACTGCAATTTAGTTTATTGTTACTCCCTCCATTTCAAATTGTAAGTCGTTTTACCTGTTTTAGATACATAGCTTTTACTATGTATCTAGAATTCTGGACATAATGTTATCTAGGTGCATAGCAAAAATCATTTTTATCTAGAAAAGGCAAAACAACTTACACTTTGGAACGGAGGGACCAGTATAGCTCAGCTGTCACATGAGTCATACTGTTTAAGGACCAGTATCTGTGAGCTATAATACTGGTTATCTACTTCCTGAGGTATTTCCTCTATCTTTGATTCCATGGTGCAGGACATCAACCGGTGAAATCAAAAGTCTCAGACTAATCACTGCAGTGAAAACCCCTTATTTGCCAGATGGAAGATTCGATCTTGAATCATATGATTCTTTGATAAACATGCAGATAGAGGGTGGTTCTGAAGGTGTAATAGTTGGTGGAACAACAGGAGAGGGTCACCTAATGAGCTGGGATGAACATATTATGCTTATTGGGCATACTGTTAACTGCTTTGGCTCTAGAATTAAAGTGATAGGCAACACAGGAAGTAATTCTACCAGAGAGGCTGTTCACGCAACAGAGCAGGGATTTGCTGTTGGCATGCATGCAGCTCTCCACATCAATCCTTACTATGGGAAGACCTCAACTGACGGACTGATCTCTCATTTCGAGGCTGTTCTGCCAATGGGTCCAACAATCATTTACAATGTGCCATCCAGGAGTGGCCAGGATATTCCTCCTCAAGTTATTGAAGCACTTTCAGGTTATTCAAACCTGGCAGGAGTGAAAGAATGTGTCGGACATGAGAGGGTCAAGTGCTACACTGACAAAGGTATAACAATATGGAGCGGTAATGATGATGAATGCCATGATTCTAGGTGGAAATATGGTGCCACTGGAGTTATTTCTGTAGCGAGCAACCTTGTTCCTGGTCTCATGCGTAAGCTCATGTATGAAGGGGGGAATGCATTGCTAAATGAGAAGCTGTTGCCTCTGATGAAATGGTTATTCTGTCAGCCGAATCCCATCGCACTCAACACTGCTCTGGCTCAGCTTGGGGTGGCAAGGCCTGTTTTCAGATTGCCGTATGTTCCTCTTCCTCTTGAGAAGAGGATTGAGTTTGTTCGGATTGTTGAAGCTATTGGACGGGGAAACTTTGTGGGACAGAAAGATGCACGTGTTCTCGACGATGATGATTTTGCTTTGATCAGTAGGTATTAGTAAGCGAGCTTGATAGTCCTATGTATGTTATGGGGATTTTTTAGACTTTTATTATAAAGAAATAAAACTACTGTCATAATGTTACGAATCCTGATTTGGCTTCTTCAGTCTAATAAACTACGATTACAGTTTTGTGTGGATCTAGGTACGCCATTTCTTATGCGGAAGTGGCCTAGATCCCTTAAGAAATAAGGTAAGAGATGTATACAATCACTTGTTATTACGTTCTTCCTATATATACTTATGAAAAAAATACATTTCTTCTGGCTAGTGTATATTATATATAATAATATCCTAATTAATCCGTATACATCATTCAAATTAGTCCTGGTAACTAGCGCCATTTTAACCGTGGATCCTATTCTGTTTTCTCCTCTTCCTCCTTGTCCGCCGAGTGACTCTTGGTAATGGAGGACACGAGGGAGAGGGGCGCCTGCTTGGCCCATCGCTTGATATCGTGCACCCTCTTGCTGGCTCTCTTCCCCCTGCCACCATTCGGCTTCGCCGCGCCGTTCTGCCGGTCCTTGGTGATGGCGATGGCCAGGTCGTTGGGGAAGAGCGATCGCCAGACGAGCGCGTGCAGGAGCGTGGACACGAGCAGCAGCGACACCATGGTCGACGACATGAGGGAGAGGCTCAGCGCCAGGGCCCTGCTCGCGAAGCACGGCACGGCCTCGGCGTACTTGACGGTGGCCAGCGACGCCGTAGTCATGGGGAACGTGTACGACCACCACGCGAGGGAGAACCTGCATGCCACGCGTAGCGGTCAGTTGGTTGGCGGCGCCGACGATCGAGAAGTCGAACGAGAATTAAGACTCACCGGAACCCCCGGAAGAAGTTGATGCGCACGACGAGGGACAGGTAGAGGAAGATGGCCATGAAGAAGAAGGTGCGTGCCACGGCGTCGAAGCTGCCGTAGATCGCTGCCCAGGCGAGGCTGGCGGCCGACGGCGTGGCGATGAACATGGAGTACACCGGGTGCAGCTCCATGGGCAGCGTCTCGTTGGTGGGCAGCCGCTGGTACAGCGTGACGAAGACGACGATATAGTGCGCGACCCCGATGGCCCAGAGGAGCTTGCCGGCCTCCGCCCACCCGACCCTCGCCGCCAGTATGGCCCCGACGAAGTTTCCCACCACCGAGAGGTGGGACGACGGGTTGGCCACCTTGCACAGCCGCCGCTTGCCGCCGGACAGCCACTGCCCATATATCTTGAGCTCCAGCGCGAAGAGCGGCAGCACGAAGGCGCACCACACGGCCGGGTGCGGCCGCTCGTGCGCGTATATGGCGCGGGGGAGGCCGATGGTGACGAACATGGCCGCGATCCACGGCGCGAAGAAGAAGTTGACGCGGACCGGGTGGAAGTACTCGCGCCGGATGGCCTCGAAGTAGAAGACGCACTTGAGCGCGTAGGTGACGGACGTCGCCACCAGCACGGCCACCGCCAGCAGCCACAGCGCGACGTTGATCATGGGCGTCACGTGCAGGAACCGCATCGCCGGGCTCGCCGCCAGCGCGCCCCACAGGATGGCCTGGCTGCCGAGGCCCAGGCACACGCCGAAGAAGCCGATCGGGAAACGCAGCAGGAACGGCCACACCTCGTCCTTGGGCAACAGGATGTCCTCGTAGTCCTAGACAAACCACGTTTCCATTTCCTTCAAGTGTCAGTCGTCAGACGTGCATGCATGCATACAGCGCATATATACGTCGTGACACGATGAATGCCAAGAACGAACGAAGAGACTACACTTACGCGGACTTCGTCGAGCTCAGGGCCGCGGAGCGCGGCGAAGTAGCGGCCGGCGGGGACGCTCTTGTTGAGCGGGTCCTCCGCCATCCTGCCGGCGGACTGGTCCTCGACGTGCGTCGGCAGTTCGAGGTCGGACTCCCTGATCCTCGTCGGCAGCAGCGAGTTCTGCTTGCTCAGCGTCGACTTGGTCCGGAACATGCTGAAGTCACCACCACCCCTGCGACCGGCGGCGTCGGCGCCGGCCTGGCCCAGGGCGCCGCTGTGGTTGAGCACCCCGAGGCTCCTACCACTGCGCGGGAGGGCGCGTTGGCCCCTCCCGCCGCCGTTCTTCCCCACTCTGTCCATGCCCAGCACCGTCACGCCCGCTGCCGAGAGAGACCTGCCGGCTGAAGGCCCTCTGCATCGGCGGCGGCCGCCGGTCGCCCCGGACGTTGATCGGCCCGCTCATTGCCATCTGCCTCGAGTCCTCGGGCGGGGCCGCGCGGATGTCCGCCGTTTGCTGGCCCGTGGAAGACGACGAAGGATCGGCTGCCATTTCTGCAGCTAAGCGATGATCGATCGAGGTGCGAGCAGAAGCGCCGATCGAGTTATGTTATGTGCGGCGGCGCCAATATATGCTCGGTCGCGGGCAGTATGTCAACATGAGTCATGACCGCTCACGTGCACCGGCCGGCGCCACCGTGTGCATACGTGGACGGAGAAGGCCGGGGCAAGGGCAGGCCATTGCTGTCCAAGTGGTTGGTCGATGGGGAGGAGATGGATCGCTGCTGGCCATGCCTTTTTGCTCCAAAGGGAGAAAGCCAATGGCCAAGTCACGAGATGTGGAATCCATTGGCTGTGATCTGCTGTCATCGCGCAGGTCGTGAGATGATCAGAAAGTTGAGCATATCATGCATGCCTATGCCTTCATGATAAATGTTACCGTGATATGATATGCATAAGAGGTCGAGAAGAGCTGACTACTGGAGGTTGGCATTCAGCACAGCAGCAAAAAAGGTCACGAGCGTATTGCCAGTTTGGCATGAAATCATGAAAGCGTTCATGGTGGATTCCAGGCACACGTACGCAAGTCTCACGGGAGGCTAGTAGGACAAGGCAGCAATCCAGATGTAGGACGGATGGCGATTCCGCTTGGCTCGATAGAATGTGTTCCAATATGAAGCAAAAACATAGTTTAACACGAACCAAAACGTATGCGATCTCGCACCTTTAGAGTTCACGACAGAATTAAGAAAAACAGGCATATATAAGGGAAGGAAGAAGGCCTGTTATTGATTATATGAGGTATAAAATAGCCACAAAATCATGTGAATCACGTCATGCGGTTTTCTTAATCATCTTGCAGCATTTCTGAATGAAGATGCATACATGTAGTGCTGCAGTATTTGTAGTTGTATCGGTGGAATGGCACCTTGCCAGCCAAGGAAGCGAAACAGCACGAGCACGAATTGTCATCTGGTACTGCCCTCTGCGCGGAGACATTTGTTGCTGCTGCACCTGACGCGCTGGCTCCGGCAGATTGGGCAGCGAGAGCTGCAAGTCTTCTCTCTGCTGCAACTGCTCTCTTCTCTCTTTCTTCAGCTTGTTTTCTCTGTCGTTCCTCCTGATTAAAAAGTTCAACAACGAATAAATTTATAATCATGTGACATGTCTGTAGTTCGAAACTACTTCTACTACTCGGAAATTTGCCAGGCACGAAATCATTCCTCTTTAGAACATATATACCTCCTTTGCTATAAGTATTTGCTGTGGCGTCTGATGCTTTGGTTTAAGGCCTGCCACAGATGCAGTTCTGTTGGTTGAAGTGCCTTTAACATCAGTTTGTGATTGCGATGCTTGAGCCTGCAGTTCAATAGTACAAAATGGCATAAATAAGAAGGTAAACAAAAGTCATTAAAAGGCAATTTATAACTAGTATGCAGTAATGCTTGCACTTCGCTGACCAATAAATAATGAAATATGGATTAGTGAATTTTGTCAAAAAAAAATGGATTAGTGACCTAAGCACCAGATTTTTGGGGCGACCAGTACTAAACACCATCAAACTAACAAGGATAAATTGGGTTTATACAATGCACCTGTAATTCTAATTCAGTACTAACCTTAGCCTTCTCCTTTTCCTTCTCTTCCTTTTCTCTTGCTTTTTTTAATTTCTTCAATTCCTTTGCACGTGCTTTCCTTTTGGCATCCTTGTCGGCCTACAGTAACATACACAACCATGTTCGGTGCATTTACTTAATGAATTTTACAATGGAAAACTTATAAATCCATGAAACGAGGGCACAAAAAACTCACTTGTTTCGCAGCTTGTGATTCTTCCATTTCTTTTGTTAGTGCACTAGGCACATCTGCTGCATGCCAATCCCATTTGTCAAGGTTGAGCGCCATAAATCTTCTGAATGCATTTCTAACTTCCTTATCTGAAGCCAGCAAATAAGGTGTCCTTCCCCTTGCATCTTTTATGCAAGGATCCACACCCTGCTCAAGTAACTCCAGGGTCAGCTGAGCATTGCCACACTTTGCTGCCTCATGAAGAGGTGTTGTTTCGTTCTTAGATGATGGCATGGTTGCTGCTTCATTCCTATTCAACAACTCCAAACTGGCAGACAAGTCAGAAATAGATTCCTCAGGGTCCACAGCCACTTCCTTCTTTTTACCTTGACTTTGTTCAACATTTTTCACACTTCCAGCATCAGGTAAGGCTTCATCTGTGGTTGAACATTCCATCTCATAGTAGAGTTGTGTTAGGTTACAATATACCCGCTTAGCTTCCTTCAAGGTGGGACGATGAACAGTCAATGGAAGTGGACGAATATCACAGGACTGAATTACTGACTGAGTCTTCTCCCCATCAAAGAGCATCTGGCGATTCTTAGATGGAGCATAAATGAAGGCACAAACGCATGTCTCAAAGTATGACTTCCATGAAACAATTAATTCTTGAACTTCCTACAATAAGACAAACAAAAACAAAATACACCTAAAAAATAAGCCAATGGGGATTTACTATTAATGGTCACATATAAGTCAACAAGAACCAAATTCAGCACCTTTTTCAGTGCGGCTTCATTATAGCGCCGCAGAGAAGAGCCTGCTGAGTGTGCAACTTTTCCAGTAGCATCTTTTCCAGATTGCCTCTTACCAGCCCTTGCTCTTACAACATACCTAAAGAAATACATGAGAACTATTTGTCACTAACATGGAGAAAACAAAGTATTAGCAGTAAAAGGTACGGGCAACAAAGCAGTCAATCAGCTAGCCGCAAAGTTAAAACTATGCCCATCAGCAAAGGAAATCTGTTGCGGAACACAAAAGAGGATGTAGGAAGTCATTTCTTTTGAGCAAGATTAACAGCTATATTTACATTGGCATAGGAATGTAGAAGCTTGCTCATTTTTACTGGTTCCGTACTGCTAGCACATAATAGAACACTGCTTTCACTTGAGATTCCAAGGTTATCAAGTAATAATGCAATATGCCTCACAAGTTCTTATGTGTAAAAGTTGAAACTGGCAATGTTGTTTACCTATGAAATGTTTTATGAGCTACAATGGAATTTCCATCAAAAACGCATCCAGCAAAATGCCCACCACTTGTTAGTATAACAATTCTCAAATGTGATGTGTCACGAGGTTCACAAGTCAAACGCTTCACCCTATTTATCATCTCCTCCTCCGGGACAGAAGATGCATTTTCCATCTGACCAGACTTACAATCAATTAATGGTTCTTCATGTTCTTTCAACAGCATGCATCTATAGATAGAAACTGTGTCACCCGATGCACGGTGAAAGTAAAGTTTCTTCCTGAATTCTTCCTTGCCTTTAACTGATAGTACACGTTCTGATGCAGGTCCATTTTCTTGTTCGTCCTCTGAACCAGAAACACTAGATATCTCCAAATCGTCAAACAGAGAATCAGAATCTGCTTTGTCTAGGTCCTCTTCCTTTATAATAGTTTTACCAGCAATGCTCAACTTAACCTAATAGAATGCAAAGAAAAGATGCAAGAGGATCAATGCGATGAGACATAAGTATGATATAATTAGTATATTGTGAATTATATTTTGCAGAGAGCCAACTAGTTATTCGACCATATTATGGAAATAAAACAAGAGGGCAGTTACTCATTTTCATCCAAAGCTCTATGCAAGAATGTAACTGGTTATTTTCTATAAGAATGTGAAAAAACTGGCAACTAGAAAATAATCCCATAGAATCTTCCAGCAGCAAAGTACAGTCCAAAGCAACAATTCTAATCTGACACTCCCAGAGTTCCTGGTGCTTGAATGTATGGTTTAGAAGCTTCAGTACAGTGGCAATGAGTTATATTCAAAATCCAGGACATGATTAAGGTCTTCCAAAGAGTATCTATATGATGTGATCAAGCTAAGAGACTCAATTAGTAATAAGCCCCCATAAATTGTTTATCTCCACTCTTCAATAAGTAATCAAGGGACTCTACTCTTCTATTTACATGCAAACATTTGATAATTGATCATTCCAGCCATGATCGGCGCTGGCTGCTAAAGAAAATATTAAGCGGGGCACTTAAAACTGTACCAGTACTGTAAAGTACATACATTCCAAAAATCAATGAGAAGTAGTCAAGTGAAGAGAAAGGGCACAGATAGATACGTTGAGGCGGTGCAGGTCGGACTTGAAGTGCTCGCGCTGCTCCTGTAGCGACTCGAACTCGGCGGCACAGGTGTTGCACGTCCACCTGGATCCCGCAGCCTCTGAAAGTTGCTGCTGCTGCTGAGTCGGCGGCGGCTGTGAGGGTTCGGACGGTTCCACCGCGAAGGGGCCCGTGGAGGGGTGAGCCCGGAGAAGGACGGATGGATCGAAGAAGTCAGAGGGGAGTTCGAAGAGCGAACGAGGGGGCCTCTTCTCTGGCGGCGGCGGCGCCATCTAGGTGGAGGAAGAGGAACCGGCGGCGGGGGAAGAGGGCGTGGATCCGATGTTCCGGGCGGCGTGCGGTTCGTGAGTTTTTCTGAGTTTTGGCTACTGATATTACGCCAGGAGCACCGTTAGATCAGAGATCGATGCCCGACCAGCTCCTTTGTTTCTTCGCAGAGTCGCATGTTTTTTTTTTTCTTCTTCCACTAGTTCTAGATCTACTACTACTTAGGACAAATCAAAAAAATTATTTTTTCAGAGATAGAGAGAGTAAAAATATCAAAACGATTTATAATTTGCACAAAAAGAGTATGAATCTAGTCAAACTTAACATACTTAATAAAGCATTGTTCTAGAGTTTACATCTTTTTTTGTGGTGGAAGTACTTCGTTGCATCTGGTAGATTTTATTCAAATGCCTTTTAGAATCCCTTTTAGAATCGACTCTATCAAAAGATGTGCAAATCTAACATCTAACTTATATAATTCTAACTCGTATTGAACTCCGTATTGTCGATGAATGTATTTTAGAATCAACTCCATCGCTTGATGTGTATTATTCTAACTCATATGGACATGTTTATTGTTCTAACTCGTACAAAAACATTTATAAAAGAACTAGGACAAAAAAATGTTCGCTCTTTAATACTCTCTTCATCTAAATTATAAATTCTTTTGCCTTTTACCGTGTATATATGTATCTAGATACATAGTAAAAGCATTATATGTAGGAAAACTAAAAACAAACTATATAGATATAAATTTGACTTCTTTCTTTGTTTTTATTTCCTATCTACTTTTTTGTCTCGTTGCTTCCATTTTCAAATGTTATCTCCTGCTATAGTATCTAGTAGATGACCTCTATATCACTCAATGCCATAGCTAAATGAGATTATAACGCGCTAACGCTAGCGCTATAGGTGTTAAATTATATATAGACACAAATAGCTTGACTCATCTGCCATGATAGCTAGAGATTAAAAAATTGTTTGTGATTTCGTGAAACAAATTTTTTAAAAAAGCTAGAACAATTCCACTATGATCCTGAAACATCTTTTAGTCAAGGATGTGTTTGGTTGTGAGACGAATCGCTTCCGTTTCTCACAAGAATCACCAGAATTTGTGTCAAACAGACCTCTAGCAAAGTGATTCACCAGAGAAACATTTATCATTTTTATACTAGGAATGAGAATCACCCAAATAGGTGTTTTTAGGTGATTTGAGTTCATTTCAGTGAGAATCTAGATCGGTATCCAAACAGTTCCGTTGATTCGTGTTGTTGTAGTAGCAAAGTGTTTCTATGAAAGATGATAAATATATAACTACTATGCTTCTTTAAGTGCTTCGAAATGGGAATTCTTTGGCTATGTAAATATAATTGTTTAGATGTTCCGACATAAAATCTCACATAAAGTTAGAACGTAGTTTAGTAGAAAGTTAGGAACCACAAAAGATCGTTCATAATGGAAGGGGTGGACATAATTTTCTGACAAACAAAATACATGACGACGAGAGCTGAGAATTTTGATCACTAATAATTCGGTTCCTCCTAAGTCTGCAAAATCAGTATGGTTAGTTCGGTTATAACTCTGAGTCATTAATAAAATATACAGAAACATCTATATAAGCTTCTTATTTTGTACGGAATATGTGTGTAGCCTAATAGCTAATAACCAACCTTAGGTTAGTCCAAGAGTCCAAAGAATAAGTGCATATCTTACTACAAATTCCTAACACCCCTCCCCTCCACATCTCCCTCTCCCAAGTATGAGCCACACTCCTAATCCAGGGGTTGTTTGATTTACAGCCGCACCCCGTCCCGCCATAGTGGTGGCAAGCTACAAGGATCCAACGTAACCATTTGGTTGTCCTACACTTTTAAAAATCGCCACAGACTCTGACGTGCTACACTTAGCCGTAGTTTAGGCATGGCTAGGAGTGTCTTACATCGAAACATGCCCTTAGTGACACGTTGATGCAACACTCCAATACGGTGCATCGGCAAAAAGCGGCACCTTCCATCCTCTCTCCTCCTCTCAGATCAACAACATCACTTCAAATCAATCAATACTAATTTAATAGTTTTAAGAGTTCTTTTTTTTTTCTCAAATACGCAAAAGATTTGCGTATCATTTTAATTAAGAAGAAGAGTTTAAACATACAAATAGCGCACTTCTGATGAACGCTCTAGGTGGTCTTACGTGTTCTTACAACTAAAGATGGACCAACCTATGAGACTGTTCTCTTTTAGAGTTCTCTTTTAGAGGTTATAGTTTTTAGAGTTGAAAGAATAAGATGAAATATGATTGAGAAGCAAAATCCGAACGTGACGATAGCTTAAACGGACCTAAACCTACCGGATCACTCAGACCCAACTTTCAGCCTGATTCAGTAACGGCTCTAAAGAGGCCCAGCCCAATCAACAGAGCCACACCTGAAGGTTTGACCACCGACACCGACAGGTCAACCACGCATGCGGTCTTTTGTTACTGGTGAGGCCCATCACGGGTGTGGCCCCGTGGGCCTATATGGTTTACCGACAACCGACACATCAGGAGTGGTCTTTGCCTCTCTTGTACCAGAACAAGAATACAGTCACGTCCCCCATGAAATGGTCTACTGACTACTGTACGTACGGTTCTACCGCGTTCTCCACTGTATTTATGATGCGTGATCACGAAAGCAGAACATTTTGGATGTGTGCGAGTATTTCCCCTCCCACGGAAGCAAACAGGTCATGTCACAGCGGGGAGGCGGCAATCAAACGCATCCGATGCACTAATCCGTTGGCATTTTCGCTGTCTAATACTATACGTGATCGAGCATGGGAATCATGCCATTCTGCTTTTGCCTTCACTCATCAAATACGATGATGGCGTACGTAAGCGGCTGTCGTGACGGCGGACGCCGATGGATTGACGGATGACGAAGGCTGTGTAGAGTTTGTTACGAGCTAGGACCAGCACAAGTTTCCAACTTTATGACCTCAATCGAAACAATTATGACCAAGTCTATTATGAAAAATTAAGCAAATTTAACTTTAACTATATATATAATATTAATATTTATAATACATAATTAATATCTAATACGACCGTTCAATATATTTTCATAACAGACTTACTAAAAGATAGGTATATATATCACTAATGTTTAGGTAGGTCTAGTAAAATTTAAAAAGTTTCATTAGTATGAATATCATAGTGTACTTTAAAAACGACAGAGGGAGTAGTTTTTCTTGGAAACATAGATAATTCAAAAGGCTAAACTAACAATTAGTTCATCACTTAATCCAACAAACCATAGTAGACTAATAGCTACCGGTTTATGTATTAAACAATATATGATTACATTTTAGCCATCGAGCATCTCCAACAACTCCTCAAATCCATTTGATATTCTTATTTTTTTGGGAAAAACACGAAAACACCTCTCCAACAACTCCTTAAATACACTTGGTATATTTACCAACTTGGTAAATATCGTTCCAGACTTGGTAAATATCCGCACTTGGTATATTTTTTTCACTTGCCAAGTTAAAATACCAACTCACTTGCCAAATATTTTAACAACTTGCTAGACCATAGGATTTGACAAGTAAATTTTAAAGAGTTGTTGGAGATGCTCAATTAGTTCTACCAACTAATAGTGGACGAGCAAATATTCCTAACCAATGAAACATGGCTTTATAAAGCATGGATGCATATGTCAAACACTTGAGAGAGCGTGAACTAAGATCAGTATTATTTCTAAATGTTATAAGGGTTAAACAGTTGGTCACTAGCTGTTTAGTAATTATAGTTACAAAAAACATGTTTAGCAATTATTCAAGCTAAGGAAGCATTTAAACAAACAAAGCAATTATTTCAACATGCTAAAAGGGTATTAAACTAAAACAACATACCATCATACAAAGCTCAAACTGTGTAAATGATTGTTCTGATAAACAATGACTAATGTGGTCGTACGATAATACCGGTGCCTATATATTTTGTGCCCTCTGTAGATGTAAGAAATTTTATAGAAATAAGTTTTTTATGAAATAATATAAGAAATAGAAAAAATCATCTAAAGCAGACAATTTTTTTATTGTGATTGAAGCCACCGAAGGACCTTGAGCCCAACCATCCTATTCCTGGGTTCCGCTCAAGCTCCTGAACGTTAATTAGTGTGTAAGAGCATCTTCAAGAGGTATGCTATCCTTGTTCTGTATTGTATATTTAGATTTTTACAGAGAAAAGTGAACTCCAACAGATCTTTTATTTAGCTTTGTATAATAGCAAGTATGCTATTCTGAAATTTCGTTAGACATAAATAGCAAGCGAACCTAGTTTGTTATGTTGTTATGAGAAATAACAAGTCTATTAGAAACCTCTTCTTTTTTTAGAACTTTTATATTTTACAAAAGAGCTAAACTGCTCTAATCCATTTATAAAGGAGATTATGTTTACTCAACTATTTAGTCCACAAAAAGAAGTGGTCCTTTTAATGATTTGTTAGGAAAAAATGATATATATTTTCAGTGCTACTCCCTCCTATATACTGTATTATTTTACTATCAGTGCAATAGTACTGCTAAAATGGCAAATGGGCCATATTTTCGATAATGGCCTGTGCTGCTACTGCTAGTCTGCTCCTCGTGCTCCACTCCATGGCGTCGCAGCACGCGAGTCACCCCACCTCACCACAGAAAATCATCACTGCAATCCAAGCACCAGCACTTGCACAGACTTTAGCGCTAGCGCCCCAGTGGCCAGTACCCCCACACTATCTGTCAACCGCGCTTCAACCCCGAACCTTAACCCATGGTCAAAACCCAACCCAACCCAACCCAACTCGGCAACCCCCAACGGCCCAACCCAACCCACCGTCTCAACTCAACCCACCAAAATACCACCCCAGAACGCAAAACCCACGCGGCCACGGCCACGGTCACGCATAAACGCCGCTTAAACCCCTAGTCGCTTTCCCGTGCTCATTTGATTCCCCCACGCCCGCGTTCCTCCCGTGTGGCCTGTGCGGCGGTGTCCCCTCCTCTCCGCAGCAGCGGCACCCACCCGCGCCATGGCCGCCTCACACCACCTAATCCTCCTAGTCCTCTGCCTCACCGCCGGCGCGGCCTCCGCCCACAACATCACGGCCATCCTGGACGGGCGTTCCGAGTACACGCTGTACGACAGCTACCTCTCCGAGACCAAGGTGTGTGACGAGATCAACAGCCGGAGCTCGGTCACCGTCCTCGTCCTCACCAACGGCGCCATGTCCTCCCTCGTCGCCAACCTCTCCCTCGCCGACATCAAGAACGCGCTCCGCCTCCTCACCCTCCTCGACTACTTCGACGAGAAGAAGCTGCACTCCATCGGCTCCGGCTCCGAGCTCACCACCTCGCTCTACCAGACCACGGGGCAGGCCGCAGGCGACATGGGCCACGTCAACATCACCGACCTCCGCGGCGGCAAGGTCGCCTTCGCCTCCGCCGCGCCAGGCGCCAAGTTCCAGTCCACCTACACCAAGCGCGTCGCCGACTTCCCGTCCAACCTCTCCGTCCTCGAGGTGTCCGACCCCATCACCTTCCCTGGCCTCTTCGGCTCCCCGTCCGCCTCGTCCGCCAACCTCACCGACCTCCTCGAGAAGGCCGGGTGCAAGCAGTTCGCGCGCCTCATCGTCTCGTCCGGGGTGTTCAAGACGTACCAGGCCGCCATGGACAAGGGGCTCACCCTGTTCGCGCCTAACGACGACGCGTTCAAGGCCAAGGACCTGCCCGATCTCAGCAAGCTCACCAGCGCCGACCTCGTCGCGCTACTGCAGTACCACGCGCTGCCGCAGTACGCGCCCAAGGCGTCGCTCAAGGTCGCCAGCGGCCGCATCCCGACCCTCGCCTCCACCGGCGCGGGGAAGTTCGACCTCACCGTCGCCTCCAGCGGCGACGAGGTGTCGCTGGACACCGGCATGGACAAGTCCCGCGTCGCGTCCACCGTGCTCGACGACCCCCCGACGGTCATCCTCACGGTCGACAGCGTGCTGCTCCCGCACGTGATCTTCGGCGGCGCGCCGTCCCCCGCGCCGGCGTCCGGACCGGCCGCCGACGTGCCCGCTTCGGCACCTTCTCCCGAAGGCTCCGCACCGGCGCCCGCTCCCAAGGCCGCCGGCAAGAAGAAGAAGAAGGCCAAGTCCCCTTCGCACTCCCCGCCCGCGCCCCCGTCGGACTCGCCCGACATCGCCCCCGCTGACGCGCCAGCCGATGACGCCGCCGCGGACAAGGTCGGATCTAAGAAGAACGGCGCCGCCGCAGCGGCCGTGAGCTTCGCGGCCTCGGTGGCCTCTGCCGCCCTGGCCGTCGTGTTCCTCTTGTGAGCGAGCGGCAGGCGTGTTCGACGCCGAGCCCACCACCGTAGGTTTCTCTCCGAGAGTCTGCGCGTGCATGTTGTGACGCGATGAAATCTCTTGTTGCTCGTGAGTTTCTCGTGTCGTGGGCTCCATTGATGATTTGATATGCTCAAGCTCGTTCAGGTGTTTCTTCTTCCTCGTACTGGTTGGTTGGTTTGTTGGAGGAATTCTAGGATTTGATCCTCCAGTCCTCAGGTGGAGATGGTGATTGTGATGGCTGTTTTGGGTAGTTGTTTTAAGCTCCAAAGTGTCATTCGTTCGTTGTTCATTTGTTCTTTGTTCATGCTGTGTTGTGCTTTTCCTCCATGTGCATTTTACCTATCCGTGACTGCATTTCACAGGATCACAGGCGATAGTTTTCTGAAGCTTTTTGCAAATGCTTTGATTCTTTCTCTTCAGCCGTATCATTCGTTGTGCCAATCGATTAATCGAACTAGGTATTTGGTCATTACTGTTACTGATGGAATTTAGCACTACGCTCGTACTAGAGACTATGGACCTGTTCAGCTGCTCACATTTTCAGCCGATTCCAAGTGTGTACAAGATCAGCTGAGCAGCAGCCAACAGCCGATCAGTAACTCACCAACCAAACTGCTCAAGGAGAGCAGCCAGCCGAACGGCTGAAGGAAAGGCACAGCAGCTTATCAGCTGAAAATGTGAGCAGCCGAACAGGGCGATTGAAAAGAAGACAGGCGAAAAATGCGAACCGTATAAATTTAACTGATTAAAAAACTTCATGACACTAGCAAAATTTACTGTGTTACTGCTTCACTTTTCCCACCTGCACACACAAATAATAATAACTGCCCCAGGTGCATCATGTGACTCTGCGTTGCGCCCTGGCACCATGGACGTGACTACAACCGTACGTACGTTATACGTGTAGTGTACTGTACTCCTACTATTGCACTGTTGCACGCTAGCAGCGATGGTCAGACCGTGGCCGACTGGCCGTGGACCGTGGTCCCTTGCAAGAGGGAACTCGGGAAACACGCACGAGGAAACACAGAAAGCGACCGCTCCAAGCGCGCACAGGCCTTGGCTCTACTCGGGGCGGGAGTCGGGAGAGGATATGATGAGGACCGCATGGCTGCATTTCTCCGTTTTCTCACGTTTTTGCCAATCTTTTTTTTGGCTTGGGGCTAGCCACGCTTTGCCCCTGCGGCGCATCCTTCGCTCTCGTTCGCGTCTTGTTGGCTGGTTCGGCATGGCCTCTTCTGTCTCCGTCTTTCGTCTTTCCCTGAAGTCCCTCGGATCCTTTTGCTGCGCCGTTCCCGGGGACGATAAAGCGGAGCGGTCGCTGGTTTTCTGTGACGAACTGACGATGGCGTAGTCCCTACAGGCTAGTGTGTAAAAGCTCTGCGAGGCGCCACGCACCGGGTCTCTGCCTGCCTGCCACTCGTCGTCTCACGCCCAAGGGCAATTCCGTCATTTGGAAAAGTAGACAATGGTTTGTCTGCTCGTGCGTCGGTGACTCTGCTGGATGTCACGGTCTCACAGTCACAGGTCACTAAACCCTGTGACGGTTGTGTTTTTGGAGCATGTTCTTCAGTTTCTTAGTGCCCTTTGGTATTCACTAGTAAAACCCGTTTGGTACAGTTTCTTAAGTGAAGTTAAGTTATTTTTAAAAAAGTGTTTGACAAAATAGTTTCACCAACAACTTTATTCATTGATACGAGAGAGAAAGGAGAGAGAGAGCTATGATAAGGTACTATTTTTAGCTTCATGACACTTTATATCTTTATGAGAGGGAAAGAAAAAACAGTTTCATAGGTAAAACTGTTTTGGAAATAGATGTTTGAAAAAAAAACCCAGCTTGAAGCTGTTATAAGCTGTACCAAATGGACCCTTAATATAACTTTCCAATAAAAATGAAACTATAAAATAAAGACTCAATACCATGCTTTCAAAAATGATCCAATAGACGAGCCTTCATCTCCTGATTCCTGGAACAGGTCACCCGTGTTGAAATCCTAGAAGACCACCGGTTTAAATAATGCTGCAAGAGGTCCTAAACAAAGTGTTGCACGAGGATGGGACTCCTGTCAGCATGTCAACATGTTGAAAGACAATACTAGATTATATGCAAATCTCTAGACAAACTCTCAGAGAAGAGAAGCAATGACAAGTGGAATCAGAAGCAACTGGTGCCGGTCACGTGGAGATCAAATCCTGCACAGGACACCACTGCGAAGAGCGGAGTCTGTTGGTAACCGATGCGCCGCCGACGCTTACTGAACAGTCTTTAACTAATCACGTGGCCTAATGTTCCCTACAGCTGACCAGTTTTCTCCTGCAACCAACCGCAATTCGGTAAGGCCGCGTTTGGAACGAAGGAAAATCGTAGGAAAAGCAGAGGTTTCCGTTCCGGAGGAAAGGAACTGCGTCCGCGCGTTTGGATTGCAGGAATTCACAGGAACCGACAGAGGAACGGTGAGAATGCATGTACTTTTGGAGGAAAAAAAGAATGCGGTCAGATCTCTTGGAAAACTTTCCTGCAACGCTCACACGCTAAACCAAGCTCGTTTTAGCAAAGTATATGGACCGGCCATGAGCACATAGGCCTTGGGTTCCTCAGATATGAGGAGAGAGAAACACCATTGATCAGTATTAGTAATTCATAGGTTATTAATTATGTGTTTGTATTTTTGTGTTCCAAACAGCTCTTTAAATCTTTTCCTGCATTTTTTCTTTCCTCTGTTTTATAGTTTTTACTCCTACCTCTTTCCTGTACTTTTTCCTTTTCCTCTGTTTTTCATTCCTTCGTTCCAAACAGGCTCTAGGTGTGTTTCACGGTAAACGTGCGGCGGCTCGATCGTCTCGTGATGGATCCTGACTTCGTTCCTGAAGATCCTGAATTCGTGAAGCTATCGTGCGGTGATATCCTGAAACACTGCATTTCACATTCATCAGTAGTTTGGCAATGATGGGGTGGTAGAAAGGGAGCGTTGAGCATTGCAGCACAGGCGAAACAGAGAGAGAGAGAGGCAGCGCGCCACTGTCCCTCAGCAGTGCCTTTGGAGTGCCGGACACAATCTCCGACGTGATCACCGTTCAGCGTGCGCGCTCATCACTAGTTGTCCTAGAAAAATGAGTAGCGGTCGACTGATGACAAGCTGGTGTTTGTTTGGGCAGAGAAGCTTTACCATGGATCGTGCGCGGGGATGGAGTGGGAGAGAGATCATTGCCGGCTCGGAAAGGAGGCGAGCGATCCATAGAGCTGCTGTGGCCTTGTACCAGGTGAGAGACTGTGAGAGAGACTCTTCCCATGGGTGGAGTATGGATTTTTGCAGATGATTCGCTCCTTTGATTCCTTGGAATTCTCGTCCGATAGTGCAGCTGCTGAAAGCCTGTGTGATGCTGATGCACTGTGTCTACTCAGCTGGGCTTACGCTATCGTGGTCGTGGCTTGATGATTTTGTACTTTTGCTGCATACTAGATGGCCATTTAAGGAGGTTAATGCCCAGAGGCCAGAGCTGATTATTTTCTGTAGGCCGTGCAGTAGTCTATTTTAAAGAGGCCCAAAAGTAGCGTGGTCCAGAGCTTTTCCGGCCCATGTTGATGCCCTATACTTTATTATCCATTAATATAAGCCATTTAATACTAGCGCGGTTCGGCCACCCCCCGACTCATTTTTTTGGTGCGACAGCTAATTCTCCAAGAACAAAGCTGAAAAGTGATCTGAATTCTGAAAATACAGGTGTTTAGCAGAAATTCAATGGTTAATTGTCTAAATACCGTTTTTGACCATTGCCAATTCTTCAATTCAGGATCAACCGTGATCTGCTTCAGCTACACTACAGACCTACAGTTAAAGCGCACCATAAAGAATCCAGAGTATACTACCAGTCTGTTTGTCCTAGATCCAATGATGTACCGAGCTGTATTAGAAAGCATGTCTTGCAAAAGCGTGGGAAGTTTGTGGCGATCGACAAGTTGTCATGCAATGCAATAGTGCCACCAAAACTCAATGGAGCCACCCCAAATCTGTCTACCGCTCTTACTCTTGCTCGGGAGAAAGCTCTGATTTGGTTTTTGTCTGGGCCAAGGGACTGTACCTGAACCCTGCTCGTGGTGTCGGTTAGGAGGCGGTTTCAAGGGTTCTGGCGAGGTCTTCTCTAGTCCTTGCCTTTTCTTTTCTCTTTGTGGGGTTGTAGTGTCTTGTGTGTGTTCTAAGTCTATGTACGGCTCCTTTTCTCCTCTATTAATACAATGATACACAGTCGTCTATGTACGGCTCCCTTTCTCCTCTATTAATACAATGATACGCAATCCTCCTGCGTATTCGAAAGAAAAAAAACTCAATCAACAATCCACACAAGGGTGGTTGTACAAAAAAATCCCACAAAGTCCACTATATGGAGTACTTGCTAACACGTAAGGCATCTTCTGGACTTGCATAGCACGTCGGCATGCTAGTTGCTACATGTACAGGATGTAAACTCAGATTATGTTGTCTGAATACTGTTTCTAAACCGTTGAAGACTTGGCTGAACTTCAGTCCACGGTAAATGTTCCAAACCGCCGTCTACCACGTTGGATACGGGACAATTTCTAAATTTTTATTGATCTGCCCAATTGATTCCCGGTTCCATTAGTGTCAGGCTGCCAGCTGCAAGAAATAAAAAGAGCGCCAGGGTCAGCGAGAGTGTTGGGCTCCATGATGACATGCCGAGATCAGATCGAGGAGCCAATCACTCGTTCATTCTGAGCACAACAATATATATAGTATTTCTGAAATACATTGAGCATAAGTGCATAACTATAGTACATTTTTTGGTCAAATTTGGTGCCGCTGCTACTACAAGAAAAGATTATAGTACAAAATCCCCGTCAACTGGTACAAACTTCAATCTGCAGCTGAGTCACAGCATGCAATTCATCGTACACGGATTCATACTCTCTGATTATGTTGTAATGAATGTAAATTTACAGCTACAGCCGCAGTAGTACAACTCGAGACTACGCGCAGTAATCTTTCAGCAGCGAGCAAAATTCCTCACACAAAGAATTTGGAAGAAAGAAACAAAAAACCTGTAAAAAGAATTATCAATTTGCTCTGCTGCAGAAGCTAAGATCACGTCGTCCGCCATCTCGGTCGCTGCTCGGCGACCCGCCGCAGCATGCCGTCGACCATGACGTCCACAGCATCCTTCATGCCGCCGCCGAGGCCCTCTCCGTCCGCCGCGGAGTACACCAGCCCCGGGATCATCTTCACCACGCGCTTCCGCATCAGCCGAACCCGCGACTCCGGGATAGCCGCCAGCACGCCGCGCACCGTGAGGTTCCCCGCTCGGAGCTGGTCGCGGTCGATGAACACGGACCACTCCCCCTCGTGCCCGTCCACGGGCAGGTACCACCCGTACTGCCGGTACGCGCTCCGCCTCCAGAACAGCACGGGAACGGCGCCCGTGACGAGGCAGTCGAACAGCGACCGCCGCGTGAAGCTGTCCCCGCGCGGCTGCAGGCAGAACCTGGCGCCCATGAAGAGTTCCATGACGAGCGCGTTGTTCTTGATGCACCTGCCTTCGGCGCAGTCCAGCGTGCCGCAGGCGGCGGCCCCGGCCGCCTGGCACTCCTCGAGCAGCAGCGCGCGGAAGTCGCCCTTGATGGCCGACCGCGGCGCGCCGGCGAAGGCGAAGAGCCTGGGCCGCGGGCGCCGCGCGACGTACCGCTGCCACGCGCGCACGTCGGCGGCGGTGCGCGGGTGGAACCCGGTCGGGTACGGGATGCCGACGTCCATGCCGTCCCAGGGGTCGCGCTCGATGACGAGGCGGGTGACGTTGGCCACCCCGGGCATGGTGAGGAAGCCGCTGCCCCACCCGGCGTCCGTGGTGCGGCGGAAGTCCCACGTGATGCGGCCCAGCGCGATGAAGTGGTCCCAGCCGTGGGACCGCCGGTACCACGGCTGCACGTGGAGCCACGACAGCAGCGCGACGCAGGCCCTGTCCCTGTCAGCGCCGGTGGCGTTGGCCGCCCAGAGGTGGCGGCCCACGGCGAGTCCCGCGTAGAATGGCACGAAGAACGCTGCGGCGCGCGCCGGGTCCGTCGTGCGGCAGCGGTGGGAGAGCAGGCGGCGGTGCACGATGTGCTCTAGCGCGAACTGGTCGGACGCGTACCACGACCCGAGCAGCTGCCGCGGCAGGAGCGACGACAGGTTGGTCCCGCCCGCAGGGAACCCGAGCCCGTCGTTGGCGAGGTAGGGGCACAGCGAGTACATCGGCGCCAGCGCGTCGCACATCCCGAGCAGGTCCTCGTTGAAGGCCGCGGGGAGGTCGTAGACGTACACGAGCCCGCCACCGCAGCGCGAACCATTCTCGTCTCGGCGAGTCGGCGCCGACGCCAGCACCGGCACGGCGGCGGCGGAGGCGGAGGCCGTGGCGGCAGGGGGGCCCACTGCGCGGAAGGCGAGGAAGACGAGGAGCTGAAGGGCGAAGAAAGCGAGCAGGAGTAGCACGACGAGCCGCGGGCGGCGGGCGGCCGGATTTGAATGCTCGGGGCGTACCAGCGCCATGAGCGCGGCGACGGGGGCGAGTCGATCCAGAGCTTAACTGGAGCGAGCCGGATCGCGCGTCGGCGTGGGTGGCGATTTGGTTGGGGCTATTCGCGTGCCAGGGCCGAGGAGCGGCGCACCGGCGGCACGGGGACCACAATGGGCGGCGTGGTAAGGCGGAGGCGCAGGATTGGTGGATGGAGATCGTGGTGCGGTGCTGGGGGGCGGACTGTTGTCTTTTGCCAGTAAACTAGTGCAGAAACGGGAAAGAACAGCGGCGGCTTTCCGTCACGGTTTGTTCGGCGAGGCCGTGGACGGGGGAGAGGTGGAACTTGTGCTGCGTCGCGCTCTACTGCGGCAGAACCGCCCAAGAGACTTCAGATACTGCTGATCGGCTGCCATTTTTTGTTGGCTGCTGGCCTGCTGCTGCTTCGAATCGGACCCACAAGTAATCCATAGCCTAGGCCATCTTCATATTGCGTGTAGCAACTCTCAGTGTTTGCAACTTTGCATAGCTGAGAGGTGTCACCTCGGATGTTTATACTGATTAGATGAATAAACATAAGTTAATTATAAAACTAATTACTCATTTATGAGATGAATCTGGCTAATTAACCCATTATTAGCGCATGTTCACTGTAATTAACACATTTTTCTCTCCCACATCGTGATTTGGGCCTTTGGTTGTTTGTCCGCGGCCCCCTTTTACGTGAGCCCAGCTAAGGCTCTCACGCACTAGGCCATTCCAATCGTGAAACACTCCAGGATTTCTGTTGGCTATGGATCCATGATGAGAATGTGGCCCGTGACCATCATCGGACTCTTGGGCCGTTCCCCGTTCCCGGAGACGTGGTTATGTCTTCAGCCCGCCGGAGACACCAGGTATTTCGCAATTCAGCCGTGGAGGAAGCGAGAGGATGCAAGTCCGATATTTCGCAGGGTATTGGATCGATTTATCAAATATATATATATATATATATATATATATATAAATATAATAAAATAGAAATGACATGTAATGCAATTAGGTGAAGAATGAACTGATCCCCAAAACACAAATCAACTTGCATTCTCACAAGAACAGAGAAAGTTTTGTTTCCCAAACAATGTTCGAGAGGTCCGTAACAATCTGCAGTGCCGTACCTCGATTCCTCAACCTGGGGGAGGGGGTGTTAAAAGAGAAATCATAGTACTTTGCTTCCTCTTTCTTTGAAAGAAATAATTCCTATAATTCATGTTAATTTGTGTTAGTTAAATGATTTTTAACTTTAATTAACTTTATAGAAAAATATAACAACAACTATAATTTAAAATTTAAAATTAACATCATGTAAAAATATATTTTACAATAAATCTAATAATATTAGTTTGATATCATAACTTTTAAATTTTTTCTTGAATTTTGTTTAAAGTTTAAAAAAATTAACTTAAGACAACTCCAGAAATATATTTTTTTAGGGACGGAGGGAATACTACATTTACATTACCACTCCTAGCTATACTAATTAAGTGCTTGTAGTTCTTCGAGATTGGATTAACCAAGCACAGTAGCACGGAGTACTAGCAAGTTTGCAATATCTTACTACTCGGAATGGGAAAACCTTGTGCCTCTTGCCGGCCTTGCTCATTAGTAAAGTTTGCTGCATCTATATATTTTATTTTATCCACGGTCATTGACTGGGTCATTAGCAATTCAGCATTCAGAAGCTTCGGTTCCTTTCGTCGCTGGAAACTTTCATTGCTGGCTTACTGCAAGCCTTTAATGCTCCGATCCCTCCCTTGAGTCTCTTCTCATGGGCAATTGCTAATTGGGCATCACTCGGAGCACACGTTGTTGCCTCGGATCCACGGTAGCGTCTCAGACTCAGCCAGCCTTCACATGGCACCCTTGCATTCTTAACCCAAGTGCTTAAGGGCATGTACAATGACTCGTCTGTAAAAACTAAAGCACTGTGTACTCCATTTCTGGCACCACTCTACACTCAACACACTCCCTGACGAGTCTCCCCATGCCCGAGTCACCAGCATCTCCGGGCAAGCCCCCATCGCAGCCGGGATCACCGGTCAATGCCGCCACTCCGTCCCCAGCGTTGGCATTGCTGCGAGGCTCCGTGCTGCCCCTCGCCTTCCTCGTCATCCAGCTCGTGCTCTTCTGGAACATCCTCGGCTTTCCCAGCTCGCGCTTCCTCCCGGCGCCGGTCCACAGGAACACTACCTGGGCCAACGGCGCGGTCAACGGCGGCGCGTGCGATGACGGGCTCATCTACGTCTACGATCTCCCGTCGGAGTTCAACCACGACCTCGTCAACGACTGCGAGATCCTATGGCCCTGGTACTCGTTCTGCCCGTACCTAGCCAACGGCGGCTTCGGCGAGGCGGCCGCCACGGTGCCCGTCTTCTTCAACGTCACACGGAACGTGTCGTTGCCCAGCTGGTACAACACCGACCAGTTCCAGCTCGAGGTCATCATCCACCGCCGCCTCCTCTCCCACAGGTGCCGCACCACCGACCCGTCGCTGGCCGCCGCGTTCTACGTCCCGTTCTACGTCGGCCTCGACCTCGGCAGCCACCTGTGGGGGGACAACTCCACGGCTTCCGACCGCGACAGGGCGGGCCTGAGGCTGCTCCGGTGGCTCAAGAACCAGACGTCCTTCCAGAGGTCCGGCGGCTGGGACCACTTCATCACGCTGGGGCGCATCACGTGGGACTTCCGCCGGTCCCGCGACGACGGCTGGGGCACAGACTTCGCGGTCCTGCCGGGGATAGCGAACGTGACCCGCCTCGGCATCGAGGCCGACCGGAAGGACCCTATGGAAGTCGCCGTCCCGTACCCGACCGGCTTCCACCCGCGCACCGCCGCCGACGTGTGCGCGTGGCAGCGGCACGTGCTCTCCCTCAAGCGCAGCAAGCTCTTCGGCTTCGCCGGCGCGCCGCGCCTCTGGTTCCGTGACGACTTCCGGGAGGTGCTGCTGGAGGAGTGCGAGGACGCCGGGAGCGAGCACTGCCGCGCCGTGGACTGCCGCGGCACGCGGTGCACCGACAACGGCGCGGCGGTGCTGGAGCTGTTCCTGGACTCGAGCTTCTGCCTGCAGCCGCGCGGGGACAGCTTCACGCGGCGCTCGCTGTTCGACTGCATGCTGGCCGGCGCCGTGCCGGTGCTGTTCTGGAGGCGGTCCGCGTACGACCAGTACCGGTGGTACCTGCCGCCGGGGTCGCGTGACGACGAGGGGGAGTGGTCCGTGTTCATCGACCGGCAGGCGCTGCGCGTGGGCAACGTGAGCGTGCGTGGCATCCTGGAGGGGCTCAGCGAGCGGCGGGTGCGGCGGATGCGGGAGCGCGTGGTTGAGATGATCCCGCGCCTGGTGTACGCGTCGTCGTCCGACGGGCTCGGCGACGGCATGGAGGACGCCCTCGACGTGGCGCTGCGCGGCGTGTTGGAGCGGTTCCGGCGGCGCCGGGCGAGCACTGCTCCTCAAGGTGAGTTGCATCGGTTCTTCTTTCTCTGCTTTTTGTTTCCTTGCTAAATTTTCTTGCCGTGACGAGCAAATTTTGAATCTATGTGAATATTTTCCTTTATGCGCTAGTATTGTCCATTCAAAGTTGGCCTTGTAATTTGGCTCTTTCAGGCCTTTCAGCAAAGCGCCTGCCAGGCCGCTTCGTCACACGGGCACGGCGTGTTGACGCCAAAAATGGACCGGCAGTGGCGGTCAGTCAGAACGCCTCAGCGACAACGCCTGCGATAAAAACCGTCGTGTCCAAAACATCGACTTCAACTGGAAAGAGACTGCGATAATCCTGAACTAACTGAAGAGCGAAGACCTTGAGGCGTGGACATTATAGAAGCTGAAGCCATTAATTTCATTCTGTTGCATCTGCATCTTGGATCGCGGATAGCTGAACACTGCATGGGTGAACAAGTCAGGTTCAGGGTCAACCGTAGCAGAGAGTGAGATCCAGTGGGACGGGTTACCGGGGAAGGGCCGAAGGGAACCACCGCGACTAGCTGGTCCAGGCTTTAAGAAATTGGTTTACATATTTGCTGCTGCCACTGCCGCGCTAGACACCTCGGTGTTGTTAATTGCAGTTGACCAAGTGGTAGATTCTTTACAAGATCTAGAAGACCGGCCACGGCCTAACTTGCACAAATTTTGATGAAACTTGTATTATTATATATATATATTTATAGAGATCTGCTCCGGTACTTCCTTTTTAGAAAATTGCACGAATCTTAAAGCAAGCAATTAAATAAATTAATTACTGTTATTATTTTCGAGTGGGTCCTGCCTGGGTCGGCCCGTCCAATCCAGCCCAGATCCAAAGGAAAAAGGTAACGTCTGTTCGTCTCCATCAATCCCTTCACGTGAGGTCTTCGTTCTCCTCCATTGCTGGCGGCCGGTGGACAGAGAAGCTGCGACACTTCCTCCCGCCTCCTCCTCCGGTCCATTCCCGAGCAAGAGACTCCACGCCCTCTCCCTCACCGGCCGCGCCCCCACGCTCGCACCTGCACCGCCCGGGAGCCCCACGCACCACCGGTCGCGCCCCCACGCACCGCCCAGGAGCCCCTGCGGCCGCGCCCCCACGCACCGCCCAGGCGCCACTGCGGCTGCGCCCCCACCGCCGAGGAGCCCCACGCGCCACCGGCCGCGCCCCCACGCCGCAGGGGTCGGCAACATGTGCAGCACCAGCGGCGGCGTCGATAACAACAGCGCCGCCGCCGCGACGTCGACGCAAACCCTAAGCGTGTCGGCTCTAGTGCGATTCAAGGCATCTACGGCGTGGTCGGCTGCAGCGACGGCAACGACCACAACAACACCGACGTTGCGGCGGCGGCCGAAGCTTGAGGCGCTGCTGCAGGCCAACATGCTGCTCCCAGAATCGCTGCCGGCGGACGCTACCATAGCCACAACCGTGAGCGTGCAGCAGAACCATCGGCATGGTGTATAGCTGGTTTCAGACAATTACAGTTGCTGTTGGCTCTAGTCTGAATGTTCCTCGAGCTCCTCATGTCGCTTGTTCTGTTCCCAAAACCAATTATGGATCTGTAAACAGTTTCGGTTTCTAGGTGACCATTGCGCTCGGTAATCTTTGGATTACCGTGTCCATTGGGGTGTGTAACAAACTTTCTCTTCTTAATGAAAAACGTGATAAGGCACTGTCGCAAAAAAAAGAACCATTAGCATTTGGCCGTCCACCAGAGTCTCGCCTCTTATTTTGGAATGAAATTATCATCTGATAGTCATTGTATCGTTAACAATATATCATGATTTGGTTCTGCTTTCAATCTTCATCCATCACTTATTAAGCTAGACAGTCGATCAATGGAGCTTGTTAATCATGATCAAGCTAGATTTATAACATTTCTCTTGCTATTAAGCAATAAAACATGCAAAAAAAATTGAATCAGGCTATTTCCTGGATGATAATGATGGGGCTTCTAAGTTCTAAGATACTGTCATGGGTGAGTCGTAAAATTGATGAAACAAAGGCAAGCTTCTAAGTTCTAAGCAATACGTCTTGCAGGAGCATCGGAGGAACAGGTTACTTTTGCCAATTATTTTTGTATATACTGTCATGAGGTATGCGTCCTTCACTAACCTTAATCTGTTTGGATAGCGATGATGATGAAGAGGAAGATACACCTGGGCAGTGGCGGACCCAGGATTTAACTAAGACTAGGACCAAATTTCGGTGACGAAATGATGAGGACATCACCGGCTTAGATATGACCATGCCAACCACTTCTATATCAAAGGTGAAACCATTCTATATGAGGTTTATCATTGTTACATTTGATGAATGGGTGTTGCACTATGAAGTGTGTATGTTTTCATTTTCAGAATTGCTTACATTGATCAAGGAAGGGTTAGATTGCATATGGAAAGCATGGATGGTCAATGAAGTTGATTGGGGACCATATCCAAGTGTTCCTAACGTTCTCCACCAGGCCACCACGTCACATTGGATCCAAGGAAACAAAGAGTCCAAGTCCAACACGTTTTGGAAAGTTCAATTCGGACTGCAGAAGAGTCCAAACTTGCGACGGTTGCCACGACTTCATACGGACTCCGATTGGGACGTTCTAGCACTTTTTGGAAAGCTTATCAAGTCTACTTTCCAATGGGTCCGGACTCATACCTATATCCTATCAGATGCGTACGTAGTAGACAATTTAATACCGAGATCTTTTCTGCCAACGGTGCTGCGTCACCCTATTTTGGGCCGATGGCCCGTGTATCAAGTTGAGTCCATTAGGGACTCATCCTAGGGTTGTAGGACGACACTAGGGCCCTTGTGGTCGTCCTCCCTCCTCCTTATATCCCCCTAGAGCCGCCACAAACAGATTGGGTTTTGTTTAGATGAAAGTTTAGCTGCTGCTACTTCCTTGTAGACGCGTGTGTCGACTAGACCATCCGTTCTACTTGATTCGGAACCCCACCTTCATGAGTATCAGATTTGAACCTTCATCTCTTATTTGCAATTGAGTGTTTGTTCTACTTGTTCTTGCTTGTTCTTCGATTGCTTGCAGGAATAACCCTAGTGGTTTGGTTGGTTGTGATCCGCAAGATCGTGAGCAACCGCTGGATTTGGTGTATCGATCGCTAAGGCGCAGCGTCTTTGGATGGTTGTAGTCGGATCGTGAACGTCTCTCCAGTCAAATCGTAGTTATCTATCTCCACCGAAAGATCGGGACACCCACACGCTCATCAAGTGGTATCGGAGCTGGGCCCTTGTTTAAGGGGTGGGAATGATGAGGACATCCTCCATTATTACCCGTTGGCAAAGACGCAACAAATAATGGGCCAAGTGGCCCAGTTGTAGTCGGGCGGTGAACGTGTGAGCCTCTGAATAATCTCATCTTGCTTAGCTTGGGAGGAGGAAGCCACCTTAAAAGGGAGAGCCACCCTTCCCTTATCAGACTAGTCTTTTAGGGAGATTGGACCTTTCTCCGAGTGGGTGTGCCTAAGAACTGTTGGGGTCCGGGCAACCTCAATTTATCGGGCCTCGGCCAACCCTACCTGGGCCGGATGTATCATTTGGTATCAGAGCAAGGTTTCATCGGTGAGAGAATTCAGTTTGTTATTAATTTCCTATAGTCCAGAATAGCCAATAAAAATAGTAGATTTGTTTTCCCATAATCCTATAAACTCTTTGTGCCTTTTTACTAGTATTACTTAGTACGAGCTTGTTGAGTTTGGTTTACATCGGTTGAGTCGTGTTGCTGGTTTTAGGGTTAGGCTTTTAGAGTTTCGAGTTCTTGTCACGTTTCGGTCACTATCATATCTCCACTGCCATATATATATCTGCTGCCATCACCACCACCATACACATCTCACTACATAATTTATATCTCCATTGCAATCATTGCTATCATATACACCTTTCCTGCACTATATCTATCTCCAATTTTTTTTCTACACCGTGAAAATCTGCTTTGGACACACAAATACAAATCTGCCTTGCTAGTTCTTTTCTTGTTGTTCCCTAAAAAGAAATAGAAACACTTTGTAAATTGCTTTACTGAAATCTGATTTGTTAAGATTCAGATTCTTGCTAGTTGTGCAAAGTAAAAGAAAAGAAGAAGAAAAGTTCGAAAGAAAAGAAAAAAAAAAGAAAGAGGAAGAAAGAGAAAGAGAAAAAAAAAGAAAAACAAAAGAGGAGGAAAAGAAGGAGAGTGTGCTGTTCTTGTGCCTTTTTCCTGCTATACCGTGACTTCATTTGTGTCTAGGCTCGCGTCTCTAGCACGGTCTAGCCTAGGACCAGCACGGTACCTCCGTTGAACGATTTCTCAACTTGCTTTTGTGACTAATGTGGTGCTAGTACTTCCTTGCACATTTTTGTTTAGCCCTCCTATAGCTCCACATATCCGGATACAGCTTGACAGGTGTTGTTGCTGCGGTGTCGATACACTACTTCCAGGGTTTCCGACTTGTTGGTTACTGTCACCTCTTGTTTTGCTTGGTAAGAACTTGTAAGAATTTGTTTGATCAAGTTGAGAGTGAGAGAATTACAACAACCACATCCTACTAGTTGATAGGAACATAAATACTATTGTGTATGTTTCTTGTTATCTCCTAATCATGGCAGGAATCTACATGGAAAAAGGAGATGATCAGGTTGCATATTCTAACCACTTTGCTAAAGATGTGGCAATTGATAGCCATGCTACTCATGAGGTATGTGATGCTTTGCTTAATAGAATCAAATCTGCCCTACCTTATTTTGAAGGAAACTATGATCCTCATGCATATATTGAATGGGAGTTAAATGTAAACAATGAATTTAAAAACTATGATCTATCTGAAAAACAAAAGGTTAAAGTTGCTTCAAGTGTTCTTATCAAGTATGCTTTAACTGAGTGGAAACACCTTTGTAGATTTGCTAATGCTCCTCAATCATGGAAAGATATGAAAAGACATTTTAGAGATGTTTTTGTTCCTAGCTATTATTCTGAATTTTTGTATGGAAAATTGCAATCATATAAACAAGAAAACAAAACTGTAGCAGAATACTTGGAAAGACTAAAATTATGTTTGCTACGTTGTGGCTTTGAAGAAAATGATGAGTTTCTAGAACATAGATTTTTGCAAGGTCTTAACATGCAAATTCAGAATATTCTTGTTGATAAACATTATGATACTTTTGATGAGTTGTTTTGTCTTGCTTGTGATTCTGAAATGACTCTAAAAAAAGATCTCACAAATACTATAGCAGCATGTATCTCTCCTATTACTAATAATTTGCAGCAAGTAGATGACAATATACAAATGGACATTGATCAATTTGAGATAGGAGGTGAAAGATTTGAAAAAAGCATGAATCTGGCTACACATACACCATTTGAGAAGAGCATCAAAGGTAAGTCAGATAATTATAACATAAATCAAGGTGAGCATACTTTAGTAGAATTACATTTGTCCACTAATCATGATATTATAGATCAATCAATTGTGGAACCCATCGCTGATTTTCCTTTGTCACACTTTCATATGCTTGATATTCCATGTGACAAAGAAGAGTTGTGTGATAATGAATTACTTATATCCATACCACAACTACCGAATAAAGCTAAAAATTCTAAATCAATGAGTGCTGAATTCCAGCATATTGTTCATATTGTAAATGAAAAAGAAGAAATTCAATTGTTTTCATCTTTACATACAATAGGGTACATTGAGTTTGATGATCTTTGTGAGCTTAGCTATTTGCAGAATAAACTGATTGGTAGATTTGAATTGCCATGTTCTTCTAATGTTAGTTTCTATGCTATTGGAAAATATAATTGTAAAGAGGAGTATATGGTACATCGAATTTACATTTGCTCAGTTCTGCAATCTTCTTTTACTGTGAAAAGATGCGATCAATTAGAGGTATGCAATAATTATAAACATGCCATGTCGAGCTTCTCTAGTTTTATTATGCAGAAACAGGATAACAAACAAGAAAGGGAGCCCGGTTTGCTTTTACCTACACCACATTCTCCAACAGTAGTCAAACCGAGGACAGTTTGTTGTCAAGAAAGGGAGAATGATGAGGACATCACCGGCTTAGATATGACCATGCCAACCACTTCTATATCAAAGATGAAACCATTCTATATGAGGTTTATCATTGTTACATTTAATGAATGGGTGTTGCACTATGAAGTGTGTATGTTTTCATTTTCAGAATTGCTTACATGGATCAAGGAAGGGTTAGATTGCATATGGAAAGCATAGATGGTCAATGAAGTTGATTGGGGACCATATCCAAGTGTTCCTAACGTTCTCCACCAGGCCACCACGTCACATTGGATCCAAGGAAACAAAGAGTACAAGTCCAACACGTTTTGGAAAGTTCAATTCGGACTGCAGAAGAGTCCAAACTTGCGACGGTTGCCACGACTTCATACGGACTCCGATTGGGACGTTCTAGCACTTTTTGGAAAGCTTATCAAGTCTACTTTCCAATGGGTCCGGACTCATACCTATATCCTATCAGATGCGTACGCAGTAGACAATTTAATACCGAGATCTTTTCTGCCAACGGTGCTGCGTCACCCTATTTTGGGCCGATGGCCCGTGTATCAAGTTGAGTCCATTAGGGACTCATCCTAGGGTTGTAGGACGACACTAGGGCCCTTGTGGTCGTCCTCCCTCCTCCTTATATCCCCCTAGAGCCGCCACAAACAGATTGGGTTTTGTTTAGATGAAAGTTTAGCTGCTGCTACTTCCTTGTAGACGCGTGTGTCGACTAGACCATCCGTTCTACTTGATTCGGAACCCCACCTTCATGAGTATCAGATTTGAACCTTCATCTCTTATTTGCAATTGAGTGTTTGTTCTACTTGTTCTTGCTTGTTCTTCGATTGCTTGCAGGAATAACCCTAGTGGTTTGGTTGGTTGTGATCCGCAAGATCATGAGCAACCGCTGGATTTGGTGTATCGATCGCTAAGGCACAGCGTCCTTGGATGGTTGTAGTCGGATCGTGAACGTCTCTCCAGTCAAATCGTAGTTATCTATCTCCACCGAAAGATCGGGACACCCACACACTCATCACGAAATGCCTTTAGCTACGCCATAGTCTATTTGACTACATAAATTCCTATCACGAAATGCCGTTAGCACACCAATATATATATATATATATATATATATATATATATATATATATATATATATATATATATATATATATATAATCAGCATGTCAGGGAAGGGAAAAATTAGATATTCTCAAGGATAGTTTGTGTAATTAAAGTATGGCACAATGTAGCAGGGTAGTACATGATTCTCATGAAAATAACATAAAATATTTGGAAATAAATACCTAGTGCTAGTACTTACTGTCTCTTCTGCACCTTGAGATGGAGGAGGAGGAGGCTGGATCTGGATTGTTTGCTGTAAAGCCTAAACCGCAGGACTGCCTAAGGGGCTTCAGGCTCCCGCAGGCACAGGCACCGCGTGAAGCCTAGGGGTGGCGGCGCGGTGGGCCAGGAACCGGCACCAGACGAAGGGTGAGGGCGACGGCCGCCGACAGGCTGGGGCGGCGGCGCCAAGCTGTGAGCGGGCCGGTGTCGTTGGGCGCCGGCCGCTGCGACGGCGCCGAGCTGTGAGCAGGCTGGAGCCGTCGGCCGCTGTGGCGGCGCCTACGTGACTACGAGTACCAGACGAAATCGGGAGACGAGAGCGGTGGCGCGTGAAAGGAGCGAGCGAGTGGGAGGCCGGAGGCCGGAGGCGGAAGAGCCGCCAGGCGCGTGAAAACGAGCGTGCGAGCGTGAGATGGAAGCCTCCGTGATCTGCCATGCTCTCCTCCTGGGTTGCTCGTTGTTGGGCCAAATTGAGGAGCTGATCCTAAATAATATGGGCCACGACTAGGGCCATGGCCCTACTGGCCTTAGGCCTGGGCCCGCCCATGCACATGGGTGCAAGGCATCCACACGCTTGCAAGCGTGTTAAACATTAACATGGTTGCTTTGTATGCAGCTGCTACACGCTTTAGTAAATACATGCAAGATTCTATTCTGCAGCTGCAAGAGGTAGTTGTTTCAACCTGCGAGAATTGACAGACATCTCAACCTAGGTGGTCACCAGAAGATATCTGCAACAGGTATTTTTTTTTTGCTGCCAGTGCAGCGTAAGAACTGCCAACAAACCTCCTAAGAATCTTATGAAGGAATTACAGAACATGCAACAAGATGTCAAGAGCAAAGCAAACCAGGGAACTGATCTTATTTCAAAATAAATAGTGCACATCGTCTTTGAGTTCCAACTAAAGCCAAGCAAACCATTGAACTAATCTTATTTCTAATCCAAAAAGTGACATGAGTCTCAAAAAAGTTAACAAATAAACTAAATTGAACATAGTTTCAGTGACAATCCAAATCCTAACCACTAGACTATCTGGACCTTGACCAAAATAAATATCTGTCTCCTTTAACGCTTCGAAGCTTCCATGATGCCTTCAACCCTTTCTTTGGATTCTTCTATATCATTTGTCGGGGACCATATAATCTCCGCAATCATTTTCATCCGAAAGATGTGTATGTCATCCTGATTAATAACTCCATCATCAGTAATCTCATAAGGTTTAAATCAAAGTACGTGTTGGGCTACTGACGGACCTGTGAGAAATCTCGGACTAGCCTTGTTCCATTCCAGAGCTCCATATACTTGAGCACAAATAACCCACACGAGTTTCTGGAAATAGGAAGAAAAATGAGATAAGAGATAACACTAGACACTAGAATACATGTACTGGATAATTAGTGTTGGAATGTACTCACCCATCAGTTTGCTGTGGCAAATTGTTTATGGGTAGGATGTTCCAAGTGCCCACATCGGTTGGCAGCTGGGGGGATCTCTGCCTCGCAAAAGAGGTCATACGTTCAATTCCAGTTCTCTGTACAAGAAAAAATGGGGGTCATGTGAGTACCACGGTACTTGTAAGTTTGACTAATACTAATACAACGCTATACCATGTTCTCAATTTTCATAATGTACATATCCAGAGTCCACAATGAATCCACGACTTGAAATTGTCGTTCCCTATTGTTCATCACCACCAGTATCCAATGCTTATGGCCACGATGGAGCATCTGTAAGGGGAAGAAGACCTACAAATAGAATAAAAATTCATCGTCTGACTCAATATTGTACCGATGATTGACATACGAGTATTTGGGACAAATGGGACTCTATTACACACGACCAGCAAAGAAGAATAATTAGGAAGGTATAGACTTTATTGTATAGAACATCTCTTATGACATGCTTACGTATTCCGGCAGCTTCCATTGGCATGATCTCATTTCTATGGAAATCCTTCATCTTACGGTGATACCATAGGAACGGAACTTCATCAGGCATAGTTAGCCGATGGTTATATGCTCATCCACAAAATTATTCACGTACCATACTCGACGAGATCTGTCTATGCTGGAACTTTGTGATATATTGTGCCACTTGAACAAGCCACTTGAATGATCGGGTTCATGGCCACTTGAATGATCTATATTGTGGACGACACTCCCACTTTCATCGGGGTTACTGTAGTCAGAACGCCTCATCTTGTTTGAGTACTCATCTAACGACTCTGACTTATGAATGAAGTTGTCAATAGTGAGATAGATTCAATTATGTCTAATAAAACTTGAGACGTGGTTGATTGTTCATATGGATGTAAACCAATTAGTGTAAGTGGGTATTCACATCACTGGACACACCGAGCGTCCGATGCACACTCATCAATTGGACAGAGCCTAGGGTTAGCCACCGAACGCGTCCGGTGTCCCTTGGGACAACGACCGGTGCCCCTTATTGAGCTCTAAACCTTCTCTAACTTTCCAATTTGATCCACTTCAACTCGAACAACTTCTCCTTTGCAAATGCACCAACACCAAGTGTATGCCACTATGTGCATGTGTGTATTTTCTCAACCATTTTCAAAGGATTTTCACTTGCTCTCACTACACCACTCGATCCTAATACATCACAAAGTTAGATCATTCAAGTGGTACCAGATGACCAATATACAAACAAGTTTGCCCCTTTTAATAGTACGGTCATCTATCCTAAACCCGATCATAAACATCTCTACACACTTATGACCGGTAAAATCAAATGCCCTAAAAGTTATACATTTGCATTGCACATTCCCTTCCATCTTCTCCAATGTTGATGCAACACATGCACCAACCTATCACCAAATGATAGGATCCACTTCATATCATCATGTGACCGTGTTGGTTCATCGATCTTGACCTCACTTGCTCTTCACCGTTGCATCGGTCCATTGGCGCCAAGCATCACCCGCTTGCCCTTCACACTTGCAACCGGTCCATCAAGTCAAGCCTCATCTTGATCTTCTCCACCTTGGTCACATGGCTCCATGTCATGTGCAATAAGCTTCTTCATTACACAACCTCATGTGAACTAATCTCCCATGTATATTACTCAAACACATTAGTTCACCTAAGTTGTCATTCAATTACCAAAACCAAACAAGGACTTTCATCGACCCTTGGGGAGCATCTCATCCGACCTTCTAGGGAGCAAACCCTCGGAGGATTCCGACCCTTGGGAGCGTTACGCCTTGCCTGACCTCACTGAGGGACTGACCATCAGGGAGCATTCCGACCTTCCCAAGAAGGTCCGACCTTCTCAGGGGAGGAATTCTCTATCTCGCCCGACCCTCTCTAGGGAGGACCGACCTCTCGGGGAAATTCCTCCATCTTGCTCGACCCTCTCTGAGGAGGACCGGCCTCTCTTGGGGAAATTCCTCCGTCTCGCCCGACCTCCCTGGAAGTGCGGGAAGCACCAATCTCTCGGGAATTCTTCTCGAGGAATTCTCTGACTCGCCCAATCTTCCTAGAAGGACCAATCTGGGAAGGAACTACTGGGACCAGGCCAATAGTAGGGGCACATGCCTTAGTACCATTGGTATGGCTTCAGTCATGTCCTCCAATGCCTCCACTACTCCATCACTCCTCTCCCTAGGGAATCCTTGTGGGGAGCTCAACGCTCTAGTGAATGGGATGGCGCTAGATTCACAGGACTCTAGTAAATGGAATGGCCCCAGATTGACAACCATCCTATCCTCCCATCTAGGAAAAAGAGGAAGGAGTGGCACAACCATCATGTTCTCACGCTACAATACCGAGTTCCATCCAAGAAAAGGTAATATAGTATCAGGAAAAATATGAAGGTGACATGCTCCCAGGCTCCTTTTCTCCTCTCGTATGATATTCTATGTAAAAACTCTAGAACACAAGTCTTCCCCTTGTACTATAAAAGGGGAGGCAATGCCCCAAACCAAAGGAGAGGCACAACACTCCCTCCAAAAACAACAAGTCCACCAACACTCACACGCACACAATACCAAAGATTTGGGACCCATCCCTCTCTCGACATCTTGTAACCCCTACTACGAGCATCCCGGTGCAAAGTAACACGAGCCTTACAATGCACTAGACGTGTGACGTTCTTGCCCGAACCAGTATACATTCTTGTGTCCACTCTGTGCAACCATCCGAGCCTAGATGCGTAGTTAAAATTTACTCGTCGGTGCTTACACGATTCTCAAAGATAACATTCGAATAGTGGTTGAGAAATAGTAACACAATAAGAAGTCGAGATTGATCACTGCTCTATCAAAACGCCTTCCATATCACCCAAGAGTAGGGTCACGTAGATAACGACAGCTCTGGCGAGTCCCACGACAATCTCGATTGCATGCATCATCTTCTCCACGCAAATATGTGGTCCAAATTAAAAAATAATTATTACAACAATCTAGACATCAAACACACAATAATCCTTACAAAATTAAGTAGGGCGTGTGTTTAATAGAAGCATTCACCATAGCCTCGTCGTCTAGGTTAGGATCAAAGTTGAAAAACTTATTGCGGAACCCTCCTAGAGAAATATCGTTTCTTTCTTGTGGGTGTGGGTGATGTTGGGGCAGCACGCGAGAAATATCTTGGGTTTATTTCTTGTCGGTGTGGGTGAGGTTGGGGTAGCACACGAAGCACGGTGGATGGGGGCAAACAACATGCAAAGATAGGCGATGACATATATCCTGCGTATAAGAAAAAGTACCATAATAAAACTCTGTAAGGATAAAAGGCTTAAATATCCCTATAAGTAATCATCACACTACTATTTATTTGAAGTGACATGTTTATTAATGTTTTTCTTTCCACTCACACTCTCTTGCCACTATATGTCATCTCACTCACAGTCTTCTCCCACCATATATTCTTTTTATATTTTTATTGATACACAATATGACATGGATGTGATTGTGGACTGGTGGTGTACTATAATATAGAGTGGTAGAAGCTAAAACATCATTCTCTTGGAAACATTTTTTGAATGTTAGGACATCCTCTATTCTGGGACACAGGGAGTATGCATTTTAGCATGATCCTGGAACAAAAAAGAAAAAAAAATTATAATAAAACATTAATCGAACAAACAACATGATCCGACACAAGAATACAAGATTACTATAGTAGCAAAGAACAGTGCATCTCCAAGAAGCCTTAGACTTTATGTATTTTAACATACGATCCTAAAAAATGCATAATTAAACATGAATTGCACAAACAACACGATCCCACACAAGAAAATTGTAGCTCCAAGAACAATACGACTCCATAACAAAAAAAACAGTGTAGCTCCAAGAAAAAGGAGCTAGCTAGCAAACTCGATCTTTCTCGTGTTGTCCCATCGAAAATCGTCACACAAAAACATCACTAAGATCATGTTCCCTGTACGCCCAAGATGCAAATTGCAAAAGCACAATTTTCAAAATAAAATACAAATGCACGCTTTTGAAAAACAAAATGTGAAAGCACACTTAGCATACAGAACCGAATCACGCTGCTCCGAAGTTCGTCGCGCAACCCGGTGAGCCTACGGTCACTGAGGCTACCGGCACCGAAAACATACCATAAAAAGAGGACATAAGGATGAGTTTTGAAGGAATGTATATGTACCTTAGCACCGGCCTCGTCCTCGGGCTCCGCCTCGGGCCGTGGTATTATCCACACCAAGTGCCTTGTGATCCCCACCGAAGCGTGCCCCTATGGCCGCCACAAGCACAACGCGACGTCGGGAGATAGCCGACATCTGGAGCGCCTTGTCGTGGAACTGTATGTCACAAAAAGTAGTAGTATCTCAACACTAGAATAACAAACATGCAGACAAAAGTAGAGAAAGTGTTGGAGACTGAAGAAGAAAAGGTGACGAGCCATCGGCGATGGCGAGTGGGACAGACGTGGCCGGGAACGCCTCCACTGCCCGTATGCCCCCGCGGAAGGGACTCCTCTGTCATAATGGGAAATGGGAGGGAGGTGCCTAAGAGGAGGCTTGGGTTGTTTAGTAGCGGAGGATTTTGGGCTCATAGGTACGTTTCTAGCATAGCAGAGGCAAGATGCAAGATGGACTAACACCATGGTTATATAAGCGGAGAAGAGTAGGAAAGTAGAAAGGGCTATGGGTTTTGGAAACAACATATGTGCGGCATCTACCATGCAAATTTGGAATGTGTGAGATGGTCGTACGAGGAAGGACACTCGCCCTCAACCCTCCTCATAGGCCTGCATCTTGAGCCGCAGATCTTCGTCATGGTCGTGCCGTGGAAGCGCTGCAGAGTGCTTGGTTTGCAAGCGTCCTGACAAAGTTCGAACCCGTATGCCGCATTGGTACTGGTTGGCCCTAGCAGAAGGGGAGGACAAGGGAGGAAACTGGGCGCTATGCGTGGGCAGTGGTTGCAGTACTCTCTCCGCCCCGCAGAAAATGACAAAGTCTGAACCCCTCTGCGCACCGGGACTGGTTGGCCCTGGCAGAAGAGGAAGACGGAGGAGAAAATTGGGCGCTAACGCGCTATGTGTGGGTAGTGTTGTAGTACTCCCTCCGTGCCGCAGAAAACTAACGTTGGGCTTCACTTGTACCATGGCCACATAGCTAGACACGTCACCCTACCCACCTCGGGTCATCCTCATACACTCGTCCAATCGCAGTAGAACTAGAGATGGTGTCCTAGCGGTCCCATGGTAGAAAGCAGGAACAAAAAGCAAGAGTGTTAAGGGCCATCCTCATCCACTCGTCCAATCACAGTAGAGAACTAGAGATGGCGTCCTAGCGGTCGCATGGTGGAAAGCAAGAGCATTAATGTCATCTGCGGCTTGGTACTCGATTCCAATTCCTAAAACAGTAAAATGCCTTATTCACTAAAAAAATCCTAAAACATCTATTTCAATGAGACCAATGGGACAAAGGAAGTAGGAGTGTCCAAGCTCGGTCCCGTTCACGGAGGGCTCGGCATGAGATGACCAATGCTTGATACCTCTCCGGCTCTCCACTTGGAGGCGAGACGCCCATCCTCACCGCCAATGGCAGAGCTAGCGAGTTCCGTGTCTAGGGCCACTAGTTATTAAGCACCTAAAAGTCTTAAACCCAATCCGCATATCATCAGTTCATACACATCATGGGTGAACAAGCAAGGTTCAGGGTCAACCATAGCAGATAGTGAGGTCCAGTGGCATCCAGTGGCATTGGCGGAGCCACCGCCCGGCCACCCGGGCGGATGGCCGGGCTCCCCATGCAAGTTATAAAGGAATTTTTTTATTACTCAATAGAAATTTGTAATTTTATAGCTAAATTTTCTTTATATTTATATAGAATTTTGTAATTTTATAGCTAAATTTTCTTCTGACTCCGCCACTGCCCAGTGGAACAGGTTACCGGGGAATGGCCGAAGGGAACCACCGCCAACAGGTGCTCCAGGCTTTAAGAATTTGGTTAACATGTTTGCTACTGTCATACTGCCGCGCTAGACGCCTCGGTGTTGTTAATTGCAGTTGACCAAGTGTTAGATTCTTTAGGGCACTCCCAATGCAGACTCTACTATAGAGTCTAAGTTTATTTATTATTCTCTTATTTATTGTATTTTATTGATGTGACTGTATATTTATTGAAGAGAGAAGGAGAAAAAACAAAACTCTGGGTCTTATTTAGACTCTAAGTCTATGATATTTTCGAGGTAATAAATATGCTTAGACTTTATGATAGAGTCTGCATTATGATTGCAAGATCTAGAAGACGGGCCACGACCTGACTTGCAAAATTTTTTATGAAACTTGTATTATACTCATGTATTCCCTTCGATCTAGTTAAAATACTTGATTCATTTGTTAATTATAGCGTTACACTGTTTGGTTGACACCTAGTCTGTTTAGTGTGGTTCTTGTGCATGCTTTTCCACCGCTTAGATAGTGGAGGCCTGGCAGGAGGACCACTTTTGGCTGCCTAAAACAAGCCGGAGCCATTTCCGCGTAAGTACAAAAATGAAACCGTAAAAGTGGCTTCAACCGTATGAAAAGAGCCACTTCTACGGTGCTATATGTGTTGTTCCAGTATTCTTTTGTTCTTTAAAACCATTAATTAGACCAGTCTCACTGGAGGGTTTTATTACGGTGTTTCCAAGACTGTCATGTTATCTAGATTAAAATAAAACTTAGATGAAACACCCACTCTCAACGTAAAATTTCATTTCATTTTTTTTAATAAAGGATAGAAACTATCCGGCTTCAACTACCCGTGGGTAGAATTATGCCAAATTATTATAACATAAAAATTAAAAAGAAAGAAACTGACGGAAAAAATTACATCCCAACAAGGAGCTCTAGTAGTCCTACGCGACAAACATGCTTGCTCTGTGATGTCAACTCCACTAGAATAAGATCACCAACGAGATGACAACTCCACTGGAATAAGATCCCCAGCATCAAGACAAAGCCGCTAAAAATACATTTGTCAAACCTAAAAAAGGTACTGAAAACATTGGACACCGACCACCATTGAAGATTGGATGCTTTTTCTAAGGCAACAACACAAAACACTTGGTGCAGATGCAAGCATGCTCACCAAAAGCCGAGTTGTTATGCCATTGAGCGACACCTTCGTCTTGAGCTACGCAATAAGGTAACACGCGGTAGGAAATCTTGGCCCTGATGAACAACAACTTCGACGACGCGCCAACTGTGCCACCGTCGCCGCCCCGGAGAAACCAGACTATGTTTTCACCCAGTTATTGAACGTCCACGGGTGCAACAGCTTCAGCGACGCCTTCAACAAGATGCGAGGCATGGTGAGTACCACCGCCGCCGGCCCGGCGTAAGATGCCAGACAGGTTTTCACCCAAACTGTCGCCCCGTGAACCAGTCGTCGGGCGTTGGAACATGTCACCGTCCGCAGAGGAGGAAGGTGTTGACGACCAGATACAGATCCAGCCGCCCTCACCCAAGAAGCCCCGGCCACGGGCGCTGCCCAGGTCCGGAGCCACCTGAACCGCCTGCCGGAGAGCCGGATCCATCCACGGACCGGCCGCCGCAGCCGCCAATAGAGATGAATGAGGGGAGGGAACGATTGTAGGAGAGCCGGGGGAAGACGAGATGGGAAAAGGATGTAGCTGAAGAAGGGAAACGGGCCGCCATCGCCACAAACTGGGGAAGAGCGGCGACGGCGGGCGGGGTGGCCCTTGGAGAGGCCCTGAGGGGCGGCGGCGGCGGGATCCCCGTGTTCATTTCATAGTTTCATATAAATTTAATTATATGACTCATAGATAGTTGGTAATCGTGTCAAGAGAGTTTTATCCCCATGACACTCATTTTATCTCTCTCTTCATTAAAGCAATGTCATGTTAGCAAAAATGCATATGTTGTAGACTATTAAATGTAAATGAACTCCAATGAAAGTCTCATCGAGACTAGCCTTAGGATAGATAAAGCACCGGACCTCGTTATAAAGTACTGTATTTCTATCCTCAAAACAATGCAACTAGGGGTTGCGTGGTAGCTAAAGTGGTTCATGTTTAATTTCTAATAGATAGTATTTATATTTATAGTTTCAAAATAATTTATTACAAAAACACATTTGTACTTAATCGCCCTCTCCATCCCTATTTCACATTGTCCAATCTCGTGCCGGTGCCACCCTCTCCCCCTCTCCCATGCGTCGTGCGTCCTCTACACAAGCTCACCTACCCGCTCACTGAACTCTTGCGCCGTGTGGAGGACTGAGGAGGCGCCTACGAGCCTACGCCACGTTCCACGTTTCGGGAACGTCCACGTCTCGAGAACGTGAATATTTCCGTTCTCACGTTATAAAATAGCACTCCAAGTTCCCGTTCTCGTTACATGTTCCCGTTTCTCAGTGAGGACATGGCTACTAAGGGCCTATGCCGTTCCCGTTCCCGTTTCTCGGTGGGAACATGGATATTAAGGTCAGTCTCAAGGGGGTTTTATGGGGGGTTTCATGCACATTAAATATGGTGCCACATCAGCTTTTTGTATGAAACTGGAGGAGAGAGAAGCAAGTTCGTTTCATCCCCACGACATGAGTGGGACGATGTTTCCAATGTCGTGAAACGAGTACGAAACTCTGAAAGGTTCTAATATGGCTAGAGGGGGGGTGAATAGCCTAATTTAAAATCTTCAAGATCACTAGAGCAAATATTAGTAACACAAAAGGCGATGAAGTGGTTTGCTCTAGCTCTACTTGTTAGGCAAGCCACCTATTGCAAATCTAATAAATATAGTCTCTATGTCACTCAATTTGCTAGGTCTCTAAAAACAACTAGTGAGCAAAAGGATACTCTAATTATAACTACACAAGCAACTTCTACTCAACCATGAGAACAAATAAATGCAAGGAAGAGAGGTGATTTTTATACCGTCGTTGGAGAGTAGAGAGTCAATCATCAAATAATTAATTCCAACAATATATATCAATCAATTCAATTCACCGGGAGACAAGAGATGACACCAATGATTTTTCTCCCGAGGTTCACTTGCTTGCCAGCAAGCTAATCTCCGTTGTGTCAACCAACACCTTGGTGGTTCCTCGGTAGAAGGCCCTCAAGCCAAGCCCCGCAAGGCACCGCAAGAACCCACACATAAGTGCGGTAACTCAATGACACGAGCAATCCACTAGAGTTGGAATTTAGCACTCTGCCGGGGAACCACAATAACCCCTCACAAATTCACCTTGATTGGGGGCGGACACAATCACCAAATCCCCTCACCAATCAATCGATCCCCAACCGTCTAGGTGACGACAATCACCAAGAGTAATAAGAATACCACAATTGCAATCACCACCTAGTGCCACTAAAATGAATCACAAATGCATGAACACTAGGCTTTTTCCCCAAATCGAAATGTCCTAGGGTTTCCCTCAATCCTTTCAAGAATAAGCACCAAGCTTGGAGAAGGATAGGAGAGGGAGGAGATCCTCTTGGAGCTCTCAAATCGATCTCTAGAGCTTGCTCTCTCACTTAATTTTGGCTCAAATCAAAGGCATGAGAGAGGGGGGGAGATGAGAGCTTTTCTTCTCTGTTTCTGTTTTTGCGAGAGTGAGAGGTGCCCTGGAAGGAAGGGGAGAGTGCTGGACTTAACCCACATGTGCTTCCCAACGGTCACAAGACCAAAACGGACCAGTGCGCACGCGAAGCTTCCTGGAAGTTGTAGTGGCAGCAGCTGCAACAACGGTCGACAAGGTGAGAGCAGAGACAAAAATAAATGGATGGCCTGTAGCAGCTCTCTTCTCCCATGTGATGCTCCTTCTTTCATTTTGTCAACAAAACCACTTCCATACTCACACCATGCTGCATGCTCTCTTGTCCAATTTCCCTTTCACACACAAAGACAATAAACTTACATGCAAAGAGGTAAAAGGTGGCAGCACCCCTGCGTCGGAAACTCTCTCCATGTTTCTATGTATGCAGCCACACACACATATGCACGCATGCAGCAACAGCAACATACGCACACATGTGCTCCATGTTTTTCATTTTTATTTCCAACCCTTTTCAAGTGCTAACACCAACAAGATATTTCAATATTAATTGGGCACTTGAGTTAGCTTATCGCAAATAAATCTCAGGGTCTAAAACTTACCACGTCACTAAGCGCAGAGCATATACAAATGAGACTCACTTAGTGCACTAGATAATCATTGCAATTAAAGAATTCTCCTATTTATAGTACGGTTATCTATCCTAAATCCGATCACGCACTCTATTGCGTTTTAACCGGCAAAATAAATATTCTATTTTATACATTTGCCTTGAGCCTATAGAATTTTATATTTCTCTGTTTCCAATCCAAGTATGAGCACATGAATAATCTTTTGGATCATCTCCATCTATCATGATGCATCATCTAGCTCCATCACTTGGATCGGACCATTTTGTCTAATTCAATCACTTAGTACAAAGGTTAGTCCTAGCTTGTCATTAATTATCCAAAACCAAGAGCTTTCAAACTCCATTGAGGGGCGCTGGCGGTTTCATCGGGCCGCCTCGCCGTCGCGCCGCGAGGCCGTCTGTGCCGGTCGCGACTCCACCGCGCCATAGGACCTCCGCTGTGAGTCCGTACGCGCCGCTGCAATTCCTCCGACGGGCGCCTCGGCCGCGAGGCACAGTCACGAGCAGGCGCGCCAACGGGATGGCTCCTCCAGCCACGGGCGGCCGCGAGCGGGAGCGGGGCGGGAGCTCCGCCGGTCGGGACGGCCGGGGCGCGGGTGCTCCGCCGGCCGGGAGCAGGGCGCGGAGCGCGGGCCGGGAGTTCCGCCGGTCGGGACGGCCGAGGCGCGAGGCAGGAGCTCCGCCGACCGGGAGCGGAGGCGCAGGGCGTGGGACGGGAGCTCCGCCAGCTGGGAGCAGGGCGTGGGGCGGGAGCTCCGCTGGCCGGGAGCAGGGCTCGAGCCCGGAGCTCCGCCGGCCGGGGCGTGGGGTCTTGAGCTCCTCCGGCCACGGGAGTTCCTCCGGTAACGGCGCACGCGCACTGGTGGGGAAAAGAGGTGAAGGGAGGAGAAAAAAGAGAGATCGGTGGGACCATGAAAAGCTAAAATAATCTATGAAACTGTGTCATGATATTATGCATTGAGAGAGTGACCTGTTTTATGTTAAGTGATATGTCTTGGAAATTAGGAGGTGAAATCTTCCATTGAGACTGGTCTAAGGGCCTACGGCCCATCTGGCATAGCCTAACGTAGGGAGTAGCATGGGATAATCAATTTCCTGGTTTATAGGGGAGTAGTATAACTCTTTTGCTTGCCATTATTTCAATGAGAATTAAAAATATCACAACTGAATCAGGAGTGTTTATTTAGATTTTACAGTAAGCACTTAGGGCTGTACAATAGTATATTTGCTTTGACCAAGCTGTTCCTACATCTCCCTGGAAATAACACAATACTATATACCTCGATGCCATCCAAGATGGTAGCAGATGGAAATAGTCCAATGCCCCAATCCTAGTTTCAAAGTGCTCCTAGGACGATGGGGCATACACCGCCGCCCACCTCATTGCCGAAGCGATGCACGAACATACAACGGGCTATCCATTTTGAGCGTGAGCATGGGCCGGAAACCCACGGTAGCGTTGGCTTCCCACATCTCAAACCTGAAGAGGTACAGCAGCACCGCCGCTAAAATCTTCATCTGCCTGTACGCGAACTCCTTTCCCAAGCAGACGCGAGGCCCAGCCTGTGAACACCACAGCACGAGAGGCCAAACACGTCACATGCTGCATTTGGCCAAGCACACTGCAAGTGGCGGGGAGATTGAATGCCGCAACGGCACAACCAACCTGGAAAGCGGTGAACTTGAAGGGGCTCTCAGGGACGAACACGCCGTCGTCGTCGAGCCACCTCTCCGGCCTGAACTCCTCGGCGTCCGCGCCCCACAGGAACTTCATCCTGCCCATCGGGTACGGCTGGTAGTTCACCATGTCCCCTTTCTTGACAGCGTAGCCGTCCGGTAACGTGTCGTCCGAAAAGCAATACTTCACATCCTGCATTTAGATATTTTGATTTGATAGCAGCTTCCTCCCCAAAAAATATCAGCGATCGCGACGCAGATACACGACGTATGGAGTACGTTGTCAAATCTGGGTGGAAGACGCCGACGTTCGGGTCAACTTACGATGGGCACAGCCGGGTAAAGCCGAAGCGTCTCTGTCAGCACGGCGTGCAGGTACTGCATTCTGCTGATGGCGTCCTCGGTTAAGAACGCGACGAGCTCCTGCACGCCGACGTCGCGGTCGCCCGTGGTGGCGGCGCGCACCTCCCGCGCGACCCTATCCTGGATGTGCTGGTTCCTGCAGAGCACGTAGAGGAACCACGACAGGGTCCCCGCCGTGGTGTCGCGGCCGGCGATCACGAAGTTGAGGATGATGTCCCGCAGGTACTTGTTGTCGAAGCAGCCGGGATCGCCCTCCCGCTCCAGCAGGAACCTTGATAAAATGTCCTCTTTCTTGGCCTGTCAGGGAAATATCACCGTGTCAGAACTGTAGTCTCTCTCTCGTGCTCCCGTGCATCCATCATGCAATCTGAGCTCACGAATTCTTGTTGGTCTCTTCCCATCTGCTCGATCTTCCTGTCGATGACGCCGTACACGAATCCATCAATGGTGCGGATCGACCCCTTCATGGCCGCCTCCGACGAGATGTTGAGGAGCCTCTTGAGCTTCCATGACAGGTCGAAGAAGCGGTACAGGACCTGCTCGCTGGCGTCGTCGAACGCCCTGGCGAACGCCGCCGCACCCTTGTCGCTGCTGCCGGACAGCGAGCCGAGGTTGACCCCGAACCCGACCTTGAACATGGAGTCAAGCGTCGACCGCATCAGCAGGTCCGCGACATCCAGCCGCCGCCTCTCCCCCGCGGCTGCCACGACAATCTCAGCGAGCTCTGCGGCCGTGTCGCGGAACACGCCGCTGCTGTAGTCGCGCAGGACCCGCGTGGAGAACTCGTGGCTGGCGACCTTCCGCTGGTGCCGCCACTTGGCGCCGTCCACGTTGAAGATGCCGTCGCCGAGGAGGTCCTCCAGCACGTCGTGGGTCATCACCCCCTTGCCGTAGTTGGCAAAGTTGGTCTTGAGCATGTACTCCACGTTGGCGGGCTCCACGGTGTACACGTAGTTGCAGGTCGGGGCGAGCATGCGGAAGGTGCGGTACCTTTGGGCGAGCTCCGTCTGGTACTCCACCAGCCGGCTGAAGTTGAGCAGCTGGTGGAACACGGTGCCCGCCACCGGCGGGTAGGTCCGGTTCTTGCCTCCGCCGCGGCGCCGGCGCGCGATGTAGAGCGCTAGGAGGAGCAGGGACAGCGCGAGTAGAGCGGGTGGGCTCAGCAGTGGCGAGTCCATGGCCGACCTTGAGCAAGCTCTGCCGGGAGGTGGATGGACTTTTCGGAATGGATTGAGATTTGAGAGTACCTTCGCGTTTTTTCTGTGAGGAGGATAGGTGGGGCAGCACCGCAGCTGAACAGAACAGGGAAGGATCGGAATATCGGATGGTTTGAGATTTGAGACGCCTCTACAGGGTCAGCACGTTGTCTGACAAACCATCACGCATCAACTGTTGTTGTTTTGCTTAGGGTGCAAAGAGTGACTTTTAAATACACCTCTAAACTATTTTTTAAATTTTTTTGAAAAAAGATATACCTAAAGATTACGCAGGCCCGGCCCTGGGGGACGAGAGGGACACCCGTCCCAGGTCCATGAAAATGATGGGCCCTTCAAATATGCATACCTAAATACTAGAGTACTAGAAATATACGCAGAGTGAGTCATCCGATATTCTGAACTCCCTGTTTCCCGTTCGTAAGGCCGCCGCGACCTTTTTGGTTTCCTTCTGCGTGCGAGTGTGAGGGCCTGGCCGCCTGCTCGCATTCCAGGCTTCCCGCAGAGTAGAGGCAGAGCGCTTCATCTGCTGTTCAGCTGTTTCCCGGTTCCCTATTCCCTATTCAGCTATTTTATCTACCCTCTGTTATTGGTCGGCAGCAGACAGAATCTGAATTTTAGTTACTAATTAATTAACTAATTAATTATCACGTAATCCTACTTTATAAAATTATATATTACTAATTATTTCTCTATACCATATCATTAAAAAAAGCATGCTTCGGCTAACGACAAAGAAAAAAAATAAAAATAGATGATTTGGTAGAATCATAAAGAGCGGCTCTTCATAAATTTCTTAAAAGTAATAAAGCACTTCAAAAAATCCAGATGTATTCACGATCATTGTTGTGGAGGAACCAGCTAATGCTCATCTAGAATTTTAGCTTCGTGTAAAAAGGCCTAAAATTTTAGCTAATGCTCATCTATGAGTAGTACCAATAGTATTATTATGTTCATGTAAAAAGTTCTAAAATTTTAGCTTCGTTCTAGGTCTAAAAAAACCCAGAACCGGCTTTAAGATTACGCCTTTGCACCCCTAGTTTTGCTTGGCTGAGGGGTTGGGACGAGAGGGAATCCTTCGGTTATCATATCTACACACCCTGCAGAAGAATGGAGTAGCTTGTTCCGATTAGTTTATTTTCTTGTCTCAACTCAACCTCGTGTTTCAGTATTCTCTTTGGAATCGGCTGTATTCTCTTTGGAATCCGCTGTTTTCCATAAATTGGAAATATCTCAAGGTTTGATGGGATCTGCGGTTCAGCCCCAATATTAAAGGAATCTACACTTAAAGCTGACATGAGACATATTGAACTCTTCAAGACAGGAAAAAATAGAATTCAAGTTATTTACAATTATAAAAGAATTAGTTTCTTTTTCGATATTTGATAATAAGTCTTCGTATCCAAATTATTAATTCATCGTCTTTTCTTTTCTAGGTCCACCAAAAAACAAACCCCCACTGAGAAGTCTGTCCTTCGCGCACTCAAAGTCGAGCACCCAGACAAATCACAACATTAAAACGGACCGTCCAGATTTATTGTAAATCTTCTCTTTCTTTACCCACTCAGATTAGACGGAATTAGACGGACAAGATTGCGTGTATTATCCTCCTCGTCCTCCAGCACGCCCGACGAAAACGCAGCCAATTGTTCCTGCGCTAAAATCACGATCCCGCCGTCGCTCCTTGAGATGCCACGCACTGCAGTCCACCGGCCGACGAGCTGCTATGCCGCTCCCTGTCCGTCGCGATCTCCGCCGACCGGGTGGACGAGCGGGTGCACGTAATCCGTTGACGAGCTGCTACGCCGCTCCCTGTCCGCCGGCTGTCCGTCGCCATCTCTGCCGACCGGGTCGACGAGCGTGTGCACACGATTCGCTGACGAATTTGGGGGCGTGACTCCGGGAGCCGTTTTTCAGCTCCCTCTGCCAAACGCTTCTTTACTCAGGGATTCACCCATGGAGCTCCGCATTTCAGGCTCTCACAGATGCAGTGCAGCAAGGAAGCCGGAAAATCGAGCTTCTCCCAGCTCCCATCTGCCATCGGTGGACCCCAGAGCATGGAGGTCAAGTCTGCCCCCGACGGAAGGGAGGCGCATGCGGGGCGAGCGGGTGCACTGTGCCGCAAGCAGTCACCGCGGCGGCCATCTACGCGTAGCTCGCCGGAGCTTCGAGCGCAGGAATGCGTTGGCGCTGGGTGCGGTCGCCGGGGCCCGGGGTCGCTGGGTGCCCGAGCGCAAGGCACAAGGTCGTTGTGGCCACCGACACCAAGCGCCGTGAACAGGGCCGCTGCCCGTGGGTTGCCAAATCGCCGGATCTTGGACTCGCTTGTGCGGCTTGCTAGAGACTAGCGTTTGGGGAGAGGATGAGGAGAGAGAAGGAACAAACGAGAGGTGAGGAGAAAAATCAGGAGAAAATTAGAGGCGGGTAACAGATAAGATAAGAAAATAAAAGAAAAGAAAAAGAAAAAAAAGAAAAAGAAAAAAAAGAAAAAGAAAAGAAAAGAAAAGAAAAGAAAAAATAAGGCTATTTTAGACTTTTTAGTCTTTTAGCTACCAGATGAGCTATTTTGCCAAACGGTTAAAAAAAAACGGCTCCAACTCCTTAGGGCACTCCCAATGCAAGACTCTATCATAGAGTCCAAGACTATTTATTATCATTTATTTATGGTATTTTACTGATGTGACAGTATATTTATTGAAGATAGAGGGTGAAAAAATAAGACTTCAAGTCTTATTTAGACTCCAAATCCACAATATTCGAGATAATAAATATGTTTAGACTCTATGATAGAGTCTGTATTGAGAGTGCCCTATGAAGAAGCTGCTCCGTCATGGGAGCTGGAACCGAAGCTGTTTTTGGAGGAGCTGGAGCTCTACCAAATGGACCCTCAGTAGACGCGATCTGCTGCCACCATCGTCATGTCGCTCCCTATGAGTCGGTTCAGATGAGGCGTGCCTGCAACCGAGCGGACGTGATCTAGGGAAATGCTTTAAAAAATAACCAGTTTATTACCAAGGCATGTTGTTTTTAAAAATATTTCCTGAATAAAACCGTTGTGTTAGCACGAGCATTATACTAGTTTGACTAGGACTTGGTTTGAATCCAGGGTATCAATATGTAGCCCCGGCTATTGTAAATGGACATCCAATCCATCAAATACAAACAGACTTCAAATTATAGATATTGTCAAGATTTACAACTTTATAGTTTCGGGTTTTTTATTTGAGAGGTCATTAACATACTTAAAAAAATAATTGCATGTTTAGACCTGAGGGTACTGGTATTTTCAAATTTTCACATCAAACGTTTGACATCGTTTGTACTAAAAATAGACGGAATGACACGTAGAGCAAATAAGTTTAGAGCACTACTTGACCACCCTAACGTTTTAATGGCTTGTAGATAATTATAAACTTTATAATGACAAATAGGTAAAACTCTCAACATGAATACATTCAGCATTAATGTATGTTGTATCTCATATTTGTGCAATACAAAGTTTTTCAAACACATTTACATAGTATACATTTTAAAAAATTCTAGTTTTTTTTATAGTATTCAAATTTCCTAGAGCTAAATCTAATTATTTTGATGCCAATGCTCAGGTAATCCGGTTACCTCCCAGGAGGTAACATCTTAAATCAAATCTGGATCGTTGATTTTTCTAAACTTAATAATTACTAAATAAATTAATGAATGAAAAACAAAAAATAAACACCATGCGGCCGGTAATGACGCCGCCGCAGCCATCCGGAGGCTCCGCCACCGGACGCCGCCGGACGCCTCCGCTGCTGGACGCGTCGTACGTCGCTTTGACGCCGCCGCTCAACGATCTGTACGCGCTGCCGCCTGGACGACGCAGCCCGAGGGAGGCACCGCCGCTACGAACTGCCCGCTCGGCACCGCCGGACCACGGCGACACCGCCACAGCCATCTGGAGGCTCCGCCGCCGGACGCCCCTGCTGCTGGACGCGTCGTACGTCGCCTTGACGCCGCCACTCGACGCTCCGTACGCGCTGCCGCCTCTCAGTAGCTTGATATAACTGGTACTATAACTTCAATAGTTGTTGGCATCTTTAAATAGTTGTCAATAACTTCAAATATTTGATGAGTATTTTGTTAATAGTTTGATTCGGTCGGTGCTATAACTTCAATAACTTCAGTAGTTGCTAGCACCATTAAGTATTTTGTTAGTATCAGTATTTTGTTAGTATCTTCGAGTATTTTGTCAGAATCTTCGAGTATTTTGTCAATTATTTCGAATACTGATTATGGTGTCAATATTCAGTATTTCTATTTAGTAGTTGTCAGTATTTTTTTATTTTTTAGTATTTTTATTACGAATACCGATTAAGGTGTCAATATTTAGTATTTTTATTTCAGCAGTTGTCAAGACTTGTTTTTATTTATCAGTATTTTTACTACAAATATTGATTAGTTCAGGGTATTCGAGATGACTATGTGGTGTGGTCCGCTCGACGGTTTGAGCAGTTAAATCAAGTGGGGTGGTTGTGTCATGGTGTTGAATAACACTTACATAGTGATATGTATTTGAAATACTGACAACTACTAAAATAAAAATATTGAATGTTGACGCCCTAATTAATACTCGTAATAAAAATATTGATAAATAAAAAGAAATACTGAAATAAAAAAATACTAAATATTGATAGTCTAATCGGTATTCTTAATAAAAATACTGATAAATACATGCATGTAAAAAAGCGTGAGGAAACAACATAGAAAAGTTACATGCATGCAAAAAAGGGTGGATGAGCACGCACTCGCTCATACCTGAATTTGTTGACGTTTAGGACATGATTGTGTTTAGCAAATCCCTAATAAATACATATGTAGTCGTAGTGTTTCCAAGTAGCAACTAGTGGTTGAAATGGCTAGCGCAGCTTGATTAATCCTCAGGCTTGAGGTCCTGTGTTTGATTCCCAGCAGAGAATCTACTTTTTGTGGGCAGGCCAGCCTGCTTGATTGAAAAGGTAGGCCGAGCGAATGTGGGGCTGGCGCGGGAGGGGAGAAATGGGCGGCCGAGCGGATGAGAGGGCTGGTTGGGTGTAGAATGGTATTCTACACCTAAGGTGTAGAATAACGCTACCGTATATATATATATATATATTCATCTCCATAATTTATGCTCATTACTCACGACAACCATAGGATATTTATATCGCCCCGAAAACGGACATCAATAGTCACCATCAATCAGAAAAGCAAAAACTCATCTTTGTTGGAAAAGTAGACTCTTGAGGTGGACGCACGAAGGCCGTGTTTAGTTGGTGCCCCGATTCGGGTGTACAGTGCCCAGAACACTGTAGCGTTTTGTTTTTATTTGTGAAATATTGTCCAAAAATTCTCAAACTAGGCTCAAAAGATTCGTCTCGCAACGTACAACAAAACTGTGCAATTATTTTTTAATTTCATCTACATTTAATACTCCATGTATGTGCCGGCATTTTAATGTGACGGGAAATCTTCTTTTTACATAGTGCAATTTGAGAACTAAACAAAGCCGAAGTAGCAATGAATGAAGTCGATCTTTGTTGGAAAAGTAGACTCTTGAGGTGGACACACGAAGTGGCAATGAATGAAGTCGTCGAGGGGCACAAAATAAGGTTATGAGTTGCTGCGGTAGCTGTTGATTCGTATGGTGCTTTAGTGCTTCACCATGCTAGAGACAATTTGGGCACGCGAGTTATTATCAAATCTGAGGAACTCTAATGGCAATCCTACCAGCACGGATTGGCGATCGGAGTTCAACCCGAATGCAATGGCACAGGCCGGCAAGCTCTGCCAGATCATCCATCTACTGCCAGGGATTTGAACCCACCATATCCCCATGTGAACGCCAGATCTCTTAAAATTATTTATAAAAGGCACCTTTTTCAATGCTTTTTGGTGAGAGCACGAGGACGGGGCATACACAGATGTGTCTGACCGTTTGTCATCGCCGGAGCGACGCACGAACATAGAGCGGGCGATCCATTTTGAGAGTGAGCATGGCCCGGTAACCCACGGTGGCGTTGGCATCCCACATCTCAAACCTGAACAGGTAGAGAAGCACAGCCGCGAAGATCTTCATCTGCCTGTACGCGAATTCCTTTCCCAAGCAGACGCGAGGCCCCGCCTGCGCAACAAACAGACAAGAGGCCAAACACTACTAGTTCATCAAGTAAACTGACTGCGGATCTAAAAACGAGTGGACAGGTTGAATGTGAGATTTCACCTGGAAAGCCGTGAACTTGAAGGAGCTCTCAGGGACCAAGACGCCGCCGTCGTCGAGCCACCTCCCCGGCCTGAACTCTTCGGCGTCGGCGCCCCACAGGAACTGCATACTGCCCAGTTGGTACGGCTGGTAGTGCACCATGTCCCTTTGTTGACAGCGTAGCCGTCCGGCAACGTGTCGTCCGAAAAGCAGCACTTGACATCTTGCAACGCCCAACGAAGTCATCCACCCAAACCCAATCAATCCGCCGACGACCGACGAACGTGTGGTGCAAAACCAACTACTGTTCCACCGAATAGCTCACTATGGGCACAGCCGGGTAAAGCCGAAGCGTCTCTGTCAGCACGGCGTGCAGGTACTGCATTCTGCTGATGGCGTCCTCGGTTAAGAACGCGACGAGCTCCGGGGCACTGAGGTCGCCGTCGACCGAGGCGGCGGCGCCACCTCCGCCGCGATCCTGTCCTGGATGTGCTGGTTCCTGCAGAGCACGTAGAGGAACCACGACAGGGTCCCCGCCGTGGTGTCCCGGCCGGCGATCACGAAGTTGAGGATGATGTCCCGGAGGTATTTGTTGTCGAAGCAGCCGGGGTCGCTCTCCCGCTCCACCAGGAACCTCGACAAGATGTCCTCTTTCTTGGCCTGTCAGGGAAATGTCACCGTGTCAGAACTGTAACCTCTCTCTCGTGCTCCCGTGCAATCCATCGTGTAATCTGAGCTCACGAATTCTTGCTGGTCTCTGCCCATCTGCTCGATCTTCCTGTCGACGACGGCGTAGACGAAGCCATCGATGGTGCGCTTCATGGCCGCCTCCAACGACAGGTTCAGGAACCTCTTGGCCTTCCAGAACGGGTCTAAGAAGCGGCGCAACACCTGCTCGCTGGCATCGTCGAACGCCTTGGCGAACGCGGCGCCTTCCTCGCTGGACCCGGACAGCACGCCCAGGCTGACCCCGAACCCGACCCTGAAGATGGAGTCCAGCGTCGACCGCATCAGCAGGTCCTGCATGTCCAGCCTCTCCCCGGCGGCGGCGGCGGCGGCGGCCACGATGCCCGCGAGCTCCGCGGCCGTGTCGCGGAACACGTTGGTGCTGTAGTCGCGCAGCACCCACGTGGAGAACTCGTGGCTGGCGACCTTCCGCTGGCGCCGCCACTTGGCGCCGTCCACGACGAAGATGCCGTCGCCGAAGAGGTCCTCGCCCACCTCGTGCACCGTGCTCCCCTTGCCGTAGTTGCCGAAGTTGGTCTTGAGGATGTATTCCACGTTGCCGGGCTCCACGGTGTAGATGTAGCTGCAGGTCGGGGAGAGCATGCGGAAGGTACGGTACCTGCGGGCGATCGCGGTTTGGTACTCCATCAGGCGGCCGAAGTTGAACAGCTGGTGCAGCACGGTGCCGGCCACCGGCGGGTAGCTCCGGTTCTTGCCGCCGCGGCGCCGGAGCGTGAGGTATAGCACTAGGAGGAGAGCAAGTATCAGGGTGAACACCGTGGGTTGGCTCGGCGGCGAGTCCATAGTCAGTGAGTGGTCAGCGGTGAGCGCTGGCGTCTCTCGGTGCGAGGCGGCTGGGAGCCGTGCGCGTTGGGGTATAGTAGCAGTACTAGTCACGGTTTTTCAAACCGAACGGTTACCACGGTAACCACTTGGTTACCGACAAACCGCCGCTGATCGGTTCGGTTTCGGTATCGGTTTGAATTCAAATTTTAAATTTGAATTTCAAAAAAAAAATTCTGAAAAAATTCCTAAAAATAGTTCACGATTTATAGAGTCGAATTGTGTAAATTTTTTTCAAATTGGAGTTCGTTTGCTATTTTTTTGGACGTGTTTAAGTTTGAAAAAAAAAGAAAAAAGAAAAAAATCGGCCGGCCCGTTAAGGCCCATGCGGCCCATTTGGTCCTGGCGCCTCCTACAAGGGGGCTGTCGGCGTGGGGGGGGGGGGGGGGGGGTTGTCGGCTCCCCAAACCCTATCCGCCCGCTCCAGCTCTCGATCCGCGCCGAGCGCCGCCGCGCCTCGGTTACCGCTCGGTCGGCGGCGGTTACTGAGTGGGTTTGGTCGGTAACCGATCCCGCCGCCAGGCCTCCCTCCCCCGGCGGTTACGGACCGGGCGCTGTCGGTTACCGACCGGGCGAACGGTAACCGCCCGGGTTGCTTCGGTAAGCTTTTTTTTTTGTTTTTTTCATTTCCTTGCATTTGTAGTTGTTTTAGTTGTAGGATTTAGTTATAACAAGCTCTAGGATGTAGGATTGATGGACTATAGGATACAGAAAATATTTATTGTAGGATTTTAGGTAGGATTTGACTTAGGATGTATATAGGAGTTAGGTTTATTTGGTTTAGGATTTAGGATTTGCGGTTGGATTTGCTTTAGGATGTATGTAGAATTTAGGATTTAGGATTTTATTGATATAGGATTTAGGTAGGATTTAGGTGTATGTTAGGATTTAGGTTTATTTGCGGTATGATTTGATGCATGTGTTCGATTTGTTTGTGTTGTCCATTTGTGCAGGAAGACAATGCCGAGAGACGTGGTATGAGAGCATGGTGAGAATCTTGCTCCCGCTTGGAGATGCAATTACTATCGTACACAAAAAGCCAGGGGTGGTGCTTCCCGATTGAAGCAGCATTTGGCTGCGCGCGGGACGGAGGTGATCCACAACCATTGTTAAAATAGCAGTCTCTACATATTGAGTATTTACCATTTGCTAATTTGTCGTGCATCGTATGTTGCAGCTGCTGTCCTGAACCCAAGGCTTGTATATCGTTACAATCCAACTCCGCAAATGTTTGATGGCCTCAGGGAAGCATTTGGGAAAATGACGGATGTGCATACCGCTGTCTTGGCATTACAGGAGGCAAAAACATTCCGCCTACACCTTGGGGAGTTTGGCACTGAGTTGGCCATTAAAATGGCCACGGACCCCAAGACAACCCCATGTAAGAGTACTTTTTAACTCTTTTTTTTTGTCTTTTTGAGCGCATACCTAACATAATGGGTTCCACTTGCAGCTCAATGGCGGCAGGCGCACTCCAAATCTGCAAAAACTTGCGTTAAGGCTTGTTGCACAATGTGTATCCTTCAGTGGATGCGAGCGCACCTGGAGTACATTTGCCTTAGTGCACACAAAGGTTCGGAATCGCTTGTCCCACAAAAAACTGAACAAGCTAGTGTATATGAACTACAACCTTCGTCTGCGACTCGCGGATGCCTCCGGACCACCTAGGCGTGAGGAAGAAGACTTCATTGACCAGTTCACGCAGATATCCTTTTACGAAAGGGATAATCCGGTTCGAGACTGGATGGAGTATGGCAGATCCAACCAGGCTCCAGTTCTCGACGAAGAAGATGAAGAAACGGACATCCCTCTTCCGTCCCATATTGTGAGGTACGTTGATGTACTTTGTTAGCCACTAACGAACCATACTTTTAATAATATGATTCATTCTTTGTGGTGACAGAAACCAAGTGGACCCCAACGATCTTGGGTCCATCAGTGATTGGGCCCGTATACATGTGGGTGACACGCATCTTGGCAAAAGAAAATACTAGACGAGACCTAGGCAGGAGGACCCCAAAAGCCAGAAACGAAAGGGGAAGCGAGTGCAACAACCTGTCACCAGCGATGCTTCGACAGATGGTGGCGAGGAGGGTGAGAAAAGTCCACGAAACCAGGAGTCCGATGACAGCAGCTCAGCACATGACAGTGGAGGCAGTGATAGTGGTGACGATGACACTGCAGCTGCTGCTGGTGGTGGTGGTGGTGGTGCTGGGGCTAGGGGTTCTGCAGTTGGTGCTGGTGGTAGTGGTCTTGGTGATGCTGGTGGACTTCGTTTCACAGGTATCAATTGCTACAGACATTTTTTTATGTCTATGACTATTGACTAGTACTAATTATGGTCGGCTGCAGGCGAGACGGACTTCACACATGCTACTCAGGACCGCGACCATGGACAACCGGAATCGCAGAGGAGAGCTTACGACCCGACGGACTGCTACAACACGCCACAGTACTTCTCTTCCTCGTACAGTGATACATCGTACGGTGGTGGTTATACCTACCCCGTTCCTGACATCAGCACGCAGCCGGCCACTAGATAGGTCTACGAATGGCAAGACCCGGATTTCTACAATATGTTAGTGCAGGAATGGGAGACCACAACTCATTGGACGGGACAATCATGGATAGACTACAAGGCTGGACTCCAGTCGCGCGGTATCGCTCTAATGTCCACCGCGGAGTATGAGGAGGGGTGCCGAAACGAGATCTTCCCTTATATTCAACGCCAGTGACCATGATGTTTGCATGTCTACGACACAAGGTATTTCCATGGACGATTTGTTGTTGCAACGGTGAACTACGTTATTTCCGTCGTGAATTTGTGGCTAGTGCATCACTATGATATTTCGATGGGTTGTCCATTTGTGTCACACTATTTTTCCATGAATTATGTGTTCTATTTACATCATTAGGTCATGCAAAAAATTGATTTTTTCAAGAAAAAAAAAAGAGCACCCGGCGGTTAGGACCGGTTACCGATCAAACCGGACGGTAACCGGTCCTAACCGACCGGTTACCGGTCCCAAACCGAATGAACTACGGGGTTTGAATTCAAATTTCAAACCGTTCGGTTTGGGGCCGGTTTGGGCGGTTACCGTCGGTAACCGCCAAACCGCCGGTGAGCGGTTCCCGACGGCGAAACGGTTAGTGAAACCCTGGTACTAGTACAGTAGTACTTGCGTCGCGCTCGAATAATAAAAAACAGGGAGTATGTTGCGTGCTCAATTAAATAATCAGCTAGGTTTGAAATCACCACGAAGTCAGAGTAAAATCACAATATCGATAAGAACAGGGTAAAATCACAAGAGAAAAAAAAAATCTTGATCCCAACCTTGGTCACCTCCCTCGCGTTCCTTCTCCCGTTGACCGTGGACACTGCGTGCGTGCGTGCGCGCTCTCTCTGTCTGTGAGACTGTGACGACTATGGGCTATCGCCGGCGCCGCCCTACGACCCGAGGACTGAGGTGGTGATGAGGCCTTCGCCTACCTCTTGGCGCATGCATTGTGTTTGTCTGGAGAAAATATCACGAGCCCTCGGCATGCCACCTTATCTGTGACCAAAACTTTGCAGTAGCTAGCGTTCTTCTCAGCACACCTACACCCACTTTGCATGCAAAGGCAAAAAAAAAAAAAAAAAAAAAAGCAGCTTCACCTTTGATCATCGCTCTGGCCTACCACGCTGGCGATAGATGCATGGCGGACGAGCCTGCCTGACGGCGCTGCCGGTCGCAACGGGGGAAATATGCATCGATCGTCGCTAGCCGCATGCACGCACGATGTGGCGGTGCACCTGGTCCTCCCGTGCTGCCAACTCTTGCTGGTGATTCGAGAGCAGTGGGTGTTGTTCCCAGTGACAGTAGTGACGATGTGCCGTTTCAGGCGGTGATCTCCCGTGGGCCGTGGCGGTCACGGTGGGCTGGCACCGCGAACCCCGTCGCGCTAGCCTTTGCGATCGGCAATGGCAAAAGCAGTCTCGTCACCTTATCGGCCCAGCTGAGAGTGAGGAGATAATAACAAATCCCTAACAAACGTTATGATCCAAATCTAAGTTTTAAATTATTTTTAACCAATCAGCTACATGACTCGTTAGAGAGATATGGTCAGCGAGAATGATGAGATAGCCAGCTGGGTAAAATAAAAAATAGTATACACAAACTGTTGAAATGATATTTTGAGGCACAATAACTATAAATAGCTTCACGGATACATTTTTAGTCAGTCTATTAGAGTTGGGGGTGGGTGCGACGGTGAGAAAAATTATAAATTTATACATAAAATAAATTAGTATATAAAGAAAAATTTATAGATAGATTCGCAATACTTGCTACGGCAAGATTCAAACCATCTCTTTATTATAGCGTTTTAAATAACAAAAAAGAAGTAAATAGACGATCAGATCCTTATATTTATTCTCACCACATAAATATTCTAACACTCTTTATTTGCTACGCCTTGTCTAATGTTCTTCGCCGACGAGACATCATCAGATCCAAGAAGATTACCGTATCTTCCAAACTTTTTTTCCTCTGTTTCTAACTTTGTTGAAATTACTTTTCCTTGAGCTCTTTATTAGTATTGTAGGTTGTATTTGTGTTGTAGTTAATTATATCCACCATTCAGCTTCTATCATATATCTATTACTCCCTCTGTTCCAAATTATAAGACATTTCAAGAATCTTAAAAAGTCAAATTATCTCAAGTTTGACCAAACTTATATGACAATATAATAATATTTACGATGTCAACTAAGTATCGTTAGATTCGTTATCAATTATTTTTTTATAGTATGCCTATTTGATATCATAAATCTTGATATTTTTCTCTATAATTATTGGTCAAACTTGAAATGCTTTGACCCTCCAAGATTTTTGGAAAGTCTTATAATTTGGGACGGAGGGAGTATTATTTATGGGCATCTAGCATTTACGGTTCTCGTATAATGATATCATGCATGCATGTCAAATTTTGACCAAAGTAAATATGGGTCATCAATTCTATATTAATTGCATCGGATAGATTAAAATTTGACAGATTTATTTTATATCAACGAATCTGTCGATAAATATCTAGCCATTTATGTAACCAAAATATCTTATAAAATTTTAATGTGCTCCCATTTTTTTTTAAAAAAATATATGTATTATTCAAACAGGACCGAGAGCTGTAATTCGAAATAGCAATAAGAAAGGGATAATACAAAATTGTCTAGTTGTAAAACTATTAAGTAATATCCATGTCATAATAGTGTTATTCTGGTTTTGTAACTAAGTCAATATTTTTAACTTGACCAAGTTTATAGAGAAAAGTATCCAATTTTTGGGACCAAATAGGTATACAATAACAAATATAATAAATGATAAATCTAATGAGACGTCTCTCTATACAATATCTAAATGTTTTAGAGGCTTCTACGCTTGATTTTTCAGCCATCCAGCATTGAGATCTATGGCTCAGACTAGAACTAACTTGTCAATAAAAAAATAAGTTTATGAAAGATTCTAGCATTCTTTTTTTGTTACACCATTACTATTTAAGATTTACACATGAAAAGTGACTAAATCATGTGGAAATCAACTACAATTCAATATAAACCAGTGTAACTGAGGTGTGAAAAAAATATATAGAATGCTTAGAATTTTCTTCTCTTACACTCATGCAATGCAAAACAACTTATACCACACATTTATAAAAAGCATATAAAAATCAAGTGTTGGAGGTCTCTAAAACACTCGATGTAATTTAGCTTTTCTCATTTAATATAATAAGTTTTATTTTTTATATAAATTTGATAAAGTAACATAGAAACAAAAACTAGAATAATACTCTTTTTCGGGAGCACTCTATTTGCACATGAATATCTATCATAAATATAGGCACGTACCAGCCAACCGTCCTCAGTGCTGTAGAGTTTAGTGCGGTACCACGAGATGGTTTTGGTCTCGTTAACAAAGTGATTGAGCGGCCGTTCTATCCAGCGGCGCTTCTTCTGCGCCCGGACAAACCAGGCACCGGGGGCGAAGAGCAACCGTCGCCCCGCCCGGTCGACGACTCACCCGGCAGATGGTGGTGGGCAGCTTGCTTGGCGGCCTCACTGAACACATCATCTCTGACGCCTGAAGACGTTCGCGTACCCCTCGTCTTGTCGACCACGTACGCCGTCGTCGATACGATATATATATAGAGAGAGGGAGAGATATATAAAGGGGGTGTTTGGATCCTCTTGACAAATGGATCTAAACATGCAAGATAAAAAATGGTAAAAGAGTAAAAATTTGTCATTTGTCAGACAAATAGAAAATCCTTCCACACATACCCTTCTCTTTTATGCATGACATTTGAATGAGTGTAATTATTAGGGGTACAATTGTCTTTGTATGTGCCATTTACCATTTTTCATTTGTCATTTGCCAAGAGATCCAAACACCCTCCAGTGACAAAAGATTTACCAAATTCATTTGTCATTTGTCATTTGTCATTTGTCAAGGGATCCAAACAACCAAAAGTATCTATATATCTCGTGGAGCTAGCGGCATCCGAATCAATCACAGATCGAGATAATATGACAGAATAATATCGAGATATGACCAATCAAAACTATTGTACTTACGTAATAATGTACTCATCCAAAAATACACAATATCTTACCCAAAATAAACGACTACACGTGCTAGCTAGGCTTGAAACTTGTCCTCGGCACACGGATGTACAGAGGACTATGTTGAATCCTGCTATATTGGAGGACGGACGTATCGGACTCCTGCCAAAAATGTGCACACATTAGCATGCAACTTGGAATAATCACTATACAAGTGAAATTTTCTTCCTTATCTAGCACTTCCGTTAGTCCGAACAGTTTTTGTTATGCGCCATTTTTTTTGTTCGCGTTTGATTTTTATCTCAGGTTGCTTTGGTGCAAACTTTTTTCTTTTAGTTTTTTGGCTTTATCGTTCTTATATTTTTGGGCACAACAACATTCTTTATGCATGGATTGTACATGCTTCATTTTTTTTCCACATTTAACATGACAACAACATTCACATAGGATTGAAATGCAACATGATCCATCAAAGACATAAGCAGGTAAAATGGCCACCCCTTAGTTTGGCAGCTAGCTCCGCCACTAACCACAAGTGCATGTAAAATCATGGAGGACCACCACATACCACATACCTCCTAGGCTCTAGAACTTCGTCGCCAGACGTTGAACCACCCCTTTGCTCAACCTCATAAGTCCCTGTGGTGTGGTCAAAACAATGAACATCATGTATGTCATCCCTTGGCTTCACCTTCTCAAGGTGTTGCTTTTGTTTTAATTTGTAGCTCATCTTTGTGCAGCACTCTGCAACTCCATTGCATCTACGTGTCTATTGTTGAACCATGACACTAGCTTGTAGAAGATGAAGGACACAATAGCATTCATGGGCATACCATGTATCCCGAACAACAATTTATTTAATGACTTGGTCATGTTGCTACATCCACTAACGCCGTGATCTATTGTACATTTCTTAAATATCTGAACTCATGAATTCTTGGATCATGACAATCAGGGAAAATACGATGGTCTCGAGTCCTCGACGGCCTTGCTTGTGGCCTGAATTAGCCGTCGCTTCAATGCAACCTTCAAGATTCTGTCATGCTCCATCATGCTTCCTCGGAAGCTTCGTGCGCGTATTGAGGCCTAAACATGGAAACTCACCTCAAGGGTGGTTTTGGGTTCCACTACCAAACCTCCACGGGTAGCGTCCTCCGACGCATCTCACACGTTATGTGATGTGTCCAACCAGTCCTCAACCGCGCCGGCCCACGGTTCGCGCCCATTTGCCCCCCCCCCCCTCCCCCCTCGTCGGCTTGTCGGTGTCCTAAGTTTGAGCCATCGCAGCATCATCTAGGTTTCCCAGTACCTCAGCTCGATCAAGATCCAACACTCATCCTTCACCGCTCCTGGTTCGTCAGCCTGCATGACCTTAAACCTTCACCGTCGATCACCACCTTCGAACTCCACACTTGCACGCCATAATCCAATAGACACGTTACACACACTCACGTTCTAGTTAGTCCACCCGACTCAACCCAAAATGATACACGTCGACAATCACTCATCACTCAATCCGAACCACAAAGGCATGTGTATCAATCTTGTGTTTACACAGACGGAAACACAGCGCCTCCCACGCTCTTCCTTAATGTCGTTGGACCGTCGGGCCAACAACGCACACGATTGTGAAAGAACGTCTAGTGACGCACCTGACAGGCTGACACTAGGCGTAGGCGAGCCGGATTTCTTCCGCCCAGGACACGGTAAAAAAAAAATCACCCTTCACAGCACCGTCCGCACCCACGGGAAGGCCCCGCTCGTCGTCCTCGACGTTCGGCTTGTCGGCGGGCCGGCGGGGCCCGAGAACGTGTCGATCTGATCTGACGCCACAGCTGTTGGGGTGCTGGTCCGCAGCGCACCCATGCATCCCCCGACTCGGCGGCATGCTGCCTGCAAGCTGCAGCTGCTCTACGCACACAGCGAGCTGTGTGAAAAATTACCGTGGAGGCGGAGCTGCGGTGGAACAAGGCGATCGCATATATTCAAGGGCGTACGGCGGCCATCCGGTGGCGGCTTCAATTTCAGGCATTGAAGCCAGGGATACACTGGAGTACTGAAGTAGTGGATTCAGAGTGACCGTACCACTGAGATAAAAAAATTAATAAAAAAGAGTGACCGTGCCACGTGCATGCGCGAGCGGAGGGCCGGCGGCAGTGCGCGCGTTACACAGGCACGCCGGCCGCCGGCAGACCCATCTGGATGACGGCCAGCCCTTGCATGTCCGCCTCCACAGACCATACCACGGCACGAAGCGTATTTAAAGTGATGTGATGCCACCTTCTTACGTTTGTGCTTACTAGATGATTGCCCGTGCGTTACAACGGGAATAATAAACTTGCATTCAAACTTCTCTACATGAATGACTTAAAAACTAAAAAAAATCATACAACTATTAGACTTGTCATACCATATTTTTGTTATCATGACAAGCAAAACGTATAAATAATGCATACATGCCTCAACAATATAGTAAAAAAGCAAAGATATATTGTGATACTTTGCAGCTCTTCTTTTCAAATGTTCCAAAAGCCTACAACCTTGATGTCAACATACTAATTGTGAGCTAAAAAACGATAAAAGATTTTAGATTACATTCTATCTATGATAGTCAAGAAAACAAAGACTCCATATCCACACCCTCCGCATCCGCTGATGCCTCGAAGCTTCTCCAAAAAGACCAGTCATCCCATTCACATGCTGCACAACAAGCAAGTAGACCACAATAAGTAGATAGGTCAGACCTTCTGATAGCATTGATCAATTTTGTAACCATCACAAACTCCAATATCTTTGCAAGACTTCTCTGCATCAAAACTATACGACATGTTCTCTTCAACTCAAATGCCTGCAAATGGAAAGTAAATGGTCGTTGTAGCAATGACACGTTGCTGATTCAGTTTATGATTGGATTTTGCAAACTACTGTTTACCTGCTTGAGTCTACAGCTGATGCTCCATACAGAAGACAAAACTGAAGCCCCTGCAGTGCTATTCAGAGAAGCATGGAGCTCACTATTATAGTTACTCAGAGCACTGCATTTAGCAGTCAATAGTTAACACCAATAACTGGAAGGTAAATAACTGGAAGGTATAAAAAATCATTTATTTTAATAAAGCAACAATTCATTAGCGAATACAATTCACTAAATATGGTAAACATAGACACTATGATAACAGTGGCACACTTTTCAGAAAATATCAGTGAGGACTTTACCAACAAAAAAATAGCTTCAACTTATCTGCATAGTCCTAGCAGGAGGTTGGAGAGGCCAAGCACACTACTATTAATAAAATGTAAAAACGTGCAGGTAGCTAATGGAGCCAAGGCCAAATTTTGTCTTCTATATGAGCGAGACACACCAGAGTTCCATGCCATTTAAGAGTTCTTTTGACTGTTTCACTATAAGTTATTAAATCGAAGTGCAATTCAGATTTCATGACATAGCCAAGTTTGCAAGAGCCCATGTCTCTAAAGATAGAACTACATGTTCCCTCTGCTAAATCATCCCAAAGCCCTGGGATAACAGTAGTTTGTTCCAGCATGAATTTCAACTATGCTATGACACTTCCTTAAGATTACTGTCCAAGTTCTCCAACTCCAATGAGTTATTTCATCTAGAGAATCCCAATATCGTTGTTCCACCAGACACCTTAATCCCTATCCCCTTTAATCCATTGCCACCATCACTACTTCTGTTATCCTCATGGTCATCAAAATGCACCCTAATCCTCATGGTCAGTTGTGTACCTAAGGAAATGGTGAAATGCTCAACTTAAATCAACACGACACAACTAAACAGTTGCACTAACATCAGTAATTTTAACTGAAGCAACTCTACAGGACGTCAGGCAGCTTGAAAAACTAAGATTCATTTTTTTTCTTTATTATCTACAAAGAAGAAAACCTTAACTGACCACGATGCACCGTAGAAGGAGAGGTGTTGCACAACACACCATACCACTCGTTCATCACTGCTGTTGGTGTACGGGTGGAAGAATCAGGTACCACCATTAACTCCTCTAATGGTGATATCCTTGTTTTAAAGAAACTACAACAATGGTAATGGATATTATTAACTCAATAATGAGAGCCAAGTACTGATCTATATATATATATATATTCCTAAAATACCATATTTATTTTATCCATGCAAATTGCTAATATTCAGAATAGAAACAAATCGGTAAGTTCATTAGGAACCGCCTTCTCGATCAAATGCACCATTACTTTATTATCTAGCTCACTGGATCTTGAAAACAGAGAACCGAAGTGTAAGTGACAATCGACAATTCAACCGTAATGTTAATGCCTTCTATAATAATCCAGCTTACTAATAGACTGATCATGTTTTTTTCTAGAATTGAAAACTAAAACAATAGATGGAAAATTGCATGTTCAGTTAATTCTTGCCCAGAATTCTTGCAGATTAAGGAGTCAACACCGTACCCTATTGTACCAAAAGTTGAAGTACTAAAAAGAGCTGACAATGTAGTGATAACATTTTTTTTTCAAATAAAAAAGAAAAAGAAACAAGGTTCATCATAGGTACAAACTTCAGCAGTGAAATTAATCCAGTGGGGTAGAGATCAGTGAAAGTTTCTAGCTACAAACTCAAATTGGTTAAGTGAGATAGCAGTGAAATTTCCATCAACTCCAGTACTGAAATCCAGAAATCCAGTAAAATCATATCAACATTACATTATTCGCTAAACACCATATCTGGGAAGTGTGTACATAATTACCTGAGAGCAAGTGAGAGATCACAATCTTCCATGGACCTTCAAGCTGTGATGGACCTCTTTTGCCGGTGATGGAGATGCTAATAACAGGAGTTGTCTGAACAACAAGGTCATTAGACTTTTACTTTTTTTTTGCTATCCAAAGACAGATAAAGGATCAATTGTAATTGTAAGATCTGTATAGGTATCAGGTCTGAGACACTTTCAACATATTTTAGACAACATGATTATCATCACACAACCTCATCAAAATTGGCATCCTTTTTAGTTGATTTAGATACAGACCATAAAATATGTATCACACCAACTATTATAGAAGCATAGTCTAACACCTTCAGTCTCATGTAAAGTCAAGAAAACTTCTTTCTATAAAGCTAACAGAAGTCTTGTATTTACAACAGATGCTAAAATTTACTATCTTGAAGGTTTGAATCTTATCAATTGAAATCATTAATTAATAAAAATTACTCACCATATTGCTCAATGTGCATCTCATTGATTTGGTCATAAATAAGTTAGAAATTACTATTGGTCTTTCCCCTTATTACAAAATTGACTCTACACGTGCATGTATTACAAAATGCAGCTGCTAGTCAGTGTTACAATGAGCATCTAGGCCTCCATCTCCCAAGATAGGTTTGTGAATATCCATTCTTGCGTGGTGCTTATCTTTTTTTAAAAAAAAACCTTATGTGATGTGCTATAACATGAAACACTTACTTCAGATGCATATACCATAGTCGTGCTAACAACTGCATGGATATATTTTTGGAAAGTATGGACTTTTTTTCTCTTAAGACAGCTGCAGTTTCTATTCTACATAGGGTCAAATAAACAATGTTTTCACAAAACCCCAATCTTAAACCTAATCTATTAAACTGCATGCTAATATGTGTGCTTTTAAATCATACTCACAACCTTGTATACTTAATTTCCTATAAGAGTTTTCTTCAGAAACCTGCAGTTCAGTTTCTAGCTAGCTGCATCAAATAACATTAAGTTTTCAGTAGCCAATTAGCAAAAATTGGAAGCACTTGTGGTAAAGAAAAATAGATGAATGTAGTACCTTAACTTGGTTCAACATGCTTTCAAAACAATTAAGAAAACAAATAAGGATCTAGTGCTGATAATACAGGTTGAGAAGAACGAAATGAAGCCCTGCAGTTTGGATTGGAGCAGTAAAAACAAATAGGATTCGGTGTAGCGTCAAAAAAATAGGATTCAAGTTACAAACCGAGTGCCTGGGAAAGGGAGGCACGGAACAGGAGCGGCATTCGGGGACGAACCAGTGCAAGGCGACATCAGGGAAAGCCGACGAATCGGCGGCGGACCTTGACAAATCGGCGTCCTGACCACAGTTTGAACTTTGAAGCCGCAAGCAACTGGATCTAGGCAGTTGAGCGGCGCTACATTCGAGGGGCCAGGACAGTTGCGGACCCAGCGTGATTTGGGGCGGCGCAGCAGAATGGGGGCAGGCGCTGCAGGGAAGTGGCCGAGCGGCGCGGAGGGAGTCGCGGAGGCCTCCTGTGGCGGCGGCCGCGGGAGTGCTTGGCGGCCCGGGTTGCCGCCGTCGGCGCCACAGGAGCTCGAAGCCTAACCCTAGATGCTGCAGGTCACAGCAGCGGGGAGTGGATGCGCTTCTCCGGCTGCTCGGTTTAGCGGTGGTGGAGTGGAGTGGAGTGCACGACCCTTGCAGCGTCGAGGCGGCGGCAGGCGGAGTGGAGGGCAGGCGCCGTGCGGCGTCGAGCTGATAGACCTTGCGGCGGGAGGATTGGGAGCGGGAGCGGGGGCGGGGGCAGCTTGGGTCGAGTGGAGTCGCCGGGTCGTGGGCGTGTCCCCACCTGTCGGCGCACGCCGAAGCGGGAAGCGGGACGAAGGATCTGTGGACGATTCCTGTTTCAACTTTTTAGGAGTAGAGATCCGCATGCATGTCACTTGTTGAAAGCGTCTCAATCAAGGAAATAAATAGTCCGTTATTTTTGTCGCTATAATCCGAAATAACTTGAAAAAAATTGTACCACTATTTACGTTCATGCATAATTTTACCACAAAAGTCCGCTAATTACGGTTTATAAAACGTTAAACACCTTGGTCTTAGCTCGCTATTTAAAACATTAGTCTCAATAAAATGGAATGTCACAAGTCCATAGCGAGACCGTTTTGTTTCCTAATTGCTTGTTTGTGCCTTTCGGTACGGTTGAAGCAAATTAAGCTCGATTCAAGTACAATTACGTTGCATCTTGAAGGTTCAAATTCCGCTGTTCACATCCGAGTGCATCCATAGCCGTATCCAGCTCGTCGACCCTCTTTCTACCAGCCGCAGTAAACTTCAAGGAACACTGGAGCTCATAGGCCTAACGGTTACTGGCAGTAGCAGGATAACAGTAACTTCTGTCATCCCTTATCAATCTTTTATCAACTATTAATAATAATTTAATATAATTTAAAATGGAGGGAGTATGTGTGTGATAATGCAGATTTTAAAAGGTTAGAAGATAAGATTCTATCTAGTTTAAAAACATTTGACGTTTATAAGGAGATAACTAGTTTTGAAATAACTTAATTGCTTTTCCTAAACATCATTGGTTCTTGTGCAAAACGAGTATCAGAGTATGGTGAGCAGGAGCCAGGAGGGAGTATCAGTTGACAAGAGAACAGCGTACCCAAGAATTCCGTAGTGCTAGTACCGTTGGCAACACGGAATTCCAGGGGCATTTGTCACTGGCGTTTCCGGCCGGGCTAGCATCTTTTGTCGTGCGTACTGGCGACGCGCAGTACCAGACGTGGTCCAAACCGCGAGAAGCGCCGTGCGCCCTGCGTCCGCCGCGCGTTTCAGCAATCCGGTTTGGCGGTGGCGGTCCCCGTGCGGTGAACCGTGAACACCAATGGCTCCGACGCCCGAAAAGACGAGCTGAACTGAAAGCGAGCGCGCACGGGCACGGCCGGGCATGGGCAAGGGTGCCGAGCCACCCACGTCGGCCGCCTGCCACGAGTACGTGCTGCGTGCTTCGTGCTTCGTGCTTCGTGCTTCGGATGCTTTCGATTCTCTGCGTGTCCCGGTGACGTCTGAACTCTGAACTCTGAATTCCCGGCCCGGGGAACAGGCGGTGCGTCGTCCGTGATTTGCTGGAGGGATAAGAACAACGGCAACAGAGGCCTCACAGATGCGCGTAGGGTTTTTTTGGCTTAGCCAAACCTTGCATTTGTTTTTCATATGGGCATGTGACATGTGACATACTATTAACTTGTACTACTAATAAGTCTCCAGAAGACAGTTTAAACGACCGATTTACGTTCATCTTAGTTTTTTTTTTATGGTCAGGCACTATGGCCAGCGAGACACCGACGCAAAGTGCGGTACCATAGAAGAGAGTAAAGATATCCAAGTAATCTAGAACCAAATATAAAATCCTGTAAAAATCTAAATTTACAAAAGCGAATGGATTTCGGCTGATTGAATAATGTTCCTAATGGATTTCGGCTGTTGTGAGAGAGAATAAGCTAAAATAAACTAAAACAAGTTACAAGTACTTCAAACAAATGTTTTTCTACTAGTTTAATAAAAAAAAGTACGTATGCATGCTATTGAACATGAGCGATTTTTAGGCAAGATGGAATTTAAAATGCATGAATGGATGTGGTTTAAAAGGCAAACAAATATGAATAGAGCTAAACAATCTAGAATATCCTATAATTCATGGTAAATTTTGAAAATTGATTGACTTATATTTTGAAACGAAAGAAGTACATGAGTCCTGCATTACAAAGTGCTCAAACCCCATAGTAATATGCAATAATAACCTGTAGGTTTCCCTATGTTAAATCATAGGCTTAGTGTCCTGGAGATTATTGACCAACATCGTCCAGCTTGATTGTGTCTAAAGCTGGACGAAAAACTGCAAGCTCGATAGCTCGTTCGGCTCGGCTCGGCTCGGCTCGTTAAGATAACGAGCCGAGCCGAGCTAAGATTTTAGCTCGTTAGCTATAACGAGCTAACTCGAGCTAGCTCGCGAGCCAAACGAGCCACAATTTCAAAGAAAAAAGTAGACGCACTTGTATTAATTTTTGTATATTAGTATACTATATAGCATATGTTAGCACATATTAATTTTTTGTTCAATTTAAGACGGTTAGAGATTTAACTTTTGTACTATTACTATTATCAAGCTTTAGATAAATGTAAATATTACATTTTGTTTTAACGAGCCGAGCCGAGCTGATTTTCTAGCTCGTTAGGATGCAAAACGAGTCGAGCCAAAACAAGCTGGCTCGCAGCCTTAGTTGTGTCTAGTGAAACAGGGACATACGACACCCAGAGTGGCACCACAGAGAAATAAATCCTTGTGTGACATAATCAATCACATACACAAACCACCTGTTACGTTACGTCCCTGTTGTCCATGTGATTCTTCAACTATCTTGGCAGCTCGGCTCAACCATTCCCCGTGTCGTCCAATCAAGAGTTAATCCAACACTTCTTTGATTCCGTGGCCTGTCCTCTTGCAAGGCTAGAAGGAAGCACGAGAAGGCAGGGGCAGGCATTCCTCGGCAACCAAGCACAAGCAGCAGCTCCATCATTCGTCTCAGATTGCCGTATTCGTCATATAATCCGCTCGCATCGCCGTCGCCGGCGATCTTCTTGCTCTGCGTTGCGTCAGTACTCAGTACCGTTAGCAGTAGGAGAGTAATGGCACATGAATTGTTTTCACGAACCCTAGCAACCGTCTACGGTGACGAATCAATGCGATTTACCCCGTAAGCGCCATGTGCCGTTCGGATCCACCGCTTCAATGTTATTTTTTCTTCTTTGCTCGAATCTAACCTTGCAGCTTGCATGCATACGAAGCAGAAGAACACAAGGGTCAATGGCCCACTTAAAATATCTCCAAGAAGGCAAGAAGTAATGGCGGAATGTCATGAGCGCAACAAACAACGGCTCTCGCAATTTACAGCCCCACCGCACAACACAACCGAGTGAATTCACATAAATGAGGACACCAGCAACGGGCAACCACCACCACCACCCCGACTGGCGCCTGCTCTTCACTCTCCATTCCCCTGCTTGGCTCCCCTCCCTCTGCACTCCGGACACTAGAGGCATGCGGTGCAAGCTAGCTACGACACTGTTCCAGCAGCAGCAGCGTACATAAGGCACGGCAGCTGGCTTCTCTCCATCCATCTCAGCTTTATTCGACTCGTCCTCCATCCATGGATTTTGGCGGCATCAGATGGAGGAAGGCTCTTCCGCTGTGCCTAGCTCTTGTGGCTCTGCAAGCATGCCTCCCTGCTCGCGCGGCGGCTCCCAAGACTTACATCGTTCAGATGGCCGCGTCTGAGATGCCGAGCTCGTTCGATTTCCACCACGAATGGTACGCATCCACTGTGAAAACCGTGAGCTCTGTGCAGCAGCTGGAAGGAGACGCGGGCGACCCATACGAGAGGATCGTCTACAACTACGAGACGGCGTTCCACGGCTTCGCGGCGAAGCTGGACGAGGACGAGGCCGAGCGGATGGCCGAGGCGGACGGCGTGGTGACCGTGCTCCCGGAGACGGTCTTGCGGCTGCACACCACCAGGAGCCCCGACTTCCTGGGCATCAGCCCGGAGATCAGCAACAGCATATGGTCCGCCGGCCTGGCCGACCACGACGTCGTCGTCGGCGTGCTCGACACCGGCATCTGGCCCGAGAGCCCCAGCTTTAGCGACAAGGGCCTCGGCCCAGTGCCGGCCAAGTGGAAGGGCCTGTGCCAGACCGGCCGGGGCTTCACCATAGCCAACTGCAACCGCAAGATCATCGGCGCGCGCATCTTCTACAACGGCTACGAGGCCTCGTCGGGGCCCATCAACGAGACGGCGGAGCTCAAGTCCCCGCGGGACCAGGACGGCCACGGCACGCACACCGCGGCCACCGCCGCGGGCGCGCCCGTGCCGGACGCCAGCCTCTTCGGCTACGCGCGCGGCGTCGCCCGTGGCATGGCGCCCCGCGCCCGCGTCGCGGCGTACAAGGTGTGCTGGGCGGGGGGCTGCTTCAGCTCCGACATCCTGGCGGCCGTCGACCGCGCCGTGGCGGACGGCGTCGACGTGCTCTCCATCTCCCTAGGCGGCGGCTCGTCCCCCTACTTCCACGACAGCCTGGCCATCGCGTCGTTCGGTGCCATGCAGATGGGTGTGTTCGTCGCCTGCTCAGGCGGCAACGCCGGCCCGGACCCCATAAGCCTCACCAACCTGTCGCCGTGGATAACCACGGTGGGCGCCAGCACCATGGACCGGGACTTCCCGGCCACGGTGACGCTCGGCAACGGCGCAAACATCACCGGCGTTTCACTCTACAAAGGCCGGCGAAATCTTTCGTCCAAGGAGCAGTATCCGTTAGTGTACATGGGCGGCAACTCGAGCATCCCTAATCCCAGGTCCCTGTGCCTGGAGGGGACACTCCAGCCCCACGAAGTCGCTGGAAAGGTTGTGATTTGCGACCGCGGGATTAGTCCTCGGGTGCAGAAGGGTCAGGTTGTCAAGAACGCCGGTGGCGTGGGCATGATACTCGCCAACACACCGGCAAACGGCGAGGAGCTTGTCGCCGACAGCCACCTCCTGCCTGCAGTGGCCGTTGGGCAGTCTGAAGGCATTGCCACCAAGAAGTACACCAAAACCGCCCCAAAACCAACCGCGACGCTCAGCTTCGACGGGACGAAGCTCGGGATCCGCCCATCGCCAGTCGTCGCCGCGTTCTCGTCCCGGGGACCCAACTTCCTGACCCTGGAGATCCTCAAGCCGGATGTCATCGCGCCCGGCGTGAACATCTTGGCGGCATGGAGCGGCGACGCCAGTCCGTCGAGTCTGTCCAGCGACCGCCGGCGGGTCGGGTTCAACATCCTGTCGGGGACGTCCATGTCGTGCCCGCACGTCGCCGGCGTGGCCGCGCTGATCAAGGCCAGCCACCCGGACTGGAGCCCCGCCAAGATCAAGTCCGCGCTGATGACCACCGCGTACGTCCACGACAACACGTACCGGTCGCTCAAGGACGCGGCCACCGGCAGAGCGTCCACGCCGTTCGATCACGGAGCTGGCCACATACACCCGCTGCGCGCTCTCAATCCTGGCCTGGTCTACGACATCGGCCAGGACGACTACCTGGAGTTCCTCTGCGTGGAGAACCTGACGCCGTTGCAGCTCAGGTCCTTCACCAAGAACTCGAACAAGACATGCAAGCACACCTTCACCTCGCCGGGCGACTTGAATTATCCGGCCATCTCCGCAGTCTTCTCGGAGCAGCCATCAGCCGCGCTGATGGTGCGTCGCACCGTGACGAACGTCGGTCCGCCGTCTTCGACATACCATGTCAAGGTTTCAGAGTTCAAAGGTGCAAACATTGTCATCGAACCAAGCACCCTGCATTTCACAAGCTCGAATCAGAAGCTGACCTACAAGGTGACGATGACAACCAAGGCTGCCCAGAAGGCACCGGAGTTCGGAGCGCTATCCTGGAGCGACGGCGTCCACATCGTCCGTAGCCCGCTCGTCCTCACATGGCTGCCACCAATGTGAGCTTCGTTTGTGTACTGTGTGTTTAGTCAAGCAAACGATGGAGCAGGAACCTCTGGGCCTGGGTAATCAAGCAAGAGTTCTGTTGTGTCGCAGCGGCAGCAGCAGAACAGGTCCACTAACCGACGAAAAAATACTGTCAAGGCTCCACATGAGAACAGCCTTTATTCCTCAATGTATTCATGCTTATTCCAAATGTTCAGTTGCCAGTTTGATTGTTTCTACATTAATGTGTGTACAACATACTGAAGCAAAATAGTATGGAAAATTCGCTGGTATCAGGTTTAGCTTGATTCCCAAATGGTGACACCATCACAGGTGCAGAGCTTCTTGTAGTTCTCTCCTACGCCGGCACTTCTTGCAATCACGGCTGCAGCAATGCCAGGGTCGGACCTGTCCTCGGTTGCATACAAAGCAATAGAGCGGCCAATCAAGTCAACAACTCTAAGTTTTTCCTTCGGTCCTGAGAAATGGGCTTCCCCGTTCTCTCCAGCTTCTAGTGTTCCCAGGTCACCAAGCGGCTGTTTCAGAGAGGAGCAAATATTAGTTCACAATTTTGATTTGAAAGGGTTATATTTTCGTGTTTTGAAACTTGAAACTGGTATTCATTTCTTCAAAATGAAATTGAATTGTCAAAACAGCACTTCACGAATTGAATACAATGTTAAGCTCAGGGTTCAAAAGGTTGTGCTCTGCATGTTGAAACAAGGTTCTCTCAGTTATTTATAACACAATTTTATTTCTCAAGACTGATCACTCAGCTAAATACAACACATTCTCTGAAAACCTTTATAAACATAATCAGCCACTGCAAAAGGAACTGTTCCCTTATCTTTCCCAAAGATATGCACTTGTAAAAAGTAGGCTATACTAATATAATGTAACAGGCTAAAGAGATTCAGACGGTAAATGATGGCCCACCAGACCAGGCCCACCGGTGGGTGAACTACAGCTGCTCAATTCCAAATCTGCTATGTTCTGACAACACATGTGATGCAGCATATGCAAAACAGAAACAGACCAGTATGCCAGTGCGTTGCTGATATTTGCAGGAACTATTTGGTTTGGTGGATTTGGTCATGGTATTTAAGGCACAATGAATGCTTTATAGTAAATGTAGATCAGTAGATCACGGGGCAACTGCAGAGGAAACATGAATAATAAATCTAGTAGAAACCTCTATGATTGGTTATCTTGGGATAATAAAGATCTATTTGATACAAGGGCTAATTACTAGCTAGCTAAAAAATAGCCAATGTTAGCCCTAGCACATCAAAACAGAAGGGCTAATAGGTAGGCTAATTTTTTAGTCAAGCCTTCAACTAGTTAATTTGCTTAAGTCTCTATATTAGTTATATGCTTGGAACATGCTTCAAAGCTCAAGCCATTCATGTAAGGGGTTATTGCGTTTTTGCCTCTACTTTGATGTCCAATTGTGATTTTACCCCTGCTTTTGTCATCGTTGTGATTTTACCCCTGTTTTTTTTTAAAATGAAGCCTAAGTTTACCCCTACTCCGTGAACATCAATCACACTCTAGATCATACCTTTCACGAAAGAAAAGGACAGGCAGCCGCTGCTAAACCAAGATCTCCATCTCTTGACTCCGTCAATCAATCTTACCTTATAGGGCACAATGGTATATTTACCAGTTAACGGTGTGAAATGGGCTAAGTAAAGACAAGTTTTCCCATGAGAAATTGCCCCTACTTATCTTAATGCATCGTGAATTTACCTCTCTTTAGAGATATATATTTAGACACATCATTTTAAGAAAGTGGGGGTAAAATCACAATTAGGGTTCAAAACAAGGGCATAAACACAATAGTATTCTGGATGCAGTAATGGCATTAGAAACAGGGGTAAACGGAGCCTTTGTTTTTGAAAAGGAGGGGTAAAAATACAAAGTGAAAGAAAGTAAGGGTAAAATCACAATTAGGATTCAAAACAAGGGCAGAAACGCAATAGCCCCTTCATGTAAAGCTAACATATTTGATCTGGCAGAACTTTGCTTTTGAATTTTTTTTTTGCTAGAATGAACAGTGTCTCCTGGTCTCAAGGGAAAGTAAATGAACCGATTTTGTGTGAGATGTAGGCATACAGTACCAGGTCACTATACCAAGTTGCCAACTGTGACTTGCTATGACCTGCACTGGATGCAATGCAACTCTGAAAGAGCAAGTAATATGGGTGTAAAGAAGTCTAAACATAAACCGTCTGCTCTGAAGTTGCTTGTCTTTGAAAGTTTGAAACTGTAATTTTGTATCATAAAAGATGAAATGATTCTGAAGCTAGATTATCTCATCCTACAGAAATAAAAAACAACATAAGAGAATCCCCAAGCCTCTCCAATTGCCAACACATTGTCATTTGTAAATATTTATTTATGACCAGTGTTCTGATGATTTTTTTTTTGTGACTATGTTCTGATGATTTCAAGTTGTAGAATATTACCTTATCGGATAAATGATCTAGCGGATTATATACATTGCCAGTGCTTTCTGCACCTCTTGTCAAATCTCCAAACTGATTTATTGACCATCCATGTTTACCAGGTGATAGACCACTAAATGTGGCTTCAACTCTAGCCAACTCCATGTTTACTTGGGCCAAACGAACAACACCAAATACAACTGGCCCTTTAAACTCAGCTACAGCAGCGGAAACTAAGAAATCTGCAATGTGAGGGGGCATAGAATTAGTCCTAATATACAAACTATGCAGCATCTTAGCAAAATAGAACAGGCAAGCAATCGGAAGGTGGTCTTCACAGTATCTTCACAATTTCGATGGGTCTCTCAATATGAAAAGGACACATACACAAGAGAGAATTAAAGCCCAATGCTACAAATGTCTACATGTCATAAGGAATACCCAACATCACACTTCACTCACTGATGGTGGCTAAACCTACCATAATGAATTTTGATAACAAATGCCACCAAATACCAAGCTATTCTGAATGAATTTAGATAACAAATGCTGAATAACATGTAATTAACACAAACCATTTGGGTTCCCTTGGCCAATCAGTCGTGCATCTCGACCTGTTTGATGAAGGGCATCTAACATTGTCTTCACTGGAAGAGACCCAAGAACCCTAACAACTTGGTTAGACAAGTCCACCTCAATGTTTTTTATTCCTGTAGTGAAAGGCAGCATTCATAAACCAAACCAAAATAGTTGAAACAGAAAGTACTATGCTTAGAGTTTCATTAAAGTCAATAGAGAGAATTAAAAAATATGGCCATATACCTTCAAGAGTTTGCAGCTTGTTTTTCACAGCTGTTACACATCCCTCACATTTCATGTCCACCATGAATTCCGTCTTCAGATCATATAAAGCATAAGATTGTTAAATAACTCTTGTCATTGAGAAATTAAAATTTCTAGAGAATGCACAAAAAATCATGAAGTGAACCGCCGGATGCTGTTTCTGTCAACATATTGTGCAACGAAACAAGCCAAATAGTCGGTTCAGCCAGAAAGACTACAGATTGCCTAATACATATATGTATTTTTTTTTAAAAGAAAAAACGAATATATTGCCTCGCCTTTTTATACCGTATTTCAAGTTAATTCTACAGCAAATTAGGACTCAATATCTCTTATGGAGTTCACGAAGCACCCACATGCCAGGAAATTCCCCACCTACCTTGAACATATAAAATTATTTTCAGAATGGAACAATCAGCAATGTCTTTTAGTTATTGTAAGTGTTTGAATGACTGATGTTATTTACCATCCGACTTTCATACTCAAATTTTACCGCCTCCCTTCTATGCAAGTCATATACAACTACTTATCCATTTTAACTGTTCTAATTAATATAGAATATATGAAAACTGATTGCCCCTCTCAAAGGAACAATCTTCTGGCAACAGGGAGGAATCACACCAAAGGATAGATTCATTACTTCTGCTCTTGATCAATCAAACATCTTGATGCGGCATGAAGACAAACATGACCTTTAGCACAACATGTGCAGGTGCAACTAAAATTCACCGATGCTTTTCTTCTAAATAGCTAAATGAGATGACAGGATAACACTAAGCTGCTAACGCCCACTAGTGGATTACCAGCTTTACAAATTGGAAAACATCCACTAACTGCAGAAAAGTAAAAACAATCTAGCCAGTCAATTAGACCACCTACAGCAACCAACCAATTGAACATATCACCACAATCGGACCAAGATCTCAAGCGATTTAAACCTAGATACAGACTTGATGTATTCGATTCCCCCCACTCAAGCACCATTCTATACAGTATCTAGTCCTTCAAAACTAATTCAGGTTACTGCAACCACCTCTCCCAGCGCAAGTAGCATCTCATCGTGAAAATCAAGACTCTAGGCCTCTAGTAAAGTCAGGCACCTACCGTGAGCTCCGGAAGCGCCGAGTCCTGCTGCTGCAACATACCAAAGCACCACACACAAGGTTAGAAAAGCCGCACAGCTCTCAGGCGAAGCGAACAGATTACTGGGCGAGTGAACGGCCAAACCTTATCGGGCGCCGAGAGATCGGCCGCGGCCGCGGCGGCGGTGGCCATCGGGGGCACGGCGTTGGGAGCGCGCCCGGAGGTCGAGGAGGAGGCGGCGGAGAGGAAGGAGGCAGGCAGAGGGAAGCGGAGCTTCGAGGAGGAGGGAGCGGAGGAGGAAGAGAGAGCGTAGGCTGCGGCAGCTGCTGCTGGCACAGCGGAAGCGGCGGCGAAGGCCCGGAGGAAGCTCACCATTCTGCGTTGTGCCGCGCCCCCTAGCTTTTGTAGGCTCTTCCGGTCTCTTCTGCTTCCCGCGGCGGTGTGCGGGGGTTGGTTGGATGGGAATCGGCTTGGAGGACAGGACTAGTGATACTCTGATGCAGTGATGCTACGAGTTTTGGTTCTCAACTCTGAACTCGGCTGCTGGTTCTAGATTTCGTTTCAGGTTGACCTCCCTTTCGTGCGGCCTCGAGAAACATCAGCCTGGTTTCCATTACGGCCGTTTCACCGCTCAGGTGATCTAGCGTTGCATCGCTAGCCTGCATCGGCCCAAATATTTCCAGCTTAGGCCCATATAGCACTTAGACTCACCATGCAATCTGTTAGGTTGGTCTTTTCTTTTTATTTATTATCTGATATCTCCTATATTGCAGGCGCTAAAAAATGGAGATGTATTTCATGCAACAACATATTCAAGTATGTTTCCTGTGGTTGGCTATACACTGGGGCCATAAAAAGGGAACCGAGGAAGGTAGACCGTCCCGATAAAAACAACATGCAGCGGACAAAGCAGTGAGGTGATGGGGTCATCATCTGATGATCGAAAGAGAGGCTAGGTAGGGGCTATGGGAGTCGGGGGATGGTCCAGTACACTTTTTTTTTTGCGAACACTACTACGCTAGGTTAGTGCAGCAGAGCTAGCGGAAGCAGATTTGGCGGTGTGGACGATGCAGGAATAGGGGGCATTTCTAAGAATTTTGGAGACTCAAAGCATCTCAAATTTGACCAAAGAACATAGAGAAAATTATAAAGATTTATGATATTAAAGAGACATACTATGAAAATATGATTGATAAAAAATCTAATGATATTTAGTTGATATAAAAAATGTTATTATATTATCATATAAGTTTTATCAAACTTAAGAGACTTTGAGTTTCTAAGATTCTTACGATGTCTTATAATTTAAGATGGAGAGAGTATATTTTAGGGGGCTAGAAACTTTGATGACACACAATGCCATGCTCAATGGCAGGCAGCATATATTTTACTCTTCTTCCCATTGATCCATCTTAAGTGATTGTGCATTATACAATCCACTGCTGCTGCCCCTACGAGGCTACGAGACCTCTTTGTTGCTGCAGATTAGTCTCTTATATGGTTGTTATGTATGATAGCTAGGGTCGTGGACCGACTTCCAAATCTCAAATAATGTTCTTATTGATGTGGTGCCTCTGTTTGGTTATTGACAGGACACTATTAATTTTTGCAATATATTGTGACTGACATTTTTTAAATCTTAAAAGCGATATATCGTGGTATGGGTTTTTCCTTACTGCTGCACTCATTTGTGTCTGCTGAAGTTTGAATTCGTGAGAGTGGCGTATCAATGGTGATCACATCAGGTTCAGGTCTAAACCGTCTAATACTAAATTCAAAGATCACTAATGGAAGTATTGTAGCAATGCGTCTAATACTAAATTCAAAGATCAATGGTAGTATTGTAGCAATGCATTGTTTATAGTGTGATTTTGTATCGTTAGTGGACAGCATAACAATTGTTCCCTCTGTTCTAAATTATACGTCATTCTAGCACAACTTTAAGACTTACAATTTAAGATGGAAAGAATATTACACTAGTTATATATACTTTGTAAGATCATTTTTTATATGAACCATTAATAATATACTGTATTCTCTAGTCAAATGACTCGTAGTCCTCATGATTTGTATCGTGCCTGTTTTCTAGACTAACGAGTGATGATGCTTTTTCCACGTAACTGAAGGTGTTTATGAGAAGAAAGGGCATTTGCTTCTATTGTCAAGCTTTTCTGCTCTTTTTATGAGCAATACGTTGAAGGACCCAAACAAGTGATTCTGATTTTTCAAAGAACGAAAGGGTGGCCTATGACACAACACAATCCGTCACCAAAAAAAAGACATAACACAATCCATGAATATCTCAAACAATCAGAGGACGATAATCGGGTTATTGTAGTCACAATAGGGCCTTATTTAGATGCCTTCAAAATTCTAAAACTTTATAAGATTCTTTGTCATATCCACATGCATGAAACATTAAGTATAGCTAAAAAATAACTAATTGCACAGTTTGTTCGTAATTTACGAAACGAATCTTTTGGGTCTAGTTACTCAATGGTTGGACAATAATTGTCAAATACAAATGAAAGTGCTACAATATTGTTTTTCAATAGTTTTTACATCTAAACAAGGCCACATCTACACACCCTAGAAACTAGGCTAAAAAGATGTGAAAATTATCAAAGGTAAAAGAGAGCAAATTCAGGTATCATCCTGCCAAAAAAAAAACTAGCATGGCTAGTTTCTAAAACCAGTGACGTTGGTTTTGCAATTTTGAGCCTGTAACCTCGGAATAAAAATAGCAAAATCCTTTTGAATAATCTTAAAAATTGTAAAATTTTGTAGAGGGGTTCCAAACATCATAAGAATACCTGCACAAAAAATCACCTTAGATAGAGTAAGTCTCCAAAACATTGCTAGCTAGATTCAGTAATCGACTTAACAGGTTTTCTTAGAAAGCAACAAGTTCTTCTCCAAGAAAGATCCGAAATCAATCCAAATGATTCCAAATTACAAACTTTGCACAGGCCTTTACCAAGACATGTTGAAGCTACCACCAAGAAATTTTGACAAAAGATCAAAGCTTGTATGGGTATTTGAAATTCCCCTCACAAAAGAGTTTTTGCAATGATCTTCACATTGATGATTTCTATGTGCTTGTAGGAATTTTTTAAAACAAATAGTTAATTAATCGCTCAATTAGTGTGTTCATGTTGATTAGGTTAGTAAGACATGTGGTTATAATCATAAAAAGGACTAACAGAGTCGACCTGAGAGTTAATCTTATGAAATAGTAACAACCTTAGCGCTTGTGCTGGAAGTATAACAGTTCTCAGATGTATTTTTTTAAGTATAAGATGTTTTTTTTGTGATTGTCTTGCTTTTCATTATCAGCCGACCGTAGCCTCAAGAACAATCTGCTCATACACGCACGCTGAAGTTACATGCCACGTCTCCAAGTGATGTGACACTAACACTTGTTTTGCTAGAGTATGTGAGTCGAGTCAATAATAGATCTAAGTTTCTCTTTTGTTACATCCTCACATTTTGCACTCCCAACTGGCCAGCAAAAACCAAGCTATCTTTACATGTCAATGCCTCCATGAGCATGCATCGAAACCCTCCTCATACCATTTCGCTTGTGCAGCATAAAAGGCACCACGGTGAGTATAAGATGTTGTAGTAGTCTGATATGGCCACACTTGGGGCCTGTGTGCCTAAACCCTATGATAACTTAGGGCCTGTGAGTCAAAACCTGTTGAGAGCAGTGCTTTCTTTGCTGGAACCGGAATGTATCTGAACTCCATCTGATGATCCTTATGGACTTATGATAATGCATTCGGAGTGGGGATTGCTCCACCAAACTCTACAAAAAAAATGAAGGTGGGCGTTGTTGGTTATGGTAGTTGAGGAATGGCAAAGCTACATAGAATCGAGTTTAACTGGTCTCAAATGAAAATGAAACTTATTCGAATTGGTATATTGTAACACCCTAAAATTTGAATAGTAAATTAGATTTGAATTTGAGTTTAATTTGATTTAATTTAAGTATTTTTGTGATCATAGAATTAAAGAAATAAAAATAAAACTAATGCCATGTTAGGTCCAACATGTTTAAGCATTGCATGCCCTGCATTTTTATTGTGTGAGTGAATTTGCAAAACTCTAGAAAATACATTTCAAAATCATTTGGAAAATCAATTTGGAAAATGAAAATGAAAAGAAAAATAAAAAGGGAAAAACCTCACCTCTCTCCTTTCAGCCCGAGAACCAAACCGGCCTGCTTCCCTCCCCTTCTCTCTTTCTTCCCCGCGGCCCAACCCCTTCCCCAGCCCAGTTCACCGCCGACCCGCACTGCGTTGCTCTCTCCCTTTCTCTCCCTGACACCTGGGGCTCGCCTGTCGACGCCGCTCTCCCCTCTCTCTCTCTCTCTCTCTCTCTCTCTCTCTCTCTCTCTCTCTCTCTCTCTCTCTCCCCCACTGACAGTCTGGGCCCGGCTGCCAGCCCCTCCCCTTCTTCTTCCCGTGTCCGGAACGGACACTGCCGCCGCGCCGACGCCGCGTCCGCCGAACCCGCAGCTGCTCCCCCGCGCGTTCCGCGCTCGTGCTCGTGTCCGGGTGGGACTCTACCCCTCGGCCGCAATAAATAGCACGCCCCCGCGCCGTTTTCTTCCATCGCCTCGCCTCTGCTCGCCTTGCATCGCGCCCGCCGTCAAACAGAGCGCCGCCGAGCCCGTTCCGTGCGTCCCCGACCGCGGTAAGCTTCCCCGACACGCGCATCACCTTCGCAAGCTTGCGGAACATCTCCTCCCCCTCTTTTGCCTCTCTTCTGCGCTCGGATTGGCCTCGCCGCCGTTCTACCGAGATCCGCCGCCGCGGCCTTCCGTCGACGGTCGTCTTCCGCCCTTGATCAAGCTCTGCTAGTGCCCTGGGTGGATCCACCGTGTCATCCTCTTGCTCCTCGAGCTTTTTCCCGGTCGGATTAGGGCACCCAAGTCCCTAACCGCCTCGCGCTGCCGTTGCAGAGCATCGCCGCCGCTGCTCTACGCCGCCGGCCACCCTCGGGCCATCCCGAGCCTTGCAAGTCACGTAGATGTGTTCCCCTCACTCTCCTCGTTCCTCCGGTGCTCTCAGTTTCGAAAATGGGGCACCAGAGCTCCAGGACGGTCTACGCCGGCGAGCTTCGCCTCTGCCGGCCATGGAACCGCCGCGTGCCGCCCAACTCCAGTCGCCGCGCCGCCTGCTCCCTCCCTCTCTCCTCTCAGATCTAATTTGAGCCGTCGGTCTCTAATCCAACGCACCAGAGAGCCCGATACCCCTTCGCTCTGGACTTTTGCTAAAGAGACCCTGCCTTTTTCCAGCCCTAAACCCACAGTCCAAAGAGGATTTCAGCTTTGCGTTTTCCCCTCAGGAAAACGTATTCCCGTTATCAGATCTGTTTAATTCGATTTTAAATAAAAACCCTAATTACAGTTTTGCCACTGATTTTCAAATGTCTATAATTTGCTCGTTTTAAATCCAAATCGACCCGTTCAAGTTGCGTTAGATCCGTAATTTTATGCTCTATCCAGTAGTATCGATTTCATCTATGTTATTTACTTTTGAAAATTAAAGAAAATTCATTTGCTAATGCTTTAATCTTGCCCTTTTCAAAATCCTGTTTAATCTATAACTTATTCGTTTTAGATCCGATTAGCGTGATTTTCGTGTCTTTGTGATCGTAGTAGAGTATAGATCTGTTTTATAACCTTTTCAAAGTCTCTTTATTGTTTATGGTGTAATGATCTGATCATGTCTTTATTGCTTCGTGTATGATTGTTCGGGTGATTGCGTGGTGATGTTGATCGAGTTCAGCCGGTGAAATCTTCGGTGAGCAAGAGTTCTTTGCAGCAGATCAGGATCACCAAGAGCTTTGTGATCAAGGCAAGTTTAACATGGGATCATCCTTGTTACCTATTCACCATAATTCAATCTAGTCATTATTGCATGTGTCTAATTTGATTCCTATTAGATCTATACCATAGCTTTGTTATCCTTTACCTTGTCACCATGGGTTTATATGCATATGGGTAGCTTTGCTATGCTTTACAATGATGGATCTTGAGATGAATCTTGATTAATGATATATGCAACAATGAGATAAAACTGGCTTTTGTAGCAACCTAGAATAGGACCCCACTGTAGGGCAAAAGCTGGGATTTTAAATACAACCACGAGTGTTATATGGCTCTGGCTTTAGTTAAGTATGAAGTTTGGACTAGCATGCTTGTGGTTCGTGAAAGGCACCTTTGCCGAGCTGGTTATGGGGTATAGCTTGTGTGGGGACCGCTACGGGTTGGTACCATCGGGGTGTCCCATATTCTCCTTTGCATTGGGTCCGTAGGGTCCGCTACATGTTAGGAAGAGCTTTTGAAAGACTTCATAGTGTTCCCTGCCCCCTCACCTTGGCAGTGTTATGGGACTAGCTATCCCGGGCATCAGGGTAACATGGCTTGTGGGTAAAGTGTATAACCTCTGCAGAGTGTAAATCTATCATGATAGCCGTGCTCCCGGTTACGAGCGGCCTGGAAAACTCACAGTGTAGATGATCATGTTGTTTAATTATTAATGTTTATATTTATATCATGTGGTTATCAATTAGGTATGCATAACTAAAGCTAAGTGTTGGTAAAACTTGACCAAGTTAAAAGCAACCGCAGTTCAGACAGTGTCAACCTTTTGAGCTTCATAACCCTATGTTACTCTTGCTGAGTACTTTAAGTGCTCACTCTTGCTTTCTCAACCCCTTCAGATGGCTTTGAAGACTATCGTGAGGAGTACTAGGCTAGTGGTCAACCAGTCGGCGTTCCCTGTGAAGTGGAGCTTCGTCGCGAGAGTTATCTTTATTTTCCGCTGTTATGTTTTATAAATATTATTCGTTATGTAATAAGCACTCAGTGATGGTACTATTTAAAGATTTGTCGGCTTATGTGTGTGATTGATCTCTGGGCACACATGAGTTATTCATATTCAATTTTATCCTTAAAATTGGGTGTGACACATATTCTCCTTCAGCACAAGTTTAGGTAATTGACATGCCCCAATTGCCAAATTAATGACCATGGTTGATGGGTAACTATTAGGTAACCATGTTAAATCTTGACTCTGAATCATGATACTGCTGAACCATGTACTTGATTCAGCAGACCGATTTTATACCAACAAAAAACGCAGGGACCACCAAAATATATGACACTGGGCTTGAGCTGGTGGTCACCATTCTTCATCCATACAATAAAATTCTTCTTACAAGAGTTGCAGTAAACCTTTTCTTTTATAAATAAGAAACAGAAAACCAAAGGATCTAGAGTTCAGACATTCAGGAAATAGCAAACCATAAAGGAATGCATAAAAACCAACCTATTTCCTTCGGCTGCTTGAACAAATATGTAAAGCCAATAAAATAGGAAGCATTCGAACCTTGCACCACCATAGGCCGGCACAACACTAAGCTGCAGTGTAAGCTGTCCTTACGATCGTGAACCATAAGCTGAGTCCTGTTACAGGGCAACTCTCCTTTGGCAGAGGGCTGAACAGAACAGAGCTATGGCTTCTGATGCTTCCCTGCCAAGAAAGAGAAGCCCTGAAACTGGACAGCTTAGGCATTCCATTTCCTGACCATCTAAACAATGAGTTCTTTCCTCTTTCTTATCTTGACCTCATTGTTTTATGCTCGCTGTGGGGCTGCGGCATTGCAATATTTATATAGTGAACATATCCTTGACAAGACATGTGCTGCATGATCTTTTGGAAGGGTTTTAAACCATGGATATCCTCTTGGCATCCAACATCTCCCTTTCCCTTTTGCCTTCATGGTTTTGTCCTCTGATGTTCTCACCCCACTATAGGATTCCCTTTCTCATTTGAGATCTAGACCCTTCCTTGGCAATTGGCAATAGCCACAAAAGACTAACTGCTGGTGTTTTTCATTCCATTAAGAGAAACCGTGACTGTGTTCAGTATACTATTTGACTATACAGTAAAATCAGTGATGCTGCCACACTTGCTGCTGGTGATTTCCGTGTTTTCCTAAGAGAAAACGATTGTCCAGTATAATATTTGACCACACACAGTAAAAATCGTGATGCTGCCTCACTAATGTTTCTGTTCTGATCAAGAATACATGATCTGAAGCTTAGATGCGGATTTCACTCATAATAGTACATATATAGTAACAAACAACATGATATAGTTCCGACAGTATGTGCAAGCTATCAGTATCAGAATCCCACCAACAATATTGAATTCAGTATTACATACTTCAATAGAGATACTTAATACGCCTACTATCTTGGATTATAGGATCATTACAGTTTTTTCCCCTCTAATCCTTCAGCTTTCAACCTTTCATTTTGGATTCTGACTCCCATATACCTGCCAAGTTAGAGTTAGAGACACAATCATTCATAGGAAGATTGGTAAGATTCGACCTAAAAAGGCAACCTTGGAGACAGGAATCAGTACCACTAGGGCGTGCCTGCAGAAGTGCTCAAAGTGCGCCGAAAAAATATCACAGGTGTAAGCACACTAGGGATTGGGATTACCTGCCGAGCATCATGACGGTGGCCTGCGGGTTGGTTCCTGGCGAGGCGTTGAAAGTGGAGCCGTCGATGACGCGCAGCGCGTCGACGCCGAGCACCCGGTACTCAGCGTCGACGACCCTGCCGACCTGGCAGCCGCCGTGGTAGTGCCAGATGGTCATGACAGTGTCCTTGCAGAACATCTCAAGCGACGTGGAGTCGCTGTCGTGCCGGGGCAGCAGGTTGACGGGGAACCCGGTGGACATGTTGAGCAGCATCTCCATGGAGAAGGAGGACGACGTGAAGTTTTCGAAGGCCTGGGAGTGGATGACGCGCTCGATGACCGACAAGCCGGCCACGCAGCGGCGGAGGTCCTCCGGGTGCGAGAAATAGTTGAACGTCACCGACGGGTTGTCGTCGGGGTTGAGGTTGCGCAGCTCGAGGTGGCCCGTGGACAGCGGGCCCAGGACCTTCTCCAGGATGAAGCCGCCGCGGAAGGCCGAGTCGTCGAGCTGCCTCATCGACTCCGCTGCGCGCGCGATGGCCTCCGGCGTGCGCTGCTTCGGGGGCACCGTGGCCAGCTGCCCCGTCTACAAGAACAGCAGCATGCAGTGCTCACGAAACTAGAATGACGACAGAGCATCGCCGGCCGTTGCAAGAACTTAACCTTACCTGTGGAGAGAACATGCCGAAGTTGCGCGGCCGGTGGACACCGCCGGAGGCTGAGGGCTGGACGCCCCAGTTGGAGCCGCTGGCTCCTTCGATGTAGCTTCCGACCTGGGTGATGCCGACGACCTGTATGAGCGAGATCTCGACAGCGGAAGGCGACGGCACGTAGATGGCGTTCATGGGGTTGTCTGACATCCCCTGGCCGACCGCAGGCTGGTCGTGCACGAGGGTGATGCCGAACGAGCTGAGGGCTGCCCATGGCCCCCGCCGACAGGATGATCTCGTTCCGGCGGCCGGCGTTGAGGTACGCCTTGTGCGTCCGCCCCTCGGAGTCGTGGAACACCACGCCGCGTGCCACTGGCCGTCTCCCTGCAGGGGCCCAATAAAGTGAAGTAACCGCCAGCCAGTCAGTCAGTTCGATCGGATGGTAGTACACGGCGTACACGCTACTGTGCATGGCCAGCAAGCGGTGAAAACATTTTACTCGAACGTACGAACGAATTCTGACCTCTAACATTATTAATGAACAAGATCTTTGCCACTCTGGCCCGTAGCAGCACGTCGAGCCCCTCGGCGCGCGCGTACCTCAGCAGGTCCGCGGCCGTGTGCCGCCGCCCGTCGGCGTCGAAAATGGACCCGCCGACCTTGGTCCCATCGAGGTGGTCGAACGTGAAGCCGTTGTCCGGCGCGACCCCGGCCTGCAGCGCGGCCTGCCAGGGGCCCAGCTCCGGCTGGAACGCCACCACGTCCTCCACCCAGCGGTACGCCGGCCCGGTGGCGCCGAGGTCCCACCCGACGTCCCGCACGTAGTCGTCGCTGGCCCGCGTGTAGAAGCCGGCGTTGATGCAGCTGCCGCCGCCCAGCACCCGCGGGCGCGAGTTGATCACGCCGTCCTCCGACACGAACCGCTGCGACGGCGAGCCCGGGGAGGTGTCGGACAGCGTGTCCGCGAAGCGGGTCATGTCCCCGATGCGCTCGTCGTCGTAGGGCGAGCCGCCGCGCTCCAGCAGGAGCACGCGGAAGCGCTCCGACAGCGTAGCCGCCAGCGGGCACCCCGCCGTGCCGCCGCCGACAATGATGTAGTCGTAGTACGACACGCTGGGCGCCAGCGCCGCGTCCTTCATGAACGTGTAGTTCATGCCACGTACTCCTACTATGTTTGATTTTGATTTGTTCACGCATGGAATGCAATGCATGGATGCATCATATATTCATATATACGGTGAGTGAGTATATGATATGAAACGAGGAAGGAAGACTGACGGAGAAGAAACTATATTATATCATCACCGGCCGTTACCTTGTGGTGAGCTGCATAGGAGTACAAAGAAGAAGCTCGTAGTGAGAACGGTGGGCAGTGTTCGTGTGAAATGCAGATCGTCGGCGGCAGCCATTGTGGGCGCTCAAGCTGTGATCAGGCAACTTTGTGTGGACAACTGAGACGTGTTGCGTGCCTTTATATATCGAGGAGAGGAGAGGAGTGTGTGTACTAGATGGCTGACAGGCTTGGGTTACGAGCTGAGGTTGTTGTTGTTGGTTGCAGCTCTGCTGATCCGCTTCATATGCATTAATTGCAGTAATGCGAGTTAAGATGTTAAATTCACGAGTGGATGATGGGTGTTCAGAAATGGAATTGTTTCTCCTTGTAGTTTATCTCTAAGCTAAGCTAAAGCTAAAGCTGCTGCAGCTGCAGACAGTACTGGATTCATCTCGTCCGTGAACAACTTAATCTCTAGATCTTGCAACTAACCTAGCATATTGCCTGCACACACCAAGATTATTGTCCCTACCCAGCTGGCCAGCTGATCGAGAGCCTTTCGCATTTGTTTAACAAGGGAGCAAATACATTGCACGTACGCTCCTCTTCTTACTCAAACTAGGTTAAAAGATCGCCGGGCGGCAGTACGTGGCCACCAGTGCAGCAAACGGACGAGGTCAAACGTCCACCGGCCGGTGCGTGGTCGTACCGCACGTTACAACGTACGCCATCATTTTCTTTCTGCAGCAAGGCCTCCATCGCTGGAGTCGTGTTCAGCTAGCTCCACGAGAGTAAATCGCCTCCCTTCCACGTTTGACCACGCCAAAGATGGCCACCACGGCCATGCATCATGCACGCCATGAGTGTGAGGAAAGAAAAGGTAGGTCCAACTCCAAGGACCGAACCGCCGAAACAGTCAAACAGCTGGTGACCTTCACCTCGGATCGCACGTACGACGGCCACTGTTGCGCCCGGCCCGACCGTGCTGTGCGCCTGTGCCGGAGCGGAGGCATTGCTTCAGACACAAACTACCTCCATTTGGTTTCTTGTTCTGTTGCTACCTACTGCCACCGATCCTTGGTGAGCCAGAGCCAGCAGGCAACAGGCGCAGCAGGTTCTGGCGAGGCCCATCATCATTCGACGCATGCAGATCTCGCGTGCTCTGAAGTCTGAATGGTTCGATTTCGGTGGAGTTCAGTTAACGCGCCTGCGCCCCTGCATCTGGCTCTCGGGTGTTGTTACCTTGGGAGTTTCAGGTCATGTGGAGTAGAAATACACATGCAGAGTGCAGGTTAATCTCTAATGCAGAGTAGGAGCATATTACATCAGGACAGAGCATGGCTCTATTGTCGACAGATAATTTATTTGAATTTATAGTTTTGATTAAGAGAAATTTTATAATGGTTAGAAAAAATATGGAACAACACGGAGAGATGGGGCGATGTCATTGGTAGTAGAGAACAGATCTTAACAGTAAGAAATGACGCTCTTAGCCATTAAGCATGAATTTTTTTTAAGTGTGGCAGATTTATAAAGGTCAAACATATATAATATAACTATAATCTACACAATAGCGTACTAGAACATTATATAATTATATATATTACTTTGAGATAAACAAATATAGCAAAAATTCAAAACTAAAGCATTTTTACACTTGAAAATATCTTAATAAACCAAGATTACATGAACCACCAATTTCCCATCTATGTTAACTAGACCATTAGACCTAGTTGTTTCCCTCCGTGAGTGAGTCCGTCTGTCCTCTCGACCATATGCGTACTGTCTGTCATACTGATACACGTATGTGTATATAATGATATATAGTATATATATTCAGTGTTTTTTAAAAAAATTTAGGTATGACGACTGACGCACCTCGCCATACTGGTGGCTCCGCCCCCATAATGTATAATAAGATGACGGGTGCGAACCCCTTCGAGTGAGGGTGAATACATGAGAAAATGTTCAATGCACACCATGACCTATTATAAGAACTCCCATTCTATCATCCCCGCTTGAGACTTTGAGCACCCATAGCCAAGTAAGACAAATCCCACTAATCATTTGGTGTAGGATGCCTTTCTTGAACAGTTGAACCTAGTTGTTATATTTGTTATCCACATCCAACCCTTGTAATGTGAAATTACATTTAGTAGGTCGCAGACTCGTAGTACTAAACACCAACAGACCTACTGATGGCAAGCCTCTTGGCGACCCTATCCGCTATCATTGTATCGTTGGAGTCTTGTCTATGTTGGTATGACCCACTCACTCTGTCTACACCCGGAGTCAATTTGTTTGTGCTCCTACCCATGTGGCCAGGTCCACTATGCTCATCTCCTTCATGTTCTATGATATCCTCGTGGCACCATTTCTCGCCACCCTTTCTTTCTTCGCTCTACCTACCTCCAGCTTCAGACGTACTTTTGATGTGACCTAGGCTAGTAATCACTCTAATCGTTGCTCTCTCTCTCTCTCTCTCTCTCTCTCTCTCTCTCTCTCGGTGTATTGTGTATTCATTATCTCTTCCTTGATTGCATGAAAGATGAAAGACAAGAAGCCAATTGTAATTTCCCATTTGATCAGTGGACTGCGTTGAGGGATACGAGCCTACAACAGCTATGACTGCAGCGTCCACCACCGTTGGTCTCCCTTTCTTCCCTTTAGCTCCATCATCTCGCCGGTGACACGAGGGAGTGTGGATCCATCGTTTGGACTATAACGGACATATTGTTCAAAGTTGCATGTCTATTTCAGCTTTGGACTATAAAGCAACATGCTGGGGTAGACTCAACACCGGGATATATTTAAGAAAATTGCATTTACATTGAAACAGAGGAATTAATATACAACAAAGGCCTCTTGGTATTATTTGTACAGAGTTATCTATAACCGTGTTATAAAATTTCAGTTATATGTTATCTTTAACATCTCACGCCAAAAAAAAAAATTCTGTTCAGCAATGTCACTGATGTGCTTGCATTGGAAGATGGCCTTGATTAAACAAATTCAAAGAACATAAGGCTAAAAGACAAACGTAAATGATCATAAATGCACCAATGTATTCCAGCAATAGCGGCTCATGTTCATAATTCTTTTTACATGATGAACATTTACATAAATGCACTAAATACAAGAAATATTGCGTATACACTTCATCAAAATGTTTACAAACCATGCTTGAACAGATATACAAACCCATTGTGGGTAGGAATCGTTTTAGCTTAGGAACATTGCTGTACAAAGCTACAAGAGATCCATGCTTCTTCAGTAGAGATTGTTGTAAGTGTAGAGATCAAAATGTTTACAAACCATGCTTGAACAGATATAAAACCCATTGTGGGTAGGAATCCTTTTAGCTTAGGAACATTGTTGTACACAGCTACAAGAGAGCCATGCTTCTTCAGTAGAGATTGTTGTAAGTGTAGAGTGTTGCTGCGATGGAGACTATGCAGATCACAAGAGATGGCAGAAGAGTGACATTGAGAAGGAGGTCTGTGCCTAGATAACCTGCTGCAGTAATGGTGGCATCTGCAACTACACGGGCCAACGTCCCGGCCTCTGTTGAAAGGAGTCCACCATTGTAAGTCCCTCGGGAAAGCCTCGATGACATTACTCGGGAGAGCAAGGACAGATTCACTCCTGCATGGCTCGATATTAGAAGTTGTGTGACTGATCAATCAGCAGCGTATGATTGATTTAGATTTTGCTACACATAATGCTTTGCAATGGTTGCACTCAATGTATATAAATATAAACATACATACATACCTTCAAGCACCTCAGAGAATACAAATGTGATGAAAGCTGAAATGACATATTGCGGAATGGAGTAGTGAGGTGTGAAACGAAAGCTCATGACTATACCGATGAGAACCATTACTTCAGATGCCAACAAAATTTGCCTGCAAATGAGAAGGGCCACATTAGCAGTTCTTCATTATGCTTTAATTTCTAAAACAACTGGTGATATATCTGCAGAGCATGTCTCAGTTTAAGAGAAAAAAAGTGTCTAGAAAATATAAAAGTTTCCTGTAGTATGTTTTGTAAGAGTAAAAACTTACCTATCCTCAAACAAATTTGTAATGTAGCTTCCAACAATGGCATTTACTGGAAGAACCGTTAATCCAAGAATTGCTAGAAAGATAGCAACAGCACTAGTAGACCAACTAAAATAGTATGTGGTGATAACGCTTGATTCCGAGAGTAGTATTTCCATTGCATACTTGAGCATAAAGTATATCAATAGCTGGGCCTGACAAATAACCAGATTGTAAAGATATGAGTACAAAAGATAGATCCTTGTTTCAAAAAAAAAAAAGAAGATAGGTCCAACAAAAAGATGACAAGGGCAGCTGAGCATGTATTGGTCCCAACAAAAGGGTAGAGGCACATGCAACTTTTTATCTGGCTCGGTTTATTTGACATGGCATGTCAAGGAAGCTGAGGTAGCTCAGTTGGTAAAGGGTGTGGATGTAAACTCAGACCACCCAAGTTCAAATCCTCATTGAGATGAATTTGGGTGCCTATTTTGTCTCTGGTTGGTCTAGGTTTTTTGGATGGCGTGTCAATAGTAATACAGTTATGTTTGCTTGTATGGCATGCAGATGTACCTACTAGTAAATGGAATACAGATTACTATTTTTAAAGATACAAAAAATCCTATGTAGACTGCGATCTTCTTTCTTTCAAATGTTTGAACCAAGAACAAGGCAAAGAAAAATCAATAATTGGGAACCGGAGGGGGAGGGAAACCTTCACAGATGGAGTTAGCAATCTGTATGCCGAAGCAATTGATGTTGCTGGTTCATGAGAGCTTTCTGATGAGGCTACTTCAGTATCATCATTATCTTCTGAGTTGCCATCCTGCCTTTGTTCTACACCTAGAAGCAATGGTTGAGCTAGACCTTCCTCCAAAGTTAAATTTCCTTGGTGACCTATTTTCATAAGGAAATAAACATCTCAGAAAAGTTCCTGGTAATATGGTAAAAATACCTCCATGGTGGCGTACAAATCCTGATGGTATAATAAGGATAGATTCAAGTATAATTCATGAATTCAAACAAAAAATCATGCCATTTTACTGAGTTGTTAGCTTACCAGATTCTGATGGCTCTTCCTTGACCAGAGTTTTAGTGAAGTGTTCTGGCTCCTTGAATGTAAACCACAGCCACAGCAAGTAAATAAGCCAAGCAATGCACATGACCCATCCAGGCAATGTGCTCTGATTAAAAGTGATCGAGTATATCTTGAATTTAATCTGGAGAAAACCAGCCAGAGCAGGGCCACATGCCATGCCAAGAGCGCTAGCACTAACAAACCCGGCAGAGGCTTGTAGCCTCATCTTGAGAGGCACACAGTCACTGATATAGCGACGGTTCACTGCTCTTGCAGAGCCTAACCTGCACATTGCATGTTGGCAGCTCGATCAGAGACAGCTTCAGAAAATCAAGAAACTTTAACGACATTGGCAATTACTAGCACAGAGGGAGAGAGGGATAACTAGTTAAGTTCTACGGAGTATAAAGAAAATGGAAAAACAGATATATTAATGCCAGTCTTGAGCTATAAAATCCTTTATCTCCTTGTAAGCTAGACAGTTTCCAGTTTTTGTTTTGTATGCAGCATTATAAATATTCTAGAATATGCCCTCAGCTTAAGGATCCTCAACCTGCATTTGCCATGCTAGTACTTTTCACCCAGATCAATGCTAGCTTACAAAAGTGAAAAAAATAAATTAAGTGACATAGAGTGAATAGAAAATTGCATACCCACATAACAGTCGTCCAATGAGGAGAACTATTAGTGATTTCATATCATATGCCAATGCATACAGCAGGTTTCCAAGAAACAGCATAATGCTACTGAATACAAGAGGTTTGAAGTAGGACTTATTTGACCAGGCGCTGAAGTAGACTGAGGAGAAAACTTGAGCGACTGCCATCGATCCAATAATTATGCCACATACAGTTGCAGCAGCCCCAAGGCTTACTGCATAGTCATCTGCAGTCGGCACAATGATATATGTATTCACCATGTAAAGGAATGTGTTCACTAGATTAAGCATCAGGGACATAAAATGGTAGCTCTGATCATCAACAAGATCCTCCGACCCACTTTGTGCATCTTCCTGGACAATAAGCGAGTGCTGTCCCAAGAATTGCATAAAATTTGTGGCATGCGTGAGCTTCTGTACTGCATGGTTTACTTGGTCTATAATAGGGTCCTGAATATAACAAAAAAGGTGTCACATCACACCCATGTAGGAATATTATTCATGCAGTTCTGAGGTCAGAAATAACACCTTTAAAGGTTTTCATTTGTATATTTGTCAGAAAAAAGTTTTGAACTGAGAAGGGAATAGTGAAAATATAGTACCTTCAAAGTAACTGCTGGACGATCATAGATGGATACAAAGCTTCCTTCATGATGTTGCAGATATTCAAGATTGCGCGATAATGCACCTACAACAGCTACAATTCCCTGCATCCGTAGTAGTGCATGATAAATAAAAGGTAGTGGTGAATTACTTTCCACATCACAGAAAGAAAAACCAATGGTCCCTAAAAATGCAAAATGCAAGAAAATTACCACTTGTTTAAAGACTTGCTGGAGCTGAGAATAAGGATGATTTGCACGAGTGGTGACATAATAATCAGTGAACTTGTAGCCAAATCGTTTATCAAATTTCTTTAGTATCTTGCGTATACCAGTAGCATTCACATCAACAAAGCGGAGAAGCTTTATAAGATCGAGCCCGATTTCTCTGTATGCATCATGTAGCTGATAAACTTGTGATATGTCATATTCTTCCAGAAGAAGCATGCGTTTTTCTCCCAATTCCTCAATCCTACTGGCAAGATGGCCTTGTTGTTGAAGCAGAAAAAGAACGATCCTTTCAATCTGGAAATAAAGAAATACATGTGTGTTTTACCTCACAACTAAGAAAAATGATCCCAATTCAATAAGACTATTAAGTTTGTCGTATGACACTGTTCCAGTCCCTACAGGGCTACAATTGACTACTGACAGAATAGACATGATGCTCAAAATCTTATATTATGATCATTTCAAGGGAAAGATTTCTTTATATACCTGGTCATCAAGAATCCTTGAAAACTCTTTAAGAACTTGTTCACGATTTTTCCCACCATGCTGGGTCTGTTGGACATATTGCTTTAGCATTTTCTTCATCAGTTTGTAATTGATGTAGTATCTAACAATGGAAAGACCAAAAAGCTCATAAGATTTTTGATAAGCTGTTAAATAAAGTGACACTAGCTTACATTAGTGGGAATTGAATTTGATAACTGCTAGATTTTGTTTATGTTAATTATAAAATTAACCAGATGACGATATTAATGACTGCGATATGGTGACAACTACATTATGGTGTACTAATATATCCTAGTGGAGTGGCATATATGAAAATAAAGAATCTTGGTCCTGAAAAGATAAAGGAATAGATCATTTTCATAAGTACCAAACGAAAAGCCATACCCTTTCCATTCTTCTACTTGATCAGCCATCAATTTCTTTCCGAAATTAACCATCTTGACGTTTCAAATAACAGTCTGAACTGAAGATAAAGAATTAGATGGCCTGTTACAGAAAAAGAAAGATAGTACAGCTGTATGACGTGATGACACCATAATGCTAATTTGGCGATTATCACTCCTTCAGAAAAAAAAATCTATAATGCTATTACATAAACAGACTTCTTGAGAGCTACACCTTTTTGTATTTAATTGATCGGTAAGCCTGCTTATATACTTTTACCAAATTGGTGGTTGCCTTGCCGTACAGCGCAAGGAAAGACAGCGATGTAAGACTAAAGTTTAGCCAATCATTCGGTATACCATCGCACAATCAAAACACAAATAATAATGATTGCTGATGACACACAATCGTTGCACAATGTTTTCTATTCACTAAACAACAGAGGCAAATCTTGTGACGGTAGATTATAAAAAGGAATTAAAATAATAGATACGGACAAATGTTCAAGTCAATCAATAGATGGACGACAGTGTTTCGGGATCCTACTTTCCAGCTGCGTGCGGCCAACTCAAATCGGGCGCTCCATCTCTTCTCTCTCTAGCTAAAATTAGAGAAATCTAAACTATGGAATCGAGAAATTCAACTCTAAACACGGAATTTCAAACCTTTAGTCGAACATCAATTAAAAAGCTTTAAGTTAAAACCAACATCTCAATCTCCAAACCTTTCAACACTGGCCAGTGGGCAGATGCGCGGGGTCAGCGGCTCTTCCCAGTCCCCACAAGTGTGGGGCGGCCTCGGGGTCATCGGCTTGGGAGCTGTGGTCCTCTCTGGAGCACGCTGATGCAGTGATGCGGCGCCGGCCAAGGCTGAAGGCACGGCGGCTCGCACAGCGGCGTCGGCGGCGCAAGGGGACGGAGGCGTGTGCGAGGGTAGGACCGAAGGGCCCCATTCCTCGCGCCGTGGCACGCGCGGCAATCAAGGGTCCGGCTCGGACCTGGGACTTGGGAGGTAGGGAACGACGACGTACGGTGGAACAGGAAGCGCTGGTCGGTTGTCCTTGTCCGGATCGGACGTTTGGGCCCCACAGGAGCGGGAAGAATCAACGGTGGATGGATGAGAAAATGGAACACCTCACCTTGGAGTCGCTCCAAGAGCGTTCAAATCATTCCTATCTAGAGCTGCACAAGTTTATGGTGTTCGCCGTTAAGCGTTAGCGCGCAGCATCACTCGAGGTTTGGTGTTGATAATGACCGAAGACGAATTGCACTTTGAGAGCTCCAAGACTTTGGAGTAGTACGTAGGAGCGCGCAGAAGAGGGTATAAAACAGACCTGGAAGGCTGGAAGGGAGAACGGATTTTTGAACGTGTTCTAGGTGTTTCGCTTATTCGCATTGTTCACAACACTCCACTCGAAACACATTATCAACACGTTGCTCTTTCGTTCATCGAGATAGGATGCCACCATCACCCCCTACCTCATCCTACAAGCTGTGATGCTACAATTTCATCATGCCCTTCTATGTGGCCTTGACCTTGGGTGTGTTTGGTTCGGCGCCATGAAAAGCCACGTCAAACCTTAGGCAGCGCCACACAAAACCTGCTAGCGTTTGGTTGATGATTTGGCTACGACAGCCACAGCTTTTTACAGAATTATTTGAGTGTGGCGAGTGTGGCGGCTGTGGCGGCCAAAACTAGCGCCGCAGCTTAGGCGGTGGCGGTAGCGTGCTGTGGCTGGCAACCAAGCACGCCCTTACTCATCCGCTAGTGCAAAGTGCTCTCTTACAGAGATGAGCCTCATGACACTCACATGGTTATAAATGAGGCGATCCCATGAGCCTCATGACACCCACATGGTTATAAATGAGACGATCCCGGGATCACCTCATTTATAACTATATGTGGATGTCATGAGGCTCATCTCCGAGGAGGTTAGCGATTATCCGTAGGAGAGCACTTTGCACTAGCGGAAAGGTCAAGGCCACATAGAAGGACATGATGAAATTGCAGCATCACAGCTTGTAGGATGAGGTAGGACAAAGGCATGGGTGATGACGGTATCCTACCTCGATGAACGAAGAGCAACGTGTCGATAACGTGTTTCGAGTGGAGTGTTGTGAACAATGCGAGTGACAAGAGAGAATAGTGTTCTTCATTCTTTCCATTGCTCTATTTACATGTATATATAGACAAAGTCACATCAATATATTGAAGATTATCCTAGCCATAAAGCTAGACTTAAGAGAGCATTTACCTCTATTAAAATAGATGTTACAAGAAGGAATAAAGATGAAATCAATTGTATTTGTAACACTAGGAACGTCAGTTTTAAATATCCAAATTCCAAACGGTCACCCATATGTCAACAGTTCGGACAAAGCTTTTTTTTTAATATCTTCTGCGTATCCTTAAAATGAAATGAAACACAGGGCAAATGGAATAACTACTCGGAATACAGTGACTTTGTTATTTTCCTTTGCAAAAATTCAGGATGTTTGTTTAGAGAGTACTCGTAGGATCGATAGCCATATGTGGTGAAAACGTACGGCTAGTTAATTATGTAGTACTACTAACTAATACTAACAGTTCTTTCTGGCAAAGATAAAATATTTGAAGATATGGGTCAACATCAGCAATAATTGACTGGAGACCGGGCCCAGTCGTCCAGGTGTGAGCAATAAGCTCCAAGTTGATAAGCCAACTGGCAGCAAATAAGACGGGGCAGCATCTGACGTGGCAACAAAATTATGGTCCTTTGCTAGAGAACTGAGAAGCTCATCTAGAACACGGAAGCGCTAGGACTAGGAGGCTAGAGAACTTGAACAACTTGTCCTTTTTCTTGTAACGGTGCTATCTCGCTCGCAAGCTCTGTTTTGTCTTGAGCGATCGTTTTGAGGTGGCAAAAAGGCAAGATCTATAATAGGACCTTTACATGCATATATGTTTACTATCTTAGGATTAAGCATGCGCTCCAAACAAAAAGAAAAGAATGCAGTGAAGGCATGCATAGCAGGGAGTATTGTGCTCCTTCAAATTGAATCTTTGAACTATGTTGCCTTTTGCTTCTTAGTTTTCATAACAGGCATGCGAGAAGCTGCAGCTGCTAATCAGACATAACTGATCAACAAACAACCTTTTTTTTTTTTGAATAGGGGAGCCTTTTCTCCTCATTCTCATGCACTGTGTACGGAAATACCGCGGTCACCGGTATCGAACCCGGGGCTGCGCTAGCCACCAGCAGCTGCCGCTCGCTGCTTGATCAACAAACAACCTGATGAGGCTGCTGTCCTCTGTCACATGGCATGCATGGTTCAGACAGAGGCCAGGACAACGCTCTTGTCCAGCGTTCCTCTGTAAAAAAATCTTTTCGCCGTGACATGTTGGATCTCGGATGAGACGTACGGAAAAGAGAAGAAGAGCACGCAGGCAGAAACAGAGAGCGCCATCCATGATCCATGAACAACCAACAGATAGGGTGGGAAATCCAGCCAGGGAATTATATATTGGTTCAAGCCACTCACCTTGAGTAGCAATCTCTCCCTTCGCCGCCCTCCGCGGGCAATTTTCTCTTTCGGCAGGAGATATATATATAGATTCGATTAGATGAACATCAGCAAACGCGAGCACACGTGTGTCCGGTCCGGTGGCGCCGAAGCACCTTCTGCAGTATATAGAGAGAGATTAAACAAATTTAGGACACACCATCCAATCCAGCAAGAAACTGGGAAAGAAACGCATCCATGCCACCATGTGCACAACCATGCCTGATGCCTTGTGCTTGCGCGTGAGACCGTGAGTGGTCAGGTGGCACGTCACGTGCGGAGGGCCAGCAGAGAGCAGAGGCTACTCACAAGTCACAAGTGGAGGACGAGGCACAGCGCGCACAGGCAGTGCGTGGACGGCCCTGACGGGGAGGACGGATGCGCAGCAGCCGCCGGCCGGCCGGAGGCGTGCAATGGCGCAGCTAACTACTGCCGCGTGCTGCTAGCCAAGACGGATGGTGGGCGGGGCGGGAAGGGGAGGAGAAGGCCCGCCGGCCGGGAGAGTGGTGGGTATTTATAGCACGCAGGGCGCTTGCTGGGTCAGAAGCAGAAGCAGGTCTCAGCGAGCGCGAGGCGAGGAAGAAGAGACAGATAGCTGGAGCATTTGCTGCTCTGAGCTAGATGTGGCGGAGACGGCACTCGCGCGCGGTCTCGGCTGCGGCCTGCGGAGGCGACGTGCTCGCGTGGCGGGCGTGGAAGATTCGGCCTGGACGAGTACAACGTCGTCTTTGATTGTCTAATGCAGTGATGCTAGTGGCCAGGGCCAAGTTTTAGCGGTCTGGCTTCAATTCGCGCTCGCCTCTTCTCCCTCGATTTTCTTTGTTTTCCCTTTTTCAATTCGGGTCAGGAGTCTTCTCTATCACCCAGGCGGCACGTGCACAGATCGATGGTGTCCGGAGATCCGTTCGAGCCAGCCAGCCAGCCAGGTCACCTTCTGTCCCGGTTTAGCCGTACCAACCAGCTGTCAAGTGCCACTCATCGATCATCTGTTTCTCAGCGACGGCGACTACTGATCTGTCTGATCAGCACTAAGATGTTAGTACGTTTTTGGTACAGTACAGAGATGCAGCGACAAGTCGTGAAACACGTCGCGTCGTCCGTCCGTCCTTATTGCTGGTCTGCTGGACCCAATCCTCCGGTCGTTCCATGTATTGGAAGCGGAATCCGTTCGAAGGTAACAAGCGCTTCTTGAATTTGTCGTTGTAGTCCTATATATCCACGTCGCAGAGTAACTCTTTTTTACAAGTGCTTAGCGAAAAAAGTTTCGGTAGCAGCATATAGACATCAACCACAGAGAAACAACTAAATAAACGTGCTTACAAGCTCCGATGACGGTTGTTCAAATATGACAACTTTCATGGTGTTAACCTATGGGAGAGACTAGTTCGGACGTCCAAAAAAATTATGACGAAAACATGAGAAGCACATTGATCTTTTGTAACTCACTTTTTCTATAGTTCAGGTGCCTGGAATTTAAAATAATTTCAAGCAACACTAATATACCACAAACTAATATAAGTTAGTTGTTAATTTTATATTTTGTTACCTGTCTTTGTGTTATAACATATTAAATTTTTGTTCTTGTCCTCCTATAAAAATGTGATTGTTAAATTATCTTTGTGCCAACATATATAAGATTTTGTTAGGTTTGTAGTTTTGTCTAACAGATTTTTTATTTCTTAAACCAAAAATTGCAGACTGTGTCTACATAAATGCAACAAACTAAAACTACAATTTTAATATAAAATATATGCAATAACTGTCGCACGAAAGAAAACTAAAATTCATGCACCTGAAATTTTGCAAATCTCTTTGTAACTTAATACCCATGACAGAAGTCCGAGACCCAACAAAGCTTGCATGTTTGGATGCATCAACTAAACTTTAGCTAGCTAAATTCAGCTGTCATGCATCCAAACAGTCTAACTAAAACTCTAGCTAAAGTTTAATCAAGTTAAGTTACTTTAGCTTAGGTAAAGCCGACTAAAATTTAGCTGGGTCTATTAATTAGCTGAAGCATCTAAAAATTCAACTAAATTTTTGCTGTTAGATCTTTTAGGTGGCTAAAATTTAGCTCTGATATTTTAGCTAGCTAAGCTTTTGTTGGATGCCCTTCGTTGGCCACGCCACAACTGTGGCGGCCAGAGAGCAGGTAGGTGTTTGGTTCGTGCTGACATGCGCCACGCCAAGGAGTATGGCTCCCATCAATTATGTGGCAGGTGTTTGGTTCCCGTGCAATCTGTAGCTGCCACACTGCTATCAACACAGAAAACACAATTCTTCACCTCATCTTAGGCGCTCTCGCCATGACGGGTGTGGCGAGCCACGAGTGGACAAGAAAAGTTGTGGCGGTGCCACAGGTGGCGAGGCAGGCTACGGCCTGCAACCAAACAACCTCTTAGTATTTATGTTTCTCCTCATCAAAACTCAAAACCGCATCAGCGCTATAATCCAAGCCAAACAAAATAAAAGAACGTGGGAGGACGATCAAGACAATCCTGGACAGAATAAACATACACATAATAAAACATTCATCCAGATTTTCATAACTAAACAAACTGATAAATAATATAATTATTCTAAAGAAAAGATACTTCGACTAAACAAACTGAGATAGATAGTCTAACTGATAGAACAGATAGATAACAACCCATCTAAATTCACTAGATATCCTAGATTAGATAACTCTTCTGCGAAACCATCACGGGATGGACGACAGCCGATTCACTGGATCATTGCGTATATCATCTCTGCCAAGGCGTGACCCATGGCGCGCTCCACGGCGCGAACTATCTTGTGGGCATCATCTAAAGATGAGCATGCAACCCGAGGCACGATGGCACGGCACGAAGCTCGGAATTTTGACTCGGTCCAAGCACGACACGTCACGGTCTATGGGTTGTGTCTGGGCCGTCGCCTCGGCACGTCAGGCGGCACGACACGACACGGTTTCAACGGGAGGTCCAGTAGCGGCCCACTAGCAAGGGAGCTCATATAGAATTGCACTGAAAAACATACTGAATTCTGTATTAAAACAAGGGGTTGTCCATAAAACGTGCTTCGGGTTGGCCCGTTCATGGTTCGGGCCTGCAAGCAGGCACGGTGGCCTGAGAAGGTACGACCCGCGGGCCTAACCGGGCACGAGCCGTGCCGGACCGGGCCAGCCCGTTGCACATCTTTAGCGTCATCCTGCTTGGGACCGAAATCAAATGACATAGCGGTCTCATCTTGGAAGAAGAGCTTCGGCTTCTTCCTATTCGGCACGGGTGGAGGCGGGTAGAACGGGAAGCGTCACTCCTTGTCACAGACTCCATACAGAGGTCCACGACGGTGTACGTCGCCTTGATGAGCAGCAGAACATGTAGTAGCTTGGCTGTCTTGTCCTCGTTCTTTTTTCTTCTCGCAGTAGACCATTCAGATCAAGCTCCAGATCATGCACTCCAGCAGCTCTAAGACCTCTTTAACCTTAGACAGTATGTACTCGTGGAACTTCTAAAAGAACAACATAACCGAATCGAACCCGCACAAATAAACGAACAAGTTGTTACACAACAGAATGAAACGTCGATCGACTCAAAGCTAAAGACCGGATGTTTGGATGCACCAACTAAACTTTAGTGAGCTAAATTTAGATGTCATGTATTCAAACAACCTAACTAAAACTCCACCTAAAATTTAGTTGAGTTATTTTAGCTATTTCAACCTAGGTAAAGACAACTAAATTTTAGCTGAGTCTATTAGTTGAAGCATCGAAACACTCAATTAAATTTTAGTTGGTAGATCTTTTAGTTGACTAAAGTTTAGCTCTGAAAGTGTTGGAGAATAGTCTTCTCCGAACGGGTATGGAGGTAAGGGACGAGAATTGCAGAAAAGGCCGAAGGGCGTCGGAGACGCCAAAGGCTCGGCCAGCGATCCATAGTAACGATCGTGGGAAACCTTCGCGGGTGCCGAAGGTTCACCAAAACGAGGGTTGTGAGACAATAATGAATGAAACCCTGGAATCGGGGTTGTTCTCTCTCTTTATTACGGTGGGTGTAGCCCCCCCCCTTTGTAGGACATTGTACAAGAGCTATGTGTTTTTACATTGGTGCCCCTCTTCTACGGGAGATATCCTCTGGATATTCCGGATTCCTCTCAGAGCGCTCTAGGGGCTCCACGGGTCATTTCAAACTAGGCCGAGCGATGGGCCTATTCTACCCCGGTGGAGGCCCATCTGCTCTTTTCGGCCCCCTCTTTGTCGACGACTTTCTTAAGCTCAGCGAAGGCTTCCTTGACGCGTCATTGCGCTGCCGAAGGCTCCTGGCTTGTCGTCGCCTTTAGCTTCGCTCGATCCGATGGCAAGCCCTCCACCGACACCGCCTAGCCTTTGCTACGCTCGAGATCAAAGGTGTCGCCAACTCTTGTGTGCTGCTTTCAACCTACGCATAGAGAATATGATACCTTGGGGTTTAGTCGGTTACCTTCGCAGCCTATGTCCCAACTAAAATTTTAGCTAGCTAAATTTTATTGGGTGCATCCAAACAGATCCTAAGTTAAGGTCTCCAACACAAAACTTGTTGGCTCTATTCGCCTCTCATAGAACATTATTCAATTAGTCGTGACGTCACAACTCTCATTCGTCATGTGTGTCTCCTGCCCACCTAAGGGCGTGTTTGGATCCAGGGGCTAAAGTTTAGTCTGTGTCTCATCAGACATTCGGATGTTAAATAGGAGGATTAAATATGATATAATTATAAAACTAATTACAAAAGTCGTAACTATTTTGCGAGACGAATCCATTAACCCTAATTAATCCACCATTAGCACATGTTTACTGTACCACCAAATTGACAAATCATGGACTAATTAGGCTTAATAGATTTGTCTCGCAAAATAGTTTCAATATGTATAATTAGTTTTAAAAATAATCTATATTTATACTATTTTAAATTAGTGTCCAAACATTCTATGTGATAGGGACTAAATCTTGTGAGCCCATGGGCCGTGGCGTCACAACTCAAGACACGCATGCATGTGGCTGGTTTTGCCTTGTTTAATCTAACAATATATACACAATAGCTACACATTTAAATTGAGTCAAATCTTCTGACAAGTTCACATACGGGATTAATCTTTTATTGCACCTACTCTCTCCCTTTGTCAAAGAATAGATTCGTTGTTAAGTCAGAAAATTTAAACTTTAACCGAATTTTTAGAAAAAACATTAAAATTTATGGTATCAAATTAGTATTATTAGATTTACCATAAAATATATTTTCATATGATGTTTACTTTATATCATAAATGTTGTTATTTTTTTTATAAAGTTAGTCAAAGTTATAATGACATGGATTTTAGGAATTATTTTTTTAGGAACAGAGAGTACTAAACATTTTGTTATTGGTCAAACTCAATTAAATCTAAAAATAATACACTATATGGGTCGTAAAAACTTGCCCGTCCCAATGCAAATTTACAGTCATATTTGCTTGTAAAAAATAAATCAAAAGAGAAAGAACTTGAACTGTGGGCCCACAATATTATTACATCCCCAATTGTTGTTGTCCTAGCCGGTCTCCCGAGCCACCGACAGTCTCACGTCCAGATCTGGAATCGGAAATCCAGGCTCCACTGCCTGGGCCCTGAGTTAGCGGTAAGAGCCAAAACTTCTTTAGATCTCGGATAAAAAAAACTTCTTCAGATCTTCTGCGCATTTCTTTTTTGACCAGTTTGCAATCTTGACAAGACACAGTTGTGGAGTGCGAGTAACTGACAGAAACACGACAAAACAATCCCTCACTGCTAGAGCCTCGATTCCCCCTTTAGATTCAACTCAGATTCTTTTTATAGATATTGATGAAACATAGGACTACGTCTTTTTACAAAGAGTGATGAGGCTGGAACGGAGAGGAGAGCTACCATCTCAATGGAAATAAATTGGGTAAAGATGGTCCTCATCACAACATGATGCGATTATAATATAATACTGTGACCCACATGTAAACCAAACAATCTCCACCACATTCTGATAAGGATGGTCTTCATCTAACTTTTTTTCCATCTCGATAGGGTGACACCGTGCCGAAGACAAGGGTCGTCGCTACCATGCATTTGGAATTTTGGATGGAGATTCAAACCAACGCACGTGCTACACGTGCTAGGTAGCATCATCGTGGCCGGGGATCTAAAAGCCGAGAGAGAATATAATATAGATCGAACTGCGGCTGTGGCACAGATCGATCAAGGTCCCGGGAACCGCAACACATGCATGTTACCCACACGTTCACGTACCGCCCCAACAACAAACTGCCACTCTGCCAGGCGTCCACAACAGTACTACTGCATTGAAACCCCGATGTACGACCAGAATTATTGGTGATGTCTACAGCAGGCGTATTATACGCGCGCACAGCCATGGCGCTGGCTCTAATCATGCCTCTGAGGCTTTGTTGGGCGAGGCCATCAACGCCGCCCTGACCGTCCGAACACGCTGTTGACATGGCGAATTTGGACGTGGAGAGCGATCGGCCTCGCCATCAGATTCGATCGGTGAATCGGTCACTGCTCGGCTTACAATGACTCGTGAGACGGAGACTACCGCGCACTCCCCTTTCTTCGGTTCCATCCGATCTGCTAGGCATGCAGGAGCCATCCGCTACGGTTCTGCCTCTTTCCAACCAGACCAAACATTGAATCAAGAATTGAGATCATCGGTTCACTGAATAGTTTAAACCATATATAGATCAATAGTTTATAGATCATCGATTCTTAACCGTTAAGAATCGGTTAAAGCATTGATTCAATAGTTTTAGATTGGACTTCAAACCGACGCAATATAATAATATGTAATATACAATCAGCAACATATATTATTGTTCACATATACAAATAAGCTGATAAATAACACAATTACATAACCAACTTTTAATAATCTAACCACAAGTCTATAAACATGTACCAAAATTACGCATAAAAAGATAATATATGGAATATTTATGAATTGATGCAATGTTGAATAAATGGGCCTGACCATGTTTTAATAATTTAATAAATCCTAGTCTTATATTATATGTTAGGTTGTATTATAGTATAGTCCTATACGGGATATTGACTATAAATTGATTCAACTTAAATAGGTGGATTTCGTGTGCACCAATTGAGAAGTTGAGAGGAGGATGACTGGTGTTATACGCGCGCGCTGCTGCCGCCGCCGAGCCGTGGCGTGTGTGCGAGCCATGCCGTTTGGTCAAGTTTTGCGACTTGATTCGATTCAACGAACCTCGACGTAACACAAAAGGGAAACACCCACTTTAATGGTAATTGATTCGTCAGTTACCCGTGATTGAAGCGTGACACTAGTTCTCTTGCCTTCTCCGTACATGGTCCGTCTCCTTCTATATACGACGTGACTCGTTTATCTGTCGAGTACCTTTTGAACTTCCCCATCTCGTTCCTCTGCGCGTACGGAGAGATCGAGAGAGTAGGTGCCTCCGGAATTGACGTCACCCTGAGATCCTTGCACGGGGTGCCCGACGATTAGGTTTTTGGGGAGCGATCTGCGACTGCTCGTCGTTCGCCCATTGACTTCTTCCCGGAGGCCTCCTGGTGCTCACCTGCTTCCGTTGTCTTCTTCCTGGAGCCGTTCGTTGTTGTTCATCCTCTTCTACGTCTTCTTCCCGGAGTCGTTCGCGATCCTCTACCTGCATCAGTTGTGGTCCGCGGCGTCAAGCAACACACTATGTTGACTAGTGTGAATGGAGCCTCTCATGCCTTCGATATGGGCCCCTTCTCTGGGTATAAACTAATCTTCCTGTTAAACATGTTTTCATGTTTATCGTTTATGTATCGATCAGTTTATTGCATGTTGTGTCTACTGCTAGCGTGTTACTTGATGTAGGTACTGCTAGTTTTATTCACATGCATATATAGATATGTCATCATCATGATTTTACTGTTTAATTTCTGGATTAAATTGATATGGAAATTGCCTAAATTTCTTAACATGAAAAAGGAACTTCAAATAGTAATTCAAACTTTCATTGTTGCAAAAATATTCTTAAATCCTAAAATAGAATGTACAATTACGTCATGATAATAATTATATTATTTGTCTAATTTAAATCTTGCGTGAAAAATTATAAAAAAATAAAATTTAAGGCTTCTTTGATAGTTTTTTAGAAAAGTAGTTTTATGAGTAACTTTTTAGGTAAAACCAAGTTATTTTAGAAAAAGTGTTTGTCAAAACAGATTTATCAATAATTCAATGCATGAATATGAGAGAGAAATAGAGAAAATAACTGAGATAAACTACTTTTTAGCTCATTTTACTTCATCCCTTTGCGAGAAAAGGAACAAGAGAAAAATAGTTGCTCTTAAAAAGTAATGCTGACGTCAGCTAACATCAGCGCTGCCAAAATATCAGTGGCACACGCGGCCATGCACAACTTCAAAATCTGCAAACACCCAACAGCTGACCCATAATAGCAAATTAGCAACCAGGTAGGTCCACCTACGAGATGTGCTAATGTGCACACCTCACGCGCGCACAAACCCACCGGTGCGATAGACGCACAGGCCCATAAACACACGGTAGCACAGTAAGACAAACGTACATGCCCACATGCACCAAGGGGACATCAGTAGCACGCAGCATGCACGCCACTTGAGCATGCCTAGTAATATCATATAATCAAACCTCTCACCCCACATTTTCATCTTGACGAGACCCACATGTCTATCTTATAGCATTTCTTGGTTCTTGTGTCTAAACTGAGTTATAAGTTATGTCTCTCTCCTCCCCCTTAGCATTTTCGTCTGTTTACAACGCATTACTATACTTACTCTTACTAGACCGAGGCGGTTTCTATGAAACTGAACGGTTCACTGATTCTGTGAAAAACCCTTCAGTTCAACAGGGTTTTACCGATTGGATTACACATTCAATCTTGAGTGAACCCAACTGGTCTAGGCTCTGGTCCAGTCTTTTACCGGTCTATACATCAATGAGCATGAAATTTAGGATTAGTCCATTATAAAAAAAATCACCACAATGCGCAGTCTAACAAAATTTGATTTTTCATTTATGATTTTTATATAATTTCTTATGTTTTTTCAAGCATTCAATTGAAATAAATACAAGAGAAAAAGAAAAACCACCTAGAGATAGAGAAACAGCGAGGGAGATCGTTGGAAGATGGGATGGAGTTATATCCAGTTTTCTAATTTAGGGAGAAAAAATAGATTTTTGTAATAGTTAGGGAAACAAATAGAAGCATGCGGCCCGAGCCTGCCTTTGGCCAACCTTGCATTTCAACGGGCCTCTCGCGATTGGATAAAACTGGGCCGGTTGCATGGGCTGTGAACGGCTGTTCTGAAGGGTGCACTGCAACTGCAAGTAGTGGTGATTCTGATTCAATCCACACACAAAAAAGTAGCTGTGATTCAATCAAATTCCTAAAAAAGTAGTGGTGATTCAACCCAAAAAAATTTATACCCCCCCCCACCCAAAAAAAAACTCGGTGGGTGGTATGAGTATGATCTCACCAGGGTTTAGCTATGAGGAAGACTTCAAGTTTGCTGGGATTTTTTAAAAAACTAAACTAAATTCGCTCAAAAGTATTTGCAGTCACTAGGCTACATGCTTTTTTGCCAATGTATCACACCCGAGTAAAGCATACAAGCACTACTACTTGGTAAATAGTACATATATGTTTTTGCTTATATATCGTTTTACTTGCCTGTCTGAAACGCCAATTAAAACTGATTCGAGGGAGTACCACATCTGCAACGTGCACTCCAAATGCTACATGCTTTCGGGTTAGGCTCTCTTGTTGTGAGTTAGTAGCCTAACAAAGTAGTAATGGTCACGCGAAAAGCACTTGTACTCCAGCCATAATTAAAAATTAGAAGGTATCGATGTACGCTGTGTCGTCAATCTGTCCTTTTTTTCACGTTAATGGTAAAGGTGCAGTGTAGTAGTATCCCATTAACTGTTGGAATTTATATGGGCTTGGCCCAATAACAAATTCAGAATTTTCTAATAAATCTCAAAGACACATGCATGAAAGCAAGAAGGGATGTGAGAACTATTTAGTACCACTGTCAGGTACGAAAGTAAGGGGTACCCTAAACCCTTCGATAATTTAACGCTCAACATAGCAACCATTTTTAAGACAGGAATCAACCAACTGCTCAAATCGGCAAACAAGGGCCCATCACACAAAGGCCCCCTGCACCGGCGATAACAAACTAGTCGTGGACCGGCCCGCTTCTGGAAAGATGACGGATCAGAGGTCGAATGAATGACCCCTCCGCCTCTACCTCAACATCGTATGACGGACCGAGGGTCGAACGAACGACCCCTCCGCCTCTACCTCGACGAAGAATGACGGACCAGGGGTCGAACGAACGACCCCTCCGCCTCCACCTCGACGCCGAATGACGAACCAGGGGTCGAACGAACGACCCCTCCGCCCCCACCTCGACGCCGAATGACGGACCGGGGGTCGAACGAACGACCCCTCCGCCTCCACCTCGACGCCGAATGACGGACCGGGGGTCGAACGAACGACCCCTCCGCCTCCACCTCAACCCTCCCGACTCCGCCTCTACTCTAACTGACGGAAAGGGGTCGAACGAACGACCCCCAGACGGGAAGCTCGTTCAGCCCAACTGCTCCCGGTATGGGCTAAAGGGAATCCGCCTAACACCATGGGCGCCCACGACCGCAGTCAAATCCATCAACTCACTGTCATGTCCCTGACTCTCGCCAACTGTGCTGCCGCTGTAACCACGACACGAGTACGGACTCCAGAAGCACCCCTCGAGACGTGAACAGGACGGCCCTCGACGGCGTCTTCAGGGATACGACAAGGCCATCCCGGTCTCGACCCCTCCCCCTCGACCGGGGGGCTTGACTCCTACCTCCAATCACTCCGGTATGGGGCCCGTCCCATCCGCCCCGTCCCGCTTCAACTGTGGGACACGCGCCCGCCTACGAAAGGACGACCCTGCTGTGCCGCGACGTCTAGTCTACTGTCACCACGCCCCGGAGTGCCGGAAGGACGGGAAGGCCACGCCGCCACAGTGCTCGACGTCCCTTCACCAACACTATGTCGCGGACACGCCTCCCATGCCACAACAATTTAGGACCCTGTATCCTCGGGCCTCTCTTTGGTCTATAAAAGGGGACGCCGAGGTAGAAGAAAAGGGGGCTGGATCTCTGGACTTTCAGACGACTCCACACTCAGACTTTCAGAGGGATCCGAGACCGATCTTTCGGACAACTCCCGCATAATCCCACATTCACCCGGACACTTCACACACCCCGTTGCTCGGTCGACCCCTCGAGCAACCAACCGACCGCCAAGGATAGCCCTGCTAGCCTTAGGCCTTACCTCGCTCTGAGCAACTCCGTGTAAACCTGCTTGTACCCCCCCTGTACGAGCACTTCGGTGCAAGATAATACAAGTCATCCTCCCCCGCTGGACGTAAGGCCTTCTTTGCCCGAACCAGGATAAATCTTGTGTCCTTCTTGCATCACATTTGGGAGAGGGAGCACGCAATATACAAATTTACTAGTTGGTGGTCTTGACCCCCGGGTCATAACACCGAGAGTTGGCGCGCCAGGTAGGGGGATTTGCGTGTCGATCAACTCCGAACTACTCTCTCAGATGGATTCCACGATCCCATCACTTCAATTCGCCACCATCGTCTGGTTCGGTAGCCTAGGGTTCATGTCCACGGGCCAGGGCCACTACATAGTCCTTCCCTTTGCTCGTGGCATGGACGGTAGCAGCTCTGGTACGCCGGGGCCAAGAAGGATCAGGCGACGGTCCCTCCGCTTGCGCCTTTGGCCTGCGATCAGGAGGAGGCGCGAGCGGCTCCGACGCACTCGTCACCGCGCGGATTCCGAGACGCCGGATGCCATTTCCCCGGCCTCAGCGGGCGACACAGTCCCTCCCCTCGGGAACCTGTTTGACCCATGCTTGCGAGTTGGGGGTGGGCACCTCTCTGAGCGTGACTTGGGCCCTGCCACATCGTCACCCCAGTGGGCCCCCGTGGCCTCTCTGACGCACTCGACCCCGCCACCACCGCGTAACCTGTTTCCGTACGGGCTCCACAACAGCGCGAGACTCTGTTCTACCCTCGTGGGTTTGCAGATACAGACACGTCGCGGGTCTCCAGGGACCCCACCACGTGCGACGATCAACCCCGTCACCACCCCTTCACCGGACAAGCACCCGGAGCCAAGACGAGCCCCGACCTGGGGCATGTTTCGGCGACGCTTGGCAGAAGAGCGCAGGGGATCTTTCCCCCACTTCTACCACGGCGACCCCGACGAGGATTACGATTCCACCCGGGAATGCTTCCACCTCGATGGTCAGGCTGACCGCCAGGACGACGTCGACGACACCGCGGCCACGGATGAAGGAGGAGGGGGCAACGCTACGCCAGCACGAGACGCCGACCCCCCGAGTCCTGACAAAGCCGATCCACCTCCGGACGTCCAGATCACGCAAGTCCGAGAGCTGCTCAGCAAGCTCGAAGAGGAGCGCCTACGACTTCAGCAACTCGAGCACGCCCTCGAGCGAGATCGCGGGCGCCCACAGGGTGGAGTAGCTCGCGAGCGGGCCCGGGAAGTCCATCGGCAAATCATCGAGGAGGGGGCGAATGAACCCCGCGTCTACAACCGCTCCAACCAAAATGTCGTAGCAGCCGCAATGCTGCTTCGCGACATGCCAGCGCCATCGACACCCCAAGCACAGTGCATCAGGAACAAAATCCAGGGGCTTCTCCAAACTGCGGCCGTGCAGCAGGCGGAGAGCTTGGCCTCGAGGAGCCGAGGAGCTGCCTCCGAGCGTCAGGAAATACCCCCTCGACAAAATCGTGAGGTATCCGTCCACCAGGACAAAGCGCCCCAAGGCCAAGTAGAGCGACGACCAGTTCGAGAACGCATCGTCGACGATCGACCACCACGGAAGAACAATCAACGGCGGTACAACGACGCCGAGGATCGAGGTTACAGCGCTCACCGAGGTGGGCGCTACGACAGCGACGAAGACCGATGTCGGTCTCCGGAGCCACCAGGGCCCCGAGTCTTCGGCAGAACCATCCGGCGAACCGCCCTGCCTGTCCGCTTCCGTCCACCCACCAGCCTGGTCAAGTACAATGGCGAAACCAAGCCAGAGCTCTGGCTTGCCGACTTCAGGCTGGCATGTCAGTTAGGAGGAGCCGACAACGACCACGTCATCATTCGGCAACTCCCACTCTTCCTCTCCGACACCGCTCGTAGATGGCTCGAGGAGCTACCCCCGGATTTGATCCAAGACTGGCCCGACCTGGTCAGGATCTTCGAGGGAAACTTCAAAGGCACCTACGAGCGGTCGGGCAACTCCTGGGATCTCCGCAGCTGCAAGCAGAAGCCAGGGGAGACCCTCCGCGCCTTCACCCGTCGGTTCTCGAGGCAGCGTACTGCGCTAACCCACATCTCCGACCACGAGGTCATCACGACGTTCATCGCCGGAACGACCTGCAAGGAGTTAGTGCGGGAGCTGGGACGGAACACCCCCAAAACCGCCAACAAGCTCATGGACGTCATCGCCAACTACGCAGCCGGCGAGGAAGCCGTTGGCGCATTCTTCCATATACCTCCAGACAAGGGGAATGGCAAGGCGGACGAGCCCGGGGGCTCAGACAACGGGCCCAAGAAGAGCAATGGGCCCAAAAGGAACAACAACGGCAACGGCGGCAAGAAGAAGAAAAGGAAAAACCAGCCGGGTCGGCGTAACGTCGAGCCCGACGATCTTATCGCTGCAATGGACAAAAAGAAGCCTCGAGGCCCCCTCCCGACGGGGGCGTCTTCGACAAGATGCTGAAGGAGCCCTGCCCCTATCATATGGGACCAGCCAACCACCGTCTCGAGGACTGTCGCATGCTTAGAAAGCACTTCATCCCTCCCGGCCTCAAGAAAGACGACGGCAGGGAAGACCCACCCTGCGACCTCCACGTCAAGGGCGATCGTAAGAAGGGGGGCTTCCCCGAGATTCACGACTGCTACATGATCTACGAGGGACCCTCGACCCGACTCAGTGCGCGTCAGCGCAAGAGGGAGCGTCGAGAAGTCTTCTCCGTTCGAGCCCAGGCTCCTCGATATCTCGACTCATCACACACGCCGATCACCTTCGACTAGGACGACCACCTCGAGCACGTCCCCAACGCAGGGGTCTACCCACTCGTCGTCGACCCGATCATACTCAACACCCGCCTCACCAAGGTACTTATGGATGGGGAAGCAGCCTCAACATCATCTACGCCGAGACCCTCGACCTCCTGGGGATCCCGAGGACCATGCTCCTGCCCAGCGCGGGGGGATTCCACGGGATCGTCCCGGGAAAAAAGGCACTCCCCATAGGCCGCGTCAAGCTCCCCGTTTGTTTTGGCGTCCCCTCGAACTTCCGAAAGGAAGAGCTCACCTTTGAGGTGGTTGCGTTTCGTGGCATCTACCACGCCATCATCGGTCGACCAGGGTACGCCAAGTTTATGGCGATTCCGAACTACGCCTACCTCAAGCTGAAGATGCCGGGGCCCATGGGGGTCATCACTGTCGGCACCTCCTACGAGCACGCATACGACTGCGACGTCGAGTGCGTGGAAAGCGCCGAAGCTGTCGAAGAGTCGGCCGTCCTCGCGGCCCTCGACGACTTGTCCCGGGAGATCCCTGACCCTAAGCGACACGCCGGCAACTTCAAGCCGGCGGAAGACACCAAGACCGTCCCGCTTGACCCCGGCCATGCGGATGGGAAGGTGCTGACGATCAGTGCGACCCTCGAGCCCAAATAGGAAGCCGTGCTTGTCAACTTTCTCCATGCGAATGCCGACGTGTTTGCATGGAGCCCCTCGGATATGTCGGGCATTCCGAGGGAGGTCGCCGAGCACTCCTTGGACATTCGAGCCGGGTCCAAACCGGTGAAGCAACGGCTGCGCCGTTTCGACGACGAGAAGCGCAGGATCATCGGGGAGGAGGTCAATAAGCTTTTGAAGGCCAGATTCATCAAGGAGGTACATCATCCCGAGTGGTTAGCAAATCCAGTACTTGTCAAGAAAAAGAATGGGAAGGATAGGATGTGTGTAGACTACACTAGTTTAAATAAAGCATGTCCCAGAGTTCCTTTTCCATTACCACGTATCGATCAAATAATAGATTCCACTGCGGGATGTGAAACTCTCTGCTTCCTTGACGCGTATTCTGGCTACCACCAAATAAAGATGAAGGAATCCGATCAGCTCGCGACTTCCTTCATCACCCCTTCGGCATGTTTTGCTAACTCACTATGCCTTTCGGCCTGCGAAACGCCGGGGCCACCTATCAGCGATGCATGCTCCACGTCTTTGGGAAACACATAGGGCCAACCGTCGAAGCCTACATCGATAACATCGTGGTCAAGTCCAAAACAGTCGGAAACCTGGTCGGAGACCTCGAGATCGCGTTTGGGTGCCTCCGGGCAAATCGCATAAAACTAAACCCTGAGAAGTGTGTCTTCGGAGTTCCTCGAGGCATGATCCTAGGGTACATAGTTTCCCAACGCGGGATCGAGGCCAATCCCGAGAAGGTGACCACAATCACAAGGATGGGCCCGATCAACGACCTCAAGAGTGTACAAAGGGTCACGGGGTGCCTCGCCGCCCTCAGCCGGTTCATCTCGAGGCTCGGAGAGAAGGCACTACCCCTTTACCGCCTCCTGAAGAAAACGGAACACTTCGCGTGGACCGTCGAGGCCGAGGAATCACTATCGAAGCTTAAAGCCCTGCTCACCTCGTCGCCTGTCTTGGTACCCCCGAGTCCGGCCGAGCCCCTCTTGCTCTATGTCGCAGCAATTACCCAGGTAGTCAGCGCCGCCGTAGTGGTCGAGAGGGCGGAAGAAGGACACGCCCTGCCGGTTCAGAGGCCTGTCTACTTCGTAAGCGAGGTACTTTCGGAGACCAAGACGAGATACCCCCACATCCAGAAGTTGTTGTACGCGATCGTCCTCACTCGGCGCAAGCTCCAGCACTATTTCCTGGGCCACCCGGTTACTGTGGTCTCATCTTTCCCCCTCGGAGAGATAATCCAGAACCGGGAGGCGTCTGGAAGAATCACCAAGTGGTCGGTCGAGCTCATGGGAGAAACCCTCTCCTATGCCCCTCGGAAGGCCATCAAGTCTCAGGTATTGGCAGATTTCATTGCAGAGTGGACCGACACCCAACTACCCCCAGCGCAAGTTCAGACCGAGCTCTGGACCATGTACTTCGACGGATCGTTGATGAAGACGGGGGCAGGCGCCGGATTGCTATTCATATCACCCTCAGGGGTCCACATGCTCTATGTCATCCGTCTCCACTTCCCCGCCTCCAACAACATAGCCAAGTACGAGGCCCTCGTCAACGGCCTGCGCATCGCCATCGAGCTCGGGGTTCGACGCCTCGACGTGCGGGGGGACTCGCAGTTGGTGATCAACCAAGTGATGAAAGATTCGAGCTGCCACGACCCCAAGATGGAAGCCTACTGCAAGGAGGTCTGAAAGCTCGAAGATAAATTCTACGGTCTCGAGCTCAACCACACCGCCCGCCAGTACAACGAAGCTGCCGACGAGCTGGCCAAAATCGCGTCAACCAGAGGTACGGTTCCTCTCGATGTCTTCTCGAGGGACCTCCACGAGCCGTCCGTCGACCTAGGCTCGGGGGCTCCCCCCCTCGAGCAAGGGTCGATCCACCCCCCTCGACCGATCCCCCCTCGAACGGGGAAAAAGTCATGGAGATCGACAGGACGGCCGCGACCCCGACCCCCTCGATAGACTGGCGCGCACCCTACCTCGAGTATCTGACACGGGGCGAGCTCCCAGAGGACCCGCACCGAGGCCCGCCGTATAGCCCGACGTGCCAAAACCTACGTCTTGTATGGGGATGGCCGCGAGCTGTATCGACGTAGCCCTTCCGGGATCCTTCAACGCTGCCTCACCCTCGAGGAGGGGAGGGCATTGCTGAAGGATCTACACTCGGGGGCTTGCGGCCACCACGCGGCGCGGAGAATGCTGGTAGGAAGCGCTTTTCGACAAGGTTTCTACTGGCCGACAGCCGTCACCGACGCCACCAGACTCGTCCGATCTTGCGAGGGATGCCAATTCTACGCCAGGCAGACCCACCTACCCGCCCAAGCTCTTCAGATGATACCCATAACTTGGCCGTTTGCAGTATGGGGGCTCGACATGGTCGGGCCCCTGAAGAGAACCAAGGGTGGCCACACCCACCTCCTCGTGGCTATAGACAAGTTCTCGAAGTGGATCGACGCTCGACCCATCGCCAACATCCAGTCTCGACAAGCAGTGCTATTCTTCACCGACATCATCCACCGCTTCGGGGTCCCCAACGTCATCATCACCGACAACGGCACCCAGTTCACCGGCCAAAAGTTCCTGGACTTCTGTGACCAACACCACATCAGGGTGAATTGGTCCGCAGTCGCCCACCCTTGAACTAACGGCCAGGTCGAGCGCGCCAACAGTATGGTTTTGCAGGGCCTCAAGCCAAGGATCTTCGATCGGCTGAACAGGCATGGCAAGAGATGGGTCGACGAGCTGCCCGCTGTCCTATGGAGTCTCCGAACGACCCCAAGTTGAGCCACGGGGTTCTCTCCGTTCTTCTTGGTCTATGGGTCCGAGGCCGTCCTCCCCACCGACCTCGAATACGGGTCCCCTCGACTAAAAGCCTACAGCGAGCAAACCAACACAACATCCCGAGAGGACTCCCTCGACCAGCTCGAGGAAGCCCGAGACGTGGCCCTCTTCAAGTCGGCAAAGTACCAGCAGATGCTGCGGCGCTACCATGAAAAAAACGTACGCAGAAGGGACCTCGACGTTGGCGACCTCATTCTGCGCCGCCGACAAAGCAACAAGGGACGTCACAAGTTGACGCCACCTTGGGAGGGACCCTTCATCGTGGCAGAGGTGATGAAGCCCGGCACTTACAAGCTGAAGAACGAAAGGGGCGAGATCCTCACCAACGCGTGGAACATCGAACAGCTACATCGTTTCTATCCCTAAGGCCTCGACGCCTTGTACATTTCCCTCATTATGTACCCTTATCACATTACGAATGAATAAAATGCTCTCGAAACACATTTCACATTCGTTCGTAACTCTAAGGTAGCCTCGACTCTGTCGTGGCAAAGTCAAGCCTCCCTCGGGGGCTGACAGGGGGGGACCCCCCTCCTAAGTCTCCTAAAACCCGAACGTTTTTTCGAAACTTGGCTTTCCCTCTCGATCTTTGCCCTGAGTACGCTTCATGACTGAGTAGAGACGCCTCGAACTCCCTAAGGGTCGCGGGCCGTCGAGCCAGGGACTTTCCTACGCCCCAGGGCTACGGTATCCCCGCTCGCTCCCCCCTTCCAAGGATACGAGCGTGCGTCGAACACTTAGTCCACACGCGACGACTTAGGCAAAGAAAATCAGAGATAGCTCGAGAAATAAAAAACAACAAGACGCATCTCGAACAAAATGCATTAGATATAAGAAGCCCTCGGGGGCTCGACATTGTATCATTGCAAAAGCCTAACTATTACATGGACCTTTTTGTCCAGATTTGGCTCGCAGGCCTAGGGCTACTCGGCGCCATCTCCGTCCGCCGAAGGGAGGACTTCAGGCTCGAAAAGCTTTGCTAGCTCGCCTCTGGGCACCTCTGCAAGCTCGATCAGCTCGTGGCACCTCGCCTCGTTCTCTTCGTCAGTCAGCCTCGGGTCGGTGATGAACCCGCTGGCGACGACGCTGAGGTCGTAGATGTAGCCCGAGCGGACGACTGCGAGCGCCCGCTTCACGCCCACATGCAGGGCAGCACGGACGTGCTCCGTCACCTCCTGCGTCATGGAGTAGAAGCGGCGCAACAAGGAGTCTCCTCGAGCGTCGCCTTCGACCGTCGGCTCCGGCTCGACTCCAAGGTCGTCGCAGAAGGAGGAGATGGCGCCCTCGAGCCTCTCGTTAAGGCCCGCCTCCGCCCCAAGGAGGCCCTGAAGACTGGTCAGGTCCTCGTGGGCTCGGGCCTTATCTGCTGCGATGTCTGCCAAAACAAGCACAAAACTTGGTCAAAACCAAAAGAGCAGGAAGAGGGTTGAGACCGGGCAAACTTAGCAACACTTTCAACAAGCTTACCTTGGGCATGCGCCTCCAAGGTGGCGTATCCCTGCTCGGTCCTCTCCAGTTGACGGCGGACGTCGACGAGTTCGGCAGCCTGGTCGCCGACTTTGGCCTGGAGGTCCTCGACGACCTTGCCAGCGTCATCAAGGGCTCTCTTCTGGTTGGCCGCAACCACCCCCAGAGAGGCCCCCCGGGTCCGAGCCCTCTCCTCCGCGACGACCAGCGTGTCACGTTCGCGGGAGACAGCGTCGACGTCCCCCCGGAGCCCCCGGATGCTCTCCGCTGCCCGGGCCAGCTCCTCCTTCAGCCGGGCGGCCTCCTCCTCCGCCCTGCGCTGGGCCTCCTGGGCAGCATCCCGCTGCTTCCCAACCTCGATGACCGACTGGAGGGCGTCGTTGATCTTCGACTGTGCTGTCTCCTGGGCGGCCCGGGCTGCTTCTTGCGCAACGGCCACCCCGGCCCTCGCGTGGGCGACCTTGGCCTCAGCCTCCTCTCGTGCGGTCGCCGCCTCGGCTCTTGCCAGGGCGGCCTCGGCCTCCGCCTTCTCCAGCAAAGCACAGAGGACGGGGAGTTGCTCGTGCGTCCGGAGGATAAATTGGGACTTGTCATATGACCTTGCCCTCAACGTCTGGCAAAGATGAAAAGGGAGATCATCAGAGAAGAACAGTCAGGCAATCCAAGCAAAATCAAAGGAAAAACGAAACCTACCTCCATCCCCCGATGCAGGTCCACGGCAGCAACCTCCGCGGCCAGGCGCACCGAGTGCTCGAACCAAGCCCGGAACTCCTCCAGGTGCTCCCATGTCCCGAGCTCGGCCTGGTCATCGAGCTTGAGGAGGGTTTGCCCGGGGTCTCGAGGGTTGGCCAGCTCGAGGACCTCCAGTCCCCAGAACGCGTTGCGGCGGTCGATCCTCTCCTGGACCTCCCGTATAACGCCCCGGCGCATCTCAGCGCTGCGCCCGTGGCGCGCCACCCTCTCCGTCCAAGCGAAGAAGGGAGAAGCCCCCTCGAGCTGGGCTCTCCCGTCCTCGGGGCCGCCCTGCGAGGACATCGACGGTCCCGCCGAGCCATCACCCCGGGGCAGGGGAAATCCCGGCCGGGAGAACAACCCTGCGCCGTGAAAAAGACAAAACGGTTAGTACCTAATACCGCAAGCTCACTGCGGGTCGGCCAAAGTCGGAAGACAAATTACCTCGAGACGACGGCTGCCCGACGTCGAAGCTAGGCCGAGCCGCCTCCGGTTCCAACGAAGGGGCCTCCACAGCGGCCATCTCTCTCGGGCCCACCAGCTCGGCCACCATCTCGGCCACCTTCTCCGCGGTGGGCTCCTCCACCGGCGACCTCACCTCCGGTGCGGCAGCAGCAGCACCCCCGCGCTCGCGCTGCTGGCGCGCCTCCAACGAAGCGAGACTCTCGGGCCACCGCCCCGGCGTTGGACGCGCCGGGGTCTCCTCCTCCTCGTCTGCGGAGGTCACGTCCACCACCTCCACCTCTGCGGCGGCTTGAGGCTCGACCCCCACGGTCACAACCGCCATAGACGCGGGCTCTGCGCCTTCCAAGGCTCTGGGTGCGCCTCCCTCCGACGCGTGAGCGGGCACGGCTTCACCCTCCACCTCAGCGGACCTCGCCAGCGCGACGGGCGGACCCGTCTCCTCCCCCGCTCGGGCCAACTCCGAGGCGGCCTGCGCCGCCCCTCGTCCCATCGCCTCCCGGGCCCTGGCCGCCCACGCCGCCTCGGGGGTGAGTGTCTAAGGGGACGGAGCAGCGGGACTGGCCTCGACAGTCGCCTCGACTGAGACCTCCATCCTCAGCCTCTTGGCCGGGGCGAGGGACGCGTCCTCCGCCGAGCGCTTCGACCTGAAAAAGGTGCCCGCACATGATGGTAAGCACCAGTCGTGGGCAACAAAAATATATATATATATATAATAAATACCCTCGATCGGCAGAAAAGCAACTTACCCCTTCGGGGCCATCGGGTTCCGGCCAATGGACTTCGAACCGCTCGGGGGCTTGAATGGAATGCGCCGGGAGCCACTCCTCCCGCGGTCCGCGGCGGGGGTCGAGGCCGCCCTCGGTGCTCTCTCCTGTGCAGGGGCCGACGACGGTCCCGTCGTCTCCCTGCTAGCTTCCTCCCGCGCCACCAGGCCCGGCACCCGTGCGCTCAACCGGGTCTGCCGCGGCACTTCACCTTGAGGAGCCACGGGGCGTTCCCCTCGCGGCTCGACCTCGCCAGTAGGGGCCGACCTCGACGTCGACCCCTCTCCTCCCCCGGTTCCGGCGGCTGCCCTCTGCGGCTCGGGCACCGCCTGTTCCTCCTCGAGCCCTCCTTGCGGCTCGACCTCGCTGTCGCTGCTCTCCTCCTCGAAAAGGCCGGCCCGCCTCTGCCGGGCCCGGCGTTGCTCCCTCTCCTGCTTCTCTCGGGCCCTCTTTCCCTTGTCCTTCTTTGCCTTATCCTTAGCCTTCTTGTCCTTCTCGGCTTGAAGGCGCCTCACCTGGGAGTCGCCCTGCTCCTCCTTCACCGGCGGAAGCGACTTCCGGAAGACAACGTCCCCCTGAGGAACACAAGGCAGTTAGGACACAAGCAAAGAAGGTGAACAAGGCAAATACGAGAACATTGAAAGAGAAAGGAAGTCCTACCAGCTAGACGTGTCCCTGGTCCGGCCTCATGGGGACGCTGGCGACGCTCGTGACCTCGAACACGCCCGCAAAGGAGGCACGAACGCGGCGGGCCACCCTCTCGGGGGTAGCTCGTCCCCATGAGGCGGCACCCCGTGAGGTCGACCCCCGGGCACATCTCGTCGAGGCGTAGGGGTCGAGCCATCAGCGGCACGACCCGCCGCAGATGGAAAGCTGATGCGACGATGGCCGTCGTGAGTCCCGCCTTCTTCAGACGCTCGATCGCGTCCAACAGGTGGGTGAGGCGCGACTGCTTCCTCTTCTTGACGCCGTACCTCCAGTGGCCGGGCTTCGCGTCAATCGTCCTCCCGGTGTAGGCGGGGAGCAAGTCGTCATCGTTCCGCATATAGAACCACCCGGAATGCCATCCGGAGTGGCTCGACGAGAGCTTCGCCGGGATCCAGCTATCTGTCCGCTTGAGGGCGATGCTGCAGCACCCGGCCCTGACCGTCTTGCGGGTGCCACAACTGACCGACGCATGGAAGAGGCTCGCCTCGAAGAGGTGGAGCCACAACTCCCAGTGCGGCTTGACCCCTAGGTACCCTTCGCACATGGCGGCGAAGACCGCCGTGTGACAGATACCGTTGGGGGTAAGGTGTTGAAGCTCCACGCCGTAGTGGTGGAGGATCCCGCGCAGAAGACGACTGGGAGGGGCGCCTAACCCCGCTCGGTGGAAGACCTCGAAGCTCACCACGTAGCCCTCCGGCGGATTGGGCTCGGCGTGCTCCGGCGGCGGCACCACCCACTCCGGCCGGTCGACGGAGGTGACGGGCCAAAGGAGGCCACTCTCCACCAAGTCACCCAGGCGCGCGGCTGTCACCGAAGACGGGAGCCAGGCGTCGGGGCTGAGCAGGTTGTATCTGGCCATGGGGGCAAGGATTTTGACGCACTGGGACGTGGGGGCGGAAGGTACGTTCCCAATCTCTCCTCTCCTTTCTCTCGCGTGCGCAGAAGTCCGGCTCAAAGGGCATCTAAGGCAACGGCGGGGAGAAGGAGGCAGGGAAGGCGATGGCAAGGAGGCAGGGAAGGCAAATGCGAGAAAAGAGCAGCCGACTCCTCACCTCCGGTATTTATAGCCGGGAGGCCAACGGGAGGATCCCGCAAACAGGCAAGTGAGTCTCTGCATTTAATGCGCGTGCATACCGCCTCCTCGTATTCCTCCAGGGTAAGGCGCCCATCATCAGGCCCCGCACTGCACTCCGCCCTGCGTCTGCCACTGTTGCAACTGAACGGATATCTCCTAAAAAGGCGCGCGGCGGGAAGCGTTATCTTCGGAGGTAGGAATCTCGAGGTAGCAAAGGCTGGCCCTCGAAAGGGGGTTCGACAGCCACCCTCGAGTACCCGAGGATAGGAATGACCTCGGGTTATGGACTTCGGTCCGCCCCCAAAATCTCGAGGGGACAAAGGCCAGCCCACGAACGGGTTCGACAGCCCCCCTCGAATACCCGAGGTCTGAGGGGACCTCGGGTTATCAACTCCAGTCCACTCCCAAGTCTCGAGGGGGCAAAGGCTGGCCCTTACACAGGGTTCGACAGCCTCCCTCGAGGACTCGAGCCCAACGGGCAGATCCAACAAAGGCACAGGTATGTCCCCAAGTTCAATACAATTACCCACTTTTCCCCCTCCGCATTCCACAGGGAAGGACTCCACCTTCAGAGGCCAGCGTCGGATGACAAACCATCTGTCAAATCTTGAGGGAGCGAAGGCTGGCCCTTACATAGGGTTCGACAGCCGCCCTCGAGTACCTGAGGTCAGGAAGGACCCATGGTTACGGACTCCGGTCCACCCCTAAAATCTTGAGGGAGCGGAGGCTGGCCCCACGAACGGGGTTCGACAGCCGCCCTCGAGTATGCGAGTCAAGGATGGACCGGGGGGGCCAGGCGCGTGCCCCTAGCTCGAGAATGAACTCTCGAGGTCCCCTGGGACATATCCGAGGCATAACCAAGGAATACCTAAGGATCCCTGCGCTGGGAGGCATCGAGCCACCAACTCCCATCAAATGGAGTTGGCACCTTGGTAAGCCATACGGTCTTGCTTAGTAAGCCATACGGTCTTGCTTAATGAGAACGCCTCCGGGCTGCTAATCGACCCCTATCGAATGGGGCACGTGTTCTCACTTGGATTTTTACCCGTACTGGGCACCATTTCTAATGGACGCATGCCCGACACCAGCTCGCAGAGGACTTCGAGGCTCGTCCTAACGGGGATAGCACGATGCTCTTCGCCCCGCAATTCAAACGCAAGGATCCGCGGGAAGGACGCTATAAGGTAGTGAAGGCCTAGCCACGCAAGGGCTCGAGGGCCCGACTACGCACGTCACCCCTTGACGAAAGAGGGTCGAAAACACTCGTGACCTAGCAGACAGAGTTGACCTCTCGGGAGGGGCACTCTGACTCTAGTAACGCTCGAGGGAGCGAAGGCTGGCCCTCGGTAGGGTTCGACAGCCGCCCTCGAGCACCTCTCTTTTCAGGGAAAGGAACGCCCGTAGCCTGGCAAACGAAATCGACCCCTCGGTAGGGCGCCACGTCTCCAGGTAACCTTAAATCCCCTCGATAAAACATATCATAGCCCCTAGAGGAGTTCTTAATCACCCCTCTAGGGCCTCGGGGGCTACCCCCGCGGGGTGCGCTCGCTGGCACCCCACGGAGAATCGAATCTCTTGCCAACTCTGCAGGTCAACGCCAAAAAAAACCTCTATGCGGATTCTCCTTATCCGCACAGAAGCTCGGGGGCTACTGTCGGGTACGAAGGTAAGGGGTACCCTAAACCCTTCGATAATTTAACGCTCAACATAGCAACCATTTTTAAGACAGGAATCAACCAACTGCTCAAATCGGCAAACAAGGGCCCATCACACAAAGGCCCCCTGCCCCGGCGATAGCGAACCAGTCGTGGACCGGCCCGCTTCTGGAAAGATGACGGATCAGGGGTCGAACGAACGACCCCTCCGCCTCTACCTCGACATCGTATGACGGACCGAGGGTCGAACGAACGACCCCTCCGCCTCTACCTCGACGAAGAATGACGGACCAGGGGTCGAACGAACGACCCCTCCGCCTCCACCTCGACGCCGAATGACGGACCAGGGGTCGAACGAACGACCCCTCCGCCCCCACCTCGACGCCGAATGACGGACCGGGGGTCGAACGAACGACCCCTCCGCCTCCACCTCAACCCTCCCGACTCCGCCTCTACTCTAACTGACGGAAAGGGGTCGAACGAACGACCCCCAGACGGGAAGCTCGATTAGCCCAACTGCTCCCGGTATGGGCTAAAGGGAATCCGCCTAACACCATGGGCGCCCACGACCGCAGTCAAATCCATCAACTCACCGCCATGTCGCTGACTCCCGCCAACTGTGCTGCCGCTGTAACCACGACGCGAGTACGGACTCCAGAAGCACCCCTCGAGACGTGAACAGGACGGCCCTCGATGGCGTCTTCAGGGATACGACAAGGCCATCCCGGTCTCGACCCCTCCCCCTCGACCGGGGGGCTCGACTCCTACCTCCAACCACTCCGGTATGGGGCCCGTCCCATCCGCTCCGTCCCGCTTCAACTGTGGGACACGCGCCCGCCTACGGAAGGACGACCCTGCTGTGCCGTGACATGCCGCGACGTCTAGTCTACTATCACCACGCCCCGGAGCGCCGGAAGGACGGGAAGGCCACGCCGCCACAGTGCTCGACGTCCCTTCACCAACACTATGTCGCGGACACGCCTCCCATGCCACAACAGTTTAGGACCCTGTATCCTCGGGCCTCTCCTTGGTCTATAAAAGGGGACGCCGAGGTAGAAGAAAAGGGGGCTGGATCTCTGGACTTTCAGACAACTCCACACTCAGACTTTCAGAGGGATCCGAGACCGATCTTTCGGACAACTCTCGCATAATCCCACATTCACCCGGACACTTCACACACCCCGTTGCTCGGTCGACCCCTCGAGCAACCAACCGACCGCCAAGGATAGCCCTGCTAGCCTTAGGCCTTAGCTTGCTCTGAGCAACTCCGTGTAAACCTGCTTGTACCCCCTGTACGAGCACTTCGGTGCAAGTAATACAAGTCATCCTCTCCCGCTGGACGTAAGGCCTTTTTTGCCCGAACCAGGATAAATCTTGTGTCCTTCTTGCATCACATTTGGGAGAGGGAGCACGCAATATACAAATTTACTAGTTGGTGGTCTTGACCCCCGGGTCATAACACCGACAACCACCTTGCTTGTGGAAGTGGAGGTATTGGTTGGACCAGACTATATAACTAGAGTATCGGTCACGCCAATAAATCATAAAATTAAGAGCTATAGTTTCTACCTCTTCTCGCTGTTGCGCCACCATAGCTACTCCAGTCCGATCGTCGGCGTGCACCGGCGACCGGGCGAGCAGGTCTCCGGAACTCTCGTCTTCGTGATCCTGCAGCGGGAGAAGGCGAATAAGGTTTTTGGGAAGCGCTCTTCGCGCGACTGCTCCCAATCTTCACGACGGGTCGCCTTCCGTCTAAGTCGGGCGGTGCTACGTCCCGACGTATTCGTCGTCAGCTGAACCGAAGTCTACCGCCGGCGCTGATCGACATCGACATCATCTTTAACAACCTGAACGTTGCTCCATCGACACCTGCATCTTCGCCGTCTTCACCGCAATCTACTACTTCTACAACTAGTAGGTATAAACCTCGTGATCTAATCTTATCGTTCATATTGTCCAATCTATCTAGTATAGAAGTCATATTTATGTTAGTTAAGTTGAACATGCTATGTGATATGTGGTTTAATCATGTTAGTATGCAGTACATGTGCTTATTCTAGTTCCTCAATTTGTCATGATTTATATTTTGTTATTAATCTGGAAATTGGCATATATTTCAACATTAACCTCTCATTTGCGACAATATCTAAGCACGAACAAAACTTCGTACGTTTATATATGGAGAATGCGTAAACTGCACAGCAAGGAAGAGTACGATCCAAAGTATACTTTCTTAAGCTATATTATACACAACTTATCTTTTCCTCTCCAAGAAGGTTGTCAAGATCACAAGGATCAGTTCGGAGCAAACTAAACAAATTAAAGGACCGAGAAGAACGCAGAACTCTTTTTAGTTCCTGTTCATTCATCGTCTCTGCTGGCGCGCGTGTGCACGCAAACCGTGCGTGCAGTAGATAGAATTGAACTCGTTGGAGCCATGAAGGCCGGCTGAAGAGCGAGCAGAGCGCTAGGAGGTGTTCTTGGTCGGGCAGAGCGCGACGACGAGCCCCGGGAAGACGTCGTCGGGGTCGTGTATGTGCGGGTTCCGCTCCACGATGAAGGGGTCGCCGCACTTATCGCTGATGCTGTGCAGCGTCTCGCCTTCCCCGACCACGTACACCTCCTCGCACGGCCGCGCCGCGGGGCCGCCCAGCCGCGGGCCCCGGAACTGACGGTGCGCGCCGTCGCCGTCGCCGTCGCCCGCGGTCGTCTCCGCGCGGAGCGCGCCTAGCAGGACGAGCGCCACCAGCGCCACCGCGCACCACCACGATGCCGCGTCCGCGACCGACACGGCCGCCGCGCACAGCTCCGCGCGGCGCCGCCGGCGGCTGCTCGCCTCCGCCTCGGCGGTCATACGCAACGCGGCGAGAACGCGCGCTGGCTGGCCTTGGTCTGCGGTTTGGGAGTTTGCTTGGCTGGCTTTGGGGGCGAGGGATTTATCGAACGCAGACAGAACGCGACGGTGTGGCTTCTCTTCTTGGGCACGGACGTGGCGGTTTGGATTGGCGGACTTTTGGTGGCGGTTTGTTGAACGTGGGGAGCCTAACGAGCGCAGAATGGTGTAGGAGTAGGAGTGTAGGACGGTTAGGTCCTCAGTACGGCGACGTGCTAATTGCGGTAGCAGTCAGAGACGGAATAGTCATGTCCATTTCCAAGTACAAGACTCGACTCGACTCAATGGTTACTAGGAAGAAAACAATGTTCTATGCCTATGCGATGGTAGACAAAATAGTTGTAAAACTCAGCAACAGTAGTACAGTATGGTAGAGCATGTGATGTGATTCAGGCTACAGACATTCGACACACTGAAATGATAGGCAACATGATGAAAGCCCGTGCATGATCAGTGCTGGATTTTCCTTTGCTTGATACCAAAGTAAGTATAGTTCAACAGTATTAAGTGGACGCCGCGGTGTCCGCTAGCCATGCAACGTGGGGAGTACTACGTAGATTTGGAGGAGCAAGAGGACCCAAACAGAACACTCACCGTACCACCAATCGGTAGGTTCTGTACGTATTCCACTGCGTCTCACCCTCACGTGTAGCAGTTGCAAACAGTGCGTGCGTGACCCTCTTTACACGCGACACGAGCGAGCCCGTCCTTCTCCCCTGTCGAGTGACCGAGTGCGGCGGCCTGAATTGGCAAGACATCCCGGGCAGCCGTCGGGTGATGGATGCGGGCCAATTAAGCCGGGCCGTGCATCGAGCCAACTCGTGTGGCCAAGCACGTTTCTCTCTGATAGATGTGCCTCGCGCCCACGGCAACAGTTCGCCTAACAATTTTTTCAACGTTTCCTCGCGTAACATTTCAGTTGTTTTCGCCTCTTGGCGTGGCGTGGCGTGTGCCTCGATCGTGTCGCGTGTGTCCCAAGCCCTCCAAGACGAATTCTGGCATGGCAGAGAGGGCCAGATAGAGGACACTGGATGCGAATGCGGCATGATATGAAGGACAAGACAGGGATTGGTGGTGGAAGAAAAGAAACGGCCGTGCCCGCCGCCGTCCGCACTCTCGGTGTCCGTTTCCAGTGAGGTATGCGCTCCGGTCAGCGTCGAGAGTACTAATGCCGAGACTTCGTTGACAGGAACGTGTGAGGTCAAGTGATACGCTCACTGGGACAGCGTATGTGATACGGCCTTATGGGTAGAGATGCACGTTAATTAAAGTAGCCGGCCTAATGGGGAATGGACTATGGCTCGCCTGGAACCTAAATCTGAACAGATCGCGACCCTTTTCTTCTCAAGGGTTTAGAATTTCAGATGCCGGTAATCTGTATCTGGGCTGCCTCTGACCTAACTCTCATCAAGAAACAACAGGTGGATAATATATATGAAAGTTCTATAGTTGCAGTGCCCGTTAAATGGGGTGACCAAAAGGAGTCCCACAACACAGAGACTTTTTCTTGAACAGTTGAACAAATGAACTACGACATGCTTTCATCTGAACTGAGAATGTCTGATTTGTAAGACAACGATGGGCCACCAACTTGATCGCGAGCTCTACTGAAAACGAGCGTAATTTTGTTTGAGCTTGTTTGGACCAGTGATTAGCACAAGATTTGTGGTGAAATCTATGCGCCGACAGAAATATATTCTCTACTTCAGGCTGACACCGAGACCAACATTGTCACAGCTCACTGACTGCTTTCTTACAAACGGTAAATTACAACCACCAAACTCAACTGTAGTGAACTCCACGTAACTAGATGTCATGTATTCAAACAACCTAACTAAATTTAGATGTCATGTATTCAAACAACCTAACTAAAACTCCACCTAAAATTTAGTTGAGTTATTTTAGCTATTTCAACCTAGGTAAAGACAACTAAATTTTAGCTGAATCTATTAGTTGAAGCATCCAAACACTCAATTAAATTTTAGCTGGTAGATCTTTTAGTTGGCTAAAGTTTAGCTCTGAAATTGTTGGAGAATAGTCTTCTCCGAACGGGGTACGGAGGTAAGGGACGAGAATCACAGAAACGGCCGAAGGGTGTCGGAGACGCCAAAGGCTCGGCCAGGGGATCCGTAGTAACGATCGTGGGAAACATTCGCGGGTGCCGAAGGTTCACCAAAACGAGGGTTGTGAGACAATAATGAATGAAACCCTGGAATCAGGGTTGTTCTCTCTCTTTATTATGGTGGTGTAGCCCCCTTTTATAGGACATTGTACAAGAGCTATGTGTTTTTACATTGGTGCCCCTTTTCTACGGGAGATATCCTCCGGATATTCCGGATTCCTCTCAGAGCGCTCTAGGGGCTCCACCGGGTCCTTTCAAACTAGTACGAGCGATGGGCCTATTCTACCCCGGTGGAGGCCATCTGCTCTTTTCGGCCCCCTCTTTGCCGAAGGCTTCCTTGAGCTCGGCGAAGGCTTCCTTGACGCGTCCTTGCGCTGCCGAAGGCTCCTGGCTTGATGTCGCCTTTACCTTCGCTCGATCCGATGGCAAGCCTTCCACCGACACCGTCCAGACTCCGCTAAACCTTTGTTACGCTCGAGATTAGAGGTGCCACCAACTCTTGTGCGCTGCTTTCAACCTGCACATAGAGAATATGATACCTTCGGGTTTAGTCGGTTAGCTTTGCAGCCTATGTCCCAACAAAAATTTTAGCTAGCTAAATTTTATTTGGGTGCATCCAAACAGATCCTAAGTTAAGGTCTCCAACACAAAACTTGTTGGTTGTATTCGCTTGAAGTACCTTTAACTTGTTTCAAGTTATTCTCTGTCACAGAACATTATTCAATTAGCCGTGACGTCACAACTCTCATTCATCATGTGTCTCCTGCCCACCTAAGGACGTGTTTGGATCCAGGGGTAAAGTTTAGTCCGTGTCGCATCATACATTCGGATGTTAAATAGGAGGATTAAATATGATATAATTATAAAACTAATTACAGAAGCCGTAACTATTTTGCGAGACGAATCCATTAAGCCTAATTAATCCACCATTAGCACATGTTTATTGTAGCACCACATTATCAAATCATAGACTAATTAGGCTTAATAGATTTGTCTCGCAAAATAGTCTCAATATGTATACTTAGTTTTATAAATAGTCTATATTTATAATATTCTAAATTAGTGTCCAAACTTTCGATGTGGTAGGGACTAAATCTTGTGAGGCCGTGGCGTCAGAACTCAAGACGCGCATGCATGTGGCTGGTTTTTCCTTGTTTAATCTAACTACATGCATATATACACAATAGCTACACATTTAAATTGAGTCAAATCTTCTGACAAGTTCACATACGGGATTAATCTTTTATTGCACCTACTCTCTCGCTTTGTCAAATAATAGATTCCTATAGTTGTTAAGTCAGAAAATTTAAACTTTAACCGAATTTCTAGAAAAAACATTAAAATTTATGGTATCAAATTAGTATCATTAGATTTACCATAAAATATATTTTCATATGATGTTTACTTTATGTCATAAATGTTGTTATTTTTTTCTATAAAGTTAGTCAAAGTTAGAATGACATGGATTTTAGGAATTATTTTTTTAGGAACAGAGAGTACTAAACATTTTGTTATTGGTCAAACTCAATTAAATCTATAAATAATACATTATATGGGTATAAGTCAAAGTGTCTGCGTAAAAACTTGGCGTCCCAATGCAGTAGCATGCCTGAGGGACAATTATACAACGATGATGGTTGCACCTATTGCATTTCGTGCCACCAACAGTTGTAAACAAATGAATGATTATTTCACACCATCATATTCTGGCGTCGAAATATCTTCACAATAGAAAACACGCAGCCTAGTCTATACAGAAAGAGGCATGAAACCAGAGTCATGACCCTTTCAAGCACGCCTTCCATAAGTCCCATTGAGTTGAGTTGAGTTGAGTTGACATACACACCCAAATCCCAAAAGACCATTTGAGCATCATCCTTTCAGTTTCAATACATGCTAGTGAGAGATAGGACCTTAGGCTGATTCATTCTCTAAGCAATTTGAGCATCCTTAAAATGTGACAGCTAGTTCCTTCCCAAAAGTTGGTAATATGGTCTGATCAGGACAAGATATTGCCAGGAGCACTGCGAAGTGCAACTAGTGTTCTTATGCTCTATGATATAGTTTCTTCAAATAACTTCCGAGTTGAGGTGAGATAGAATTTGCAGCTCCGTGAACACACTTGTTGTAAGAAAAGTCTTCAGTGGTATCATCGTTCCTCAGCAAAATGAAGCACCTTGTACCCGGGTGACTAGGATTCAACCCAATCTGCATGAAAGACAAATGGTCCACATGAAAAAATGACAGCAAATACAAGCCTCTCTGGGATGAAATCGTCAACAGAACATGTATCATTGATAATCACCTTAATTTCTCTTACTCCAACACCGATCTTTTCAGCCCCTCTGGGATGAAATTTCAGGGCCTCAATTAACTGTGATTTATCTGACTCTTTCACATATCCATTTAACGGGTACCTTCATGCAAGTATACATAAATGATAATCAACATATAACTAAAAAAGGAAAGCATTATGCATAAGTCATGCAAAAATAAACAAGTAAAATAGCTCCATTGAGGGTGATCTTCTTACTCTCTTAGCATGTTCTGTAAGGAAGTGCACATATCAATAATGTTATCCCATATACCGACTTTAGCATGAAGAAAGTTCTGGTCGATAGTTATGGCAACACCATTGACGGTCGCACTGCCTTTAGACTTGCATGCTAACCTACATATGGAAGCATTTTCAGTACTACGTCTATGGGTATCCAGATGATTCTTTTCGACATTCTGAACTTTAGGGCTGCGGAGGAAATCATAGATGCTCTCGTTTTGTTCTGATTCATGTGGCTGCAAAATACGGTAACTGTTAGCATCAAATTAAATAACTGAATATCCTGCAGGTATATTTAAGATGGTGGTTTATTTTCTTCATCGACTACATAACAAAATACAACAGCCTAACTGCTGGTCAAATCAATGTAGAAAACTACAACAGTCAAGAGATCAGCTTAATTGATCGAAACATCAAGCAGAACTAACACTGAGACAGTGATACTCTAAAAATAGAAATCAAACACTCATTGTTGAATTCTATCCATACACAATCTCACAATCAAGCATGGGCACGAAATTGAGAAGAAATTTTATTAAATATAGTGCATCCATCTTTCTCATAAACTAACTCCACACATTATAAAGCAGTATGGTAAATACTGGTATGGATGGATGTGCATCAAGCCACACAAAATTGTCATTATCACTTTCTAGAGGGAGTGTATTGAAATGTATCTTAGGAAAATATTGTGCATCTGTCACTATGGCATCATGTTTTGAATACATACACACCTTTCCCGAATGCATAATTTCGAAAGGCCCTGACGTTCCATTAAAAGGCTCTTTGCCCCAAGCAATTGCATCTAGACTTCCACACAGATTGTCCACTGAACATTGCTTTGCAGCATTTATAAAAGTTTGTGCAGGCCTCTGAGAAAAGAACAGTAAAATCACAATGGGCCTGGAGGCCTTAAACAAAAAATTCATCTAAACATATCAGTACAAAAATCACATGGTACTTACAGAAAAACATGCTTCAGAAAATGGAGACGAGATTGATAACCGAGTGCGCTGCTGCTTTAAACCTTGGCTGCTTATTGCATGGAACTGCCCAGTTACAGACATGCTATCTGCAATAACCAGTAAGTGCTCCCGACGAATATTCCTCCCAATCTCAGTAGTTGCTGATTTCAAAGACTACAAATATAACAAGTAAAATGAATTCTAAAGATGAAACAATACAGGCAATTAGGCTTGTAAATCTTCATCAAGTGAAAACAAAAACCAACGGCAACAAATATGGGGGCACATACTTCAACAAAGTATTTCCACGCTGAGTCTATGCCATATGAACATAAAATATCAGCTACGTTGCTTGGTCGACTCAGCTCCCAGTCAATCAACTCCATTACTGGAATGCAAGCATTTTGTAGAGTAGCCCAGAACCTCCCACCTTTGCAATGGTCAGACATACAAACTTTCACAAGAAGTTCACCATCATGTTGACACTGGATCTCAACATCCTTAAATTCCAAAAAACCTGCACAGAAACAGAGGATAAGCAGCCAAACATCAATTGCTATCAGATTTTTTTTCCAAAATGGACAGCAAAATTTTTGCCGTCGTGTTATTAGAAGAGATTGGCCCCGTTTTCAAGGGGAAACCGGGCCATCTTAATAGATGTAGGAGCAAGTGCAAATCTTTAAAAATGATGCTTTCTAGGGAAATTTTTTAATGCAATAGCATGATCTGGCTGGTGACAGCTTCAGTCCAGAGTGTGAACTCCCCAATCATTCAAATGAGAGCATCTGATGAGATTCCTTCTTCCCCAAGTCTGTAAAGCATCACCCAATGATCTGCCGCACTATAGTTACAGGAATAATCTTTTGATGGAAGCTAAGGCGCCTCAGAACTATCCATAGAATCAGTATAGCTTACTGTATATCAGGTGCTTAACACATTTGATAACTTACCAAGTCAGTTAGTATATTGGTGACTGACTTATTTAAGTCTGTCACGGGTGATAACAGAACAACCTTTGAACCTTTGGCATGGGCATTATTTGCAACTTCATATATAACACTCTCATAAAGAACTTAAGAGCATACTCCCTCTCCCTTTTTAAGTGTCACTATGGTATTTGTGCTGGTCAAACTTTTTAAGTTTGACTAGGCTTGCAGAATTTTTTAGCAACATTTGTATCTCCAAAGAAGTTTTATTATGAAAATAGATTCAACGATCTATCTAACTTATGTAATAAAAATATTAATGTTTTCTTCAAATACATTTGGTCAAAGTTGAGTATGTTTGATTTCTCAGTAAGTGAGAACGACAATTAAAATGGGATGGAGGGAATACCCACTATCTAGTGTAAATAACATATAAGCTCTAAATAACAACCTACCAGTTTTATTCATTCGGACATCAATCAACATGAGAAGTTCCTAAAAGATACAGTAATATTGCTGATAAGTCTAGGAATGTGGGGCACTTTATTCATGATTGGAAGGGGAATTACAGAGGCCAACCTAATTAGAATAGCAGCGGCAGAGAGGATCGCCCTCCCTAGGAGGCTCTGATCAACTAACTCTGCTTTTACTTTTCCCACCTGGGAAGCTGAAGCACTTCCTATTATTTCTCCAGATCCTATTCTTTAGCTAGCTAATGCAAATAACTGGGCCTAATCCAACCAACTGAGATGGCTCTAGCCACTAGAGGCAGCCGCACCCTCCTTCTTACTGTACCGCTGCCCAATGAAGGAGTTCACAACACTTGCTTTATGTCCGATTAAAACAAAATCCTTCCTTATTTTCCCAAGCCGAAAGTAAGCCCGAATCTATAAAACAGGGTGGAATACAACTCCAATGATTTGTTAAGTTACTTTCATTCCCAAATCTAGTGACTTAGCATTGTAGTAGTAAACAGCTGGTTTGCACTTATAAAACCATCACAATTATATCCATCAACAGACCTGGAATTTAGCCAAATTTAAAACCATCACAATTATAATCATGGGCATGTGATGTGTGCTGTGCCTTGTTTGGATTCTCTCTTTTAATGCAATTACATACAACCCTCCTGTGTATTAGAGAGAAAAAAACTCCCTATATATTATGGACTCCTATGACAGCTAAATTTTGTGGTTAATGTCTGCTTAAGAGAATACAATTTTTTTTCTACAAAATCATGTGATATTAGAATAATAAAAAGCCATACAAGCAACAGCTGGAAATATTTTACCTCTCAACTGCAGCTTAGGAAGGGATCCCATCACAGGCCTAAAAAGCTGTGACAAGCTAAGGAGGTGTCCGGCCCAAGACAGGCCAATGGACCCACAGATACTATAACACGGGTACTGTAGTGAATTGCAAAAAACCATCTAGATTTAGGATTAGCTCTAGAAGCTACGAGTACTTGTGAGTTGAGTCGAGGCCTCCCTATAAATATAAGGGGAGATACATCCTTTGAGATTAAGAAAAATAATAATTTAGGGTAAAACCAATCTCATCCTCTCTCTCCAGTGCCCACGCCCAGCCTCCCTCTCTATGGCACGGCCAGCCATAGGGCTACAGTTCCTCCCTTCTAATCCCTCTAATTCTCCCAGTTTTACCCTCTAATTAAGTGCAATTCACCATAAATCGGACGTGTGAATGAATTCTATAGGCTATAACTCAAACCATAATTTCTAAGAGACTTAACTTCTACAAAAAAAATCATAATAAATATACGAGGTATATTATGTAAATTGTAACAACCTTTCAACAGTATATCCAGTATGCTTGGAATCACTCTTTTCTTGATAGTGTCCAACTCAGACATTGAGTTAGGTTCAACTAGTGCTACGACAGTGATGCAACATGTTAGGGTTTCAATATCCTCATCACATACTACACATTTTCTGCAGAGTAAAAATTTTACACGTGAAAGAAAAGTGTTAGAGATCTAAACAAAAAAAGTAGAATACGAATAACAATGACTGCATAATTATATATTTATAATAAGTAGAGATGTGGCTCAATATGACTGCAAATAAAAAATTAAACATGTTAGCGATTTTGATACAATAATTCCGTAAGCCTAAACATTTTAATATAAGATATTTTCAAGAATATATTTAAAAAAAACTATAAATATTTATATTTAATGATAATCATATTATTCAAAATTTAAGCATGTTACTAATTTTGATACAATAAAAAATATTTATTTTTAATAAAAACCATATTGAATTCTAATAATTCAAAAAGATAGGTTTAGATGAACATATTGTATAAAATATGAAACAGAAAAAAAAAATCTACAACCACTAGCTTTTTTCAACCTTCTAGGCCATGTACATTGAAAAAATGATTACTAATACAAAATAATAATATTACTTAAATATAATTATTTTGTAGTAATCTATAGTTAGCAAATGCAAAACATTTTTCGTATTCTTGGTACACATCAATAAATATAACATACATGCCCATAGAAAATAGAACCTACATATAATTGCTCATTGTGTACACATATAGTGAAACATTTGTTCTTTCACTGCCCCTGTTATTCCCTTTATCCCAAATTATAAGACGTTTTAGCTTTTCTAAATGCATTGCTTTTGTTATGCATTTAGACATAATGTATATCTAAGTGGATAGCAAAAACTATGTATTAGAAAAAACAAAACATCTTATAATTTGGAACTGAGGGAGTAGCTTTCAAAGATGGCCTTGCAATCCCTTTATGGAATTTTAATTATCCTCCTAGCCTAGAGCATCTGGATGGTGACAAATGAGTGGATAATTCAAGCAAGTCTCACCTTGTGTAGGAGCTTGTAAAGCTAAGTTTAAACATGAATTCACAATACTTAAGCAACGTGTGGCATCACTGGTCGTACTTGTTTAATATATTTCTAATGAGGGCAAACCCCTCCCAATTCATCCAAAAAGAAGAGGATGTGAAATAAGCTACATCGCTAAAAACAAGACAAATAAATAGATATAGACATTTATTGAGACACAAATAGATTTGGTGCTTTTTTCAACACACAAATAGGTTTGGTGCTTACCTCCTTGAGATACGAATTGATGGGATTACATTGTTTAGCTGACTTCTGGTGGCGTTATACTCTTTTACAAGTTCTTCTATAACAAATCTCAATCTTAATCTTTTTTTCTTCATCATTTCCTGTAAAACAAATAGTTATATACCAATTTCAAAACGCAAATAAAAGAAAGAAATCCTTGTTCATTTACGTATAGGAAGGACAAAAAAAGAATAAGACCTTGTTTATATGAAAATGGGTGGTCCAAGTTCCTTCTTTTCTTATTTTGTCGTGTCCATCATATCTAATAACAAAATGCAACATTAAATAATATAAAATGCATAGTATTAAAAGAGTAAATGACAGGAAAAACAATGTTTAAGTAAACTAACATAATCATGATTGTTTCAACCAAATCAGAGAAGTTCACTCGCTCAAGATGGTTTTTAACTTCTAGGGATGCATATTCCACACCATATCTATACTTCTTCAAATGCCTCGACAGGAAAAGCAAACCAATATGATCCCTCGAATTTGTAGCCTTGTGACACTTAAATACTTCCTGCACAACAAATTTAAGCATATCATGACATAAAAAATAGAGAGCGATGTCCACATAATAAGTATAGACATTAATAGAAACAGAAATAGAATATTACTTGTAGATTCATGAGAGGGGAGTCCTCTAAACCATTAACTGGGTGTTCCAAAGCTCCATATGCAGCCTCTGAAATGGAACAACCTGCCCAACAACCTACCGGGGCGCCGAGTTTATCTACCATATCATCAGAATCAGCACTATCATAAGAGAATTGCACTATTTGCTGCCCGTAAGAACTTCTAACAGTTCCATCATAAGCAACGTGTATATCTCTCAAATGATACATTAATTTTCTTGTCAATGTCCCTGGCACATCAGCATTTTCGCTAAAGAAGTTTGCCCTGCCAGATATAGCATGCAGAAGACATTCCAGTGGGTTTAAACCCTCAATGAAGGAATTCCTGATCACAGCATAAAGGTTTTGACCTCCCACACGTTCATTAGTACCCTCAGCTTCATAGTTCAATGATTTCTGTCTATTCCAGCTGATACATGAGAGTTGGGAAGGAATTCTGAAGGAAAATTTGCTTGCTGGAAGTTGGAGACCAACACAAGCAGTTTGTTGAGCATATTTCATCATGCTACCCTTGCTTCCTGCATTAATCATCACCATCATTGAATTACATTTACTAACATGTTGTTGCACCATTTTTAATAGATCACTGAAGACATCTTTAAATGCCATGATTGAAGATCTAATAACTGATGGATTTCTCTGGATACAATCAGATTGTCTGTAAGTTACATCTTCAGTTTCATCGTGACACTTTAGAACTGGTATGTTAATTGGATCTAGCAATATTTGCTTGATTCGGAAAGCTTCTTCAGCTTCATCCAATGCCAGCTTAATTCCCTCGGTTAGTTTTCTCCTTGAGTAATGGTCTGAGAACATGTAGAGATCTGAAAGAGAGACACTTAAACCCCTCATTGTTAAGAACTCACATAATACTTCTTGTGCAGAAGAAAGGAAGTCAAGTGCCTTGCAACCATACTGTTTGAACATGACAGAGAAAAGACCAGATGTGTTATTTTGCAGCCAAGAAGACCCCAGTAAGCAGGTAAGCACTTCACCCTTTAAGATGTATAACAACTTCCTCTCACAACTGAATTTCATGTCTGAAGGAAGAAGCATGCTGAAAAGTTGTTTACCAGTCCACAGAGAACCTTCAAAATTCATAGATTTAATAACTGCTGGTACTGGTGTTGATACTGGAAGGCATAGCATTTGAAGCTGCTGCAATTCAGATTTCTTCAGAAAAACATCTGTACTTGTTAACAAATGTGCAGCAGCTAGAGAGTCATGTGTTAGTGACACCAAACTTCGACCATCTTGCATATTCAACAGCTGGCGGTGTAAGCTTACCAGCTCTCCAAGCTCAATTCTTGATCGTACAGATTGTGGGATATATCCATGCAAACAATCACCATCAAAATCTCCCAGAAAAGGTGTACAACATAGTGGATTGATTGATACAACAGAGTGAATTGGTAGAATTTTTGCAGAGAATGCAATCAGTGAATGTTGATGGACTGAAGGAGGCCTGTTGATGAGAATAAGATCACCATCCTGCAATGGTCTATAGGCAATGTCACCAATTTCTAGCTGATCTGCCTTCCGAACAAACATTAACTTTCCATTTCGCCGAATAAATAGTTCTTCCTTGGCTAGAAGTTGCAGGTTGCACTTCAAATTTATATTTTCAAAATTATACAAATTAACGTGCTCAGAAACAACCAAGCTTGAGGCTAAATCTTCAGGAATGCCAATTTCCCATAACTTAATTTTTGGGTCCCCGACCATAGTACTCCTAAAAGCATTATCTGATCTTTTGCTGAGAACAACATCCTTTAGCCATTTCATTCCAGACAGATCTGTGGATGCCTCCCCATCTGTCTTTTTAGAGTACAACTGAAAGAGATAAAAATGTCAATGAATAATGTTAAAGAATTACTAGCACCACAATTGTAATATTAGAATCGTAACTTATTATTGTTACTAGCGCTTAACAATTGTTTGTCTTCCTTGTTCCAAAGTGACTTCCATAGATAATTACTCCATCCGTTCAAACAATGCTTGTTGTTTTAGCCTCTTCTACTACAGTCAACATACTTGTTCTACAATGTTGAGGCAACTTGCCAACCTTTCCCAATCCTACCCCTCAATTCCTTCATTAACTAGTATGGAAAGAGTACGTGTGTGCTTTTGACATCATAAATGCAGTAATGCACACTTTATGGAGGATTAAATACGGGTTGGATAGTCAGTTTATCTACCTCAATTCTTCTGCCCAGGCTAAAATAACAACTAACAGGTATTGTGAAACAGAGGGAGTAGGTAGCTAAAGCTCTTAAGATAATTAATAGTTTCAATAAATTGAAGGTTTAAGTTCCTTCAGTGCAATTGAGTTGGATTTGAGTGGAAACTTATGAACACTCACACATCAGATACAGATATTCTTTTGATACTTATCGACACAAATACTTCTCATATACTAATCGAACAAGTATCAGATGTTTTCATGGTAGAATGTTTTCATGATTTCATTGTAACAGTTCCGAAAGATGCATTTGATCACTTTCAAAAAGTCTGCCGCTCTCTTTTGCAGTCAGGTTAAGTTCTAGGGAAAAGGCTTAGCTGCATAGGTCATACTAGAGTAGTAGAGTTCAGAACACAATAAACCAGATATTCTCAAATAAGAGCAACATAGTTTTGTCTGATGAGTGATAACCCAACGAATTACAAGTGTTAAACATAATGGTTCATCAACAACATCTAGGTTAGAGTGATATAATTGGGTATGGACAAAATAGAAACTTTGATTGAATCGTTTGCATTCAAACACTTGATTTTAACTACGAACCCAGATCCGACAGATCCGGATGACTTATATCATCCTATATGGATACTGCAATACAGAAAAGAAGATAATATATTTCTTGCCTTGGATGACTTCAGGCATTCTGAAACTCGGCCTGAGACTAGTGAACTTGCAAGAACACTGAACTGTGGATGCTGGCGGTAGTCATCAATTCTCCTACTGACATCAACCATCCTCTTGTAAGCTTTTGTTCTGTCATCCTACTTCAAGCATGCAATGAACAAAATCACGTGTTTACATTTGAGATGCCAACGTGGTTCGAATATGTACTGTAGCATGACATAAGTGGCTAGCATTCAATAGGGTTAACTAAATGAAAAGAAGGTTATTAATCATGAATGGCTGGAAAATGATGAATGGATAAAAGATTTAACAAAAAAACAATAGTACTTACAAATGTTAGACGTCCATCTGAAAGCCCATATCCGACTTCTACAACACGATGGCAATTAGGAGTTACTGGTAAACATGATAGAAACAATAGCTCCCGCCTTGAAACAAATTGTTTGATAAGTTCAGGGTCAGTTTTCTTCAACATGTAGAAGATCTGCAAATATAAATGAAACAAACAGGTCTTACTATTTGAAACATGATATATATGTGAATACAAGGAGCTGAGGAGCGGATTGTCCTTGTTTGGCAATCACAATTATATTTTTTGTATGTTGTGAATAATCAAAATAACAATTCAATAAAGAAATACTACAAACAGTATGAGTAACCTCAAATCCCCTTTTTTGTATCCTACATTGTACATTTTAAATCACCAGTTTCTGCTACTATTACTTGAGCCAAAGTAGCAGTGACCCAATTTAAAAACAAAAGCAAAAACAGTCTTTTCTGGAGGAGGAGGGGGCTGCAGATTAGTATATCTATACTGTAATCCAACATGGAACAGCCTTTGGCAAAGATGAATGGCTGAAAAAAATTACTTGGTAGGGCGACAATATTATCTTGGTCATATTTGACTGGACTTGCTTATTCTCAGAAGGTACAAAATCCCAATAATCCTGGGGCAGGCCTTCAAGCAAACCTTTACCCTTTGATCTATTAGACACTCTTTCAGCAGCTTCTGCAACAATTGAAATTCTTTCCATCACGCTAGGGTTTCTGTACAGTTTACTCTTGGATAATAATACTCTTGGACTTGACAGCGTCTTAAAGATTACGCTAGGGTAAAGTTTAGATCCATCCTTCTGTCCAGCAAAAACACAAGATTTAATACAAGGTGGAAGAAATATGCACCGATAGAACTAAAGATGCACTTACCGAGCAATACTTGCATGTTGATGTTGCTCGAACAGTTTCTCTCCCCAATCTCTTCAATAAAGCAAAGAGTAATTTATAAGAGAAAGGCATAGTTTCACTTAACAGTGGGACATTGCCTCATTGGGTCATTATGGAAGTGTAAACATTAGTGCCATAACAAGAGCACCTCTACTACTTTTAGGAATTGATAAAACCATGATAAGAAAATGCAATAGGCAAATGCCATATATAAAAACTTGTCCCTACTTTCCCTGAAAGGAGCAACCCTTGGAATACCAGAAGCAAGGTTATACAAGAGAAAATAAACAATGAAGAAACATAGGTACCCTACTATGCTACATGCCAACATACAAAGATGACCTATTTCTAAAGCTCATTTAACACAAACCTATCCTGCGCAAACATGAAGAGCAACCTGTGGAACTAAACATACCATTACCTACCAAAACATAAGTAAACTGAGCCAGGATGTTACCGAGTAGCCATGTGCTTCCATATGTTAAAAACTAAATAGAACATCTTGGGTAAAATCACTTATAAGCAGTTGAACAACATCAATTAGTCCATAAGTGGAACTAGGAAATTATACAAATATAAATTTATCATGCCTAAGAGTTCTATTTAAAAAAATTTAGCTAGAGTAAATTCGACTGTATGTTTAACTATTAGTACAATTCACAAAGTAATCAAATGTATTGCGAATTAAACTTTGATGCGAACAATAAATTATTATATTATATTTATTTTTATTTTTTTATCGAACACGCAGGAGAGCTGCGTATCTTTGTATTAAGAAGAGAAAAGGGGCAAGAGCCCTTACAGAAAACACCCACACACTTAACACACGCACCACTTTCTAACTAACAGACCAAATACACCTCCACACAATGGTCCTACTGTCTATCATCAGACTCAAGAGAAGAGAAAGCTTCTCGAGCCTTTGCAATATTCCAGTAACGCTGTTCCTCGATTGCAACCAACAAGGCGCCTGCCAAGCTAGGAGGATAGCCATCAAAAACACATCGGTTGCGATGATTCCAAATTGTCCATGCCCCAAGGATGATGAGCGAGTTGAGCTCCTTTTTGTGCGAACCATCCATTCTGGACTCTGCTTTGGCCCACCACTCATCAAAGGAGGGTTCATCATGTTGTGGCGAAAGGGCCTGCAGACCCACTCTCCTTAGCAAGGCAAACCAGAATTCTTGTGCAAACACACACGACATTAACAGATGATTGATAGTCTCTTCTTCTTGATCACAATGGGGGCAGCTAGCAGGATGCGGGAGACCTCGACGAGAAAGCCTATCTGCTGTCCAACACTTGTTATGTGCAACTAACCACATAAAGAAGTGGCATTTACCTGGGGCCCAAGTTTTCCAAATACGCTTCCAAGGTCCGAATTCAATGGAACCAATGAATGGAAAAGGTGACTAACATAAGAAACAATACAGAGAATAATAACTTTTCAGTAAGCATCGAACTGATATATACATTTTTTTTAAAAGCATTATACTGTTTTCGTGTGTAAAGGATTACATACTGTTTTCGTGTGTAAAGCATTATAGTGTTTCCTTTACCTACCTACTGAAACAAATAGGTAAAGGATTACGTGAGAGGTAACTTGCAGCAAACAAATTCAACAATGAATAGCATAATTGAATGTAGTAATACTGATGTTTGTTTTACAGTCTTTTATTCTGTTTCTAGGACTCTCTATCCCTGCTTTAGTTCATCAGATGAACAAGGACAGCCCTTGACAAAATGGCCAGATAATCTGAAAGTCATTTTATGACTAAATTATGGTATCAATTAACTTTGGCAAAGAGAAAAAACATGTAGTGCTTAATGAGGATAAAAATAGGTCAGTCAGGAAGGTACAAACCTTCATATTTATGCCTTCCCTGGGACTGAGACAGCCAGGACATATTTGGTTTAGAAAGTGAACAACGTCATTGATAAAATATGGGCTGTGCACCGTTGCCGCCAGTTTAGTCACACCGAAATGCCCTAAAATTTTTGACAAATTGATTCCGTTTGCACAAAAATGCACAAAAAGCACATGCTTCAACATGGCATGCTTAATATCACTTTTTTAGTGCTTAATAGTACTCACCATCACAGTCGCGCCCACTTTTTGATCCACATGTCTCACACTGTGTCGAACCATTTGGTAGTCCTAACTTGGGACTTGTGACATCACTCACTTCGATTATGCTCATGCTGCTCAATTTTTCCTGAAATGGTTAAATAATTGCATAAAATTATCTCTGACAACACAACACAATGCAATGAACAGAATAATCAAATTACACTATGTGCTGACTTGACAAGAAAATAAGCATTTGCATCAATGACCAGAAGCATAGAGTATAAGTTGTAGAAACTTGCTCTTCTCAAAAAACAAAAAAGAAAGTAAAGTGTAAAAGTGTAACGATGCTCAACACTTTAATTTGAAAAGGGGGAGGGGGAGGGGGGGGGGGTGTTAAAGTTATGCAAAATTAAAAAACATACCATATCTGTATTGGTCATGAGATCAAATTTTATGGCATTCAGAGCAGCTTCAGGAAGTTCACGATGTAGCTCCATCCTGCACAGGAGTCACATGGAAAATAATTCATGCTGGGAGAAGTAGAAACCAGACAGAAGGAATAACAAACCACAAATATTAGTGTAAACAGCAAGAAATACAACATAAGAATATGACATTGATATACATTTGTTTTAATCCATAGTATAAATAGTCTTAATGAAATAGTAATTAAATGAGAAATCTCACTCTAAAATGCAAGCATGTAGACTATCTTAGTTTGTTTTACTTTTTGCATGCTATACTATACAGCATTTCAAATATTTCTTTTTTCTTTGAACACCCAGGAGAGTTGTGTATCTTTTATACTAACTTATTAAGAAGGAAAAAGGGGTACTTAGAAACCTCAAAACAACAAAGATAACACCTCAACACACCCCGACACACACGGCCACAACAACCCACACAAACTTACAAACAAACAATCCCAGACACACAGACACAACAAACACAAACACAAACACACACACTCACAAACAAAACCTCCGATTGGAATACCAAAGTTAACAAATTAACAAAGAAAAATACAATAGCAAGCATGTCAAATCACTCGCCCTGAGAGGCTGCTACATGTGACAAGTTCTGACAGCACTGTGCTCCTAAGTCCTACTCCGTATCACCTATGGTATGCTCACTTTCTTACAACCACAGAAGGTGTTATTCCTTTCCAATAACATCAAACAAAGCTTCTGAACTCTGAAAACAATGAAGATTTAGAGCTACATTCTGACCTTCAGCGTCCGTTGATTTTGATAATGAAAATTAAGCACTTCAAATAACTTCAAATGAGCACTTCAATTTCAAGTAACGACCAGAAATCAGTTTTAATAGATGGATCACCAGATTAGAGAATCGCTGACTCTGCCGTGGCATTGTCAGGCCACCAGCTCAGGCCTCAGAGGAAGTGCATGCCCTCGCAGCAGGCCACAGGCCTTTTTCAAGTGCCATTCTCTAACAACGTGGGCCACGGAGATGACTAGGACTATTGCATCACAGTAATGGTGATGTCTGGGGATTTGAGGAAACCTTTCAGAAATCAAAATACTATACAAATATTCGACTGTTGAGGCATGGAAGCCTCGATCATCCTCTGCAACGGACATGGGCTTGGCAATTAGAAGAAAACAACACCACAAATCTTACCCTCGGGATCCAAATCCACCAGCTGACCCCATTCGCCAACTCTCGCAAGTCATTACTCGCTCCCCGATCACGTGTACCATATAAAGCTTCTATTCATCACGTACGCTAAACCTGCAACCTCGTATAGAGCACGTGCTAAATCCCTGCTGGGGGAACTTCAGTTCACCAGCCCCAACCTCTCACGGACGCAAACGCCGGCCCCGAAAAAACAGGGCAATCAGCACGGCGAGACGGAGCAAAAGCCAAAAGGAAAAAAACCCACCCCGGGATCAGAGTAAAAACCAGAAATCAAGCGAATAAACCCCGCGACCAGAGAAAAAACTAGAAATCAAGGGAATAAGCGATGCGCACTAGCATTGCACCGCACGGGGATCAGGAACCATGTGAATGCGATGAACTACTCACCTCGATCACTCTGGCGGAGGGGCGGCGGCCGCGGAGAAGCCGAGGGGGGTGCGAGTCCTCCGAGACCGAGCCGCCTTCTGACAGCACAGTGGCGGCTGGCGCAGCCACTGGAGCCGCTCGTGTGAGGCTGTGGTACAGGACCAGCAGGAGGCGGCGGTCAGTCGCCGACAAGCTCGCCGCCTCGGGCCGTCGGCTACTCTAGTGGAAGGGGCGAGGAGAATCTGCTTTGGGGTATTCTCGCGCCCCCCCCCCCCCCCCCCCCCCCAGCTCGGGGTTCGTGTATTTGCAGGGCGTGCGCACTGCGCAGCCTGGAATTTCTCCCTCCTCTGTCACGTCTGACCCCGAGTACCCGACTCCAGCAGGACCCGAGTACCCGACTCGACGACTCCCACCTTTTTTTCCCTATACACAGGCACGCACCTTTTCCTCGTAGAGCTGCAGCGCGGGGGCGGCGAGGGCCACGGGGGCCGTTCACCCCCACTTATTAAAAGATGATCTTTGAATTGATTGAATTCCACTAATGGTGCTGGGGTTCATAGTTGTACTGATTTATTACTTCCCAAAAATGTTTCTAATTTAATATAAAATTTTGTTTCTAGTTTTGACAAAAGACTTTCAAAATGTTAAGTCCATCATCATTATTATTATTATATTATCTAAAAATTTTCATAATGTACCGTGTATCTTTCATGTGTCATACATGTGTGTATAAGGGTTTTGACGGTATTTTGCCACTTTATTAGTTGACAAAACAATGTTTTTTTAATCTTTTTAGTTGTGATTGATGACAGGGGCTGAGCTTTTTTTTTTTAAGTTGACAGGGCTGAGCTTGGTTAAAGCAAAGCTGAGCCACAGTCCTCCTGGCCAACGCATTCCACTTGCTCTGTCCCAAAATAAGAGTCGTTATGAAAATCGTGCTGGTCAAACTTTCATAACTTTGACTAGATTTATAGAAAATATGTGCAACATTTATATCTCTAAATAAGTTTATTATAAAAGTATATTCAAAGATCTATCTAATGATAATAATAAGTACTAAAATATTAATATTTTATAAAATATAGTTGGTCAAAGTTAAATTTTGTTGACTTTTTGGGAAGCGAGAACGACTCTTTTCTTGAGACGGAGCGAGTAATTTTTAACTGTTCATGAGTCTTTTTTTTTTTGCGAATTATTCATGAGTCGCTAATACTCAGTTATATAGAATGCCCCTTTTGGTTGTTTGATCAAGCTCTCAATAGTGATGAGTTTATAGTCCAATTTAGCCATGAACAAAACAGTTGTAGCATATAATAGAACTGGTATATGCAGCCATATATTCATTGTTTTGATATTTATGATTAAAACAAAAAAATGAAAACAGGATATTCTTTTGATATTTATGGGAAAAAGGTATTTGATAATCTCTATGGGAAAAGGGTAGAAGAACGAAAGGAGGTGACGGGCGGGCGGAACGGAAAAACAGTTTTGGAACGGAGGTGGCGAGCGGATCGGGAAAAAAATCAATTTAATGAAAAAAAAAAGAAATCTCGTGAAACAAAATGATTTTGGAACGGAGGTGACCGGCAGAAAAGAGAAAAATAAAAAGACATCTCGAAAAGGAAAACGGGCTAGACGGTAAAAAAAAAAGATCTCTACTGGAGGCCATGGGTGTTGGAACACAAAAAAAGGAGGGATTTTTTATATACAACAAAAAAAAGGTTGAGACTTAAGATCAGGGTGGGAAGTGAAAGGGAGGCGATGGGTGGAACAAAATAATGATATAGTTTAGTAGAAAGTTTAGAACAAGTTGAAAATATATTTCCTTTTAAACATTACTAAGGCAATTACGAAATTCTTCAAAGTAGTCCTTAGAATGTCACAAAGATAGTATATTATGAAAGCAACTTTATACATGGAGAGAAAAAGAGTTACCGCTACGTTGGATCTGAAGCGAGATGTGTCTCAACTTTGGAAGGGAAGCGGGGCTTTGAATCGACACAGACAACGCTCGCGTGAAGAAACCGACCATTGTTGTCAACGGAGATAAGATGAGCATGGACGTCGATTCCGAGCGAGGAAGGGAGCGATTGTGGCGGTCGCTACCACCGGGCGAGGTCGTCTGCAGACGCCTAGCAATACCATGCTAAGGTAGGCCCCCACACAGCCAAGGCTGAGGCTAGTCGTGGTACGGGCAAGGGAGGGCACGACTACCGCGGCCGTCGGCGCTGAGCAAGGTTGAGCGCGAGCGCCGCGGGTAACCCCCCGCACGACGGAGGTCAACCATGTCCACCACGCAAGATAATGTGTGACTGCTAGGTGCAACTTCCGTGCGAGTGAGGCTAGGCCAGACCCATGTAGGGGGTCTGGCCATGGCAGACGGGCGGGCGCATCTCCCATGCGAGCCAGGTCAGGTGTAGGCATAATCCCCTATCGTGTTGTGTGTTGTCTATGCGACTGGTTTGAGAGGAGGAGCGGCGGCGCGACTAGGGTTTGAAAGTTAAATTGTGGCGACACTACCAACGAGGGAGAGACCGGTGGGGAATTCGATAGTAGGAAATAAGAGAAAAATAATAAATATAAATTATAGATGGAATATATATTAATTTTGGAATTTGTACAATAAGATCTTTAATTGAGTGATTTTTTGTGCTTTGTATATAGTTGACAGTGACATCAAAAACTATAAAAAGCTTTTATGCCAGGTGTTACAACCCTATGGAGACTGGCTATTAGAAACTAAAGAAATATATTCTCTCTCCTTCGCTCCTCTCAGCAGTTTTTTCTCTCCTCGCTCTCCTCCGTCACAACTCACAACTACTGCTCACATGACCACTCCTCGTGACGAAGGTAAGACAGAGACGATGCCACTATTCCAACACAGTTACACAGCCGTCACTATATTGACCCATCGCAGTCGTACCATATCGATGCTATGATGGTTGTGATGCAGAAGAACCGATGTACTACAACATTGACGCCACCGCCACTACAACACCGATGACGAAACCCACACATTTGCCCCACCATGGTCAGGAAACGTTCAGGTGTCGAGCATAACGTGTCCTGACCCACATCCGCCGCACATCTACCCAAGACACGTTCGAGCACGTACTGTCTCTGAGGTCGATTTGGTTTGGGTGAGGTCGATCGGGCAGACGAGGCTCGATCTGGAGGAGACAACGTACCAACACGAGGATAGACGGAGGGAGGTGGTGGAATATGGACTGTGGAGTGAGCTGGATTATTTTGATTTGCTAGTAGTTATTAACTAGTATTAATATTGTAGCACAATAAATAAAAACATCTAAAGCCTACTATCTGTGTCCTCAATCATAATTGATTTTCATACTACAAGTTTAACTCAATTTATACAAAATACGTGAAATATTTATTTTCTAAATAAATTTATTAAAAAAAATAAAGTCAAAGATCTTTTCGATGATTTTAATTATGCACTATAAATATTAATATATTTTTCTATGTATTTAGTTAAAGTTGTTTTTTTAAAGCGAAAAGGACAAATATTTAGTGACATAGATTTAGAGACGTCCGTGACCAAAGATTATACATAGAATATAATTATAGATAGGGATAAAGGATTAAAGGTGTGTGTGCATAACTAGATCTGTAATGTGATTTGAACAAAATAATTATACGAGGAAAATGATAATGCTAACGAAGGCACGCAGGAGTACTCTGTACTCGTCAGCTCATTTCGCACTGCTGTTAGAAACGTCCAGGGTGACGTGGTGGAAGTAGCTTTACGGACGGACCGTAATAACTGAAAGACAGTACTCCTACCACCCTGCTGGAAAAAAAAGTGACGTGGATTCGGCAATTCGCTGCAGCTGCGAGGAAAAGGGGGGCAGCAGGGCATCCACGGGACGCGGCCAGAGCCGGCCACTCGCTCGTGCCGCGAATCGGCACAGTACATAGGCTATTCTCCTCTATAGCGTCAATCGTGTTGCGGTGTTGCCGATTGTAGGAGTACTGTACTCGTGAGGATGAGGGCGTCAGAACTGTCAGGCACGAAGGTGCTCTCAATTATCATCTGGGGGCCATACCACTGGCCACTGGGGGCTGGCTGGCCGCTGGCCCGCTGGGACGCTGGGTGGTGGCTTGCCTGGCCACTGGCCTGGCCATCGGCCAACACAGTACGCTCGTGGCAGAAGCCTGGGCTGGGGGGCGCCGCAGGCTTGCCGGTTGCCGCCGCCCGCCGGCCCTGGGGCCTGGCTGCTGGCTCCCACTCCCCCCACGTGCCGGATTCAACGCGTACAGTACCGCAGTGCTGCTGTGTACCAGTACCGGCGTATCTGTACAGTGCAGTGCAGTGCGCGATATCCAACGGAAAACACTCTGCGCGGGCGTGCAGCCGTCTGCGGCAGCGCGCTGTGGCTCACTGTCGACCGTCCAGCGTCCAATCCAAAGCTTGGACCGTACTCCGTATCATCTCAAACTGCGAAGACCACGTGCTGCATGATGCCAGGGGCAGGCGTGTACTATCACACTGCGTTTTTTTTTTCTTACGATATCGGTCAAACTTTTTAAAAATATAATTAGAATTATAGGCAATATTAGTAAATTTAATATTTAAATAAGTCTATTATAAAAATATATTTAACAATCTATCTGTGTATTTAAATATTAATATTTTTATGTATTTTTAATTAAAGTTAAAAAACGTTTAAAATTATCAGAAAATGTCAACGACCCAGGGAGTACTCCACATTTACTCGGAGAGTCCGAGCTGGACACTTTGTTGCGTTCAAGAATCAAAGACCAGCAGTGTTCCTTGTGGCACGGTGCTGAGGTTGAAAGGATCAAGATGTCCAAGAGGGGAATGAATTGGACTCTTTTAAATTTCTAGACAAGAATTAAACCTATAAAGAGTCAATTAACCTCTTAGTACCTACCGCTTGTGTGTCCTAGCTAGAAAGCGGTAGCAAATCAATAGAAAGCGAAAACTTCCTACACAATTCTAGTATGAATTGAAAGACAAGTGCGGAAAGTAATGCGGTAAGAAGGAGCTAGGGAAAGAGATGCTTGACACGGCGATATTTTGCCGAGGTATCGAGGAGTCGACACTCCCCCCTAGTCCTCGTTGGAGCACCTCGCAAGGTATAGCTCCCTCACAATCCCGCGCAAGGGATGAGTGCTCTCTACGGGCTGATTCTTTGCCACTCCGGCTCGATGAATCGCCCACAACCGATCACAACATCGATGAAGAAGGGTCACCGACAATCCTCCAGCGATCACCTTCCTCCAAGCACCACTGAACCGTCTAGGTGATGTCGATCACCAAGAGTAACAAGCCTCGATCTTCGCTTGATTCACTCAAGCTTCACAACTAGAGGATGCACACTTGAACTCTTGGATGAACTAGAGGAGAGGATGGATGGATTCACGAATCACTCTCTCTCTCTCTCTAGGGCTCTTGCTCTCTTCCCAGCCTTCTCAACAAACTCAGCAAATGAAATGAGCAAAGGCTAGGTGGGAGAGAAGTGTGGGGAGCTATAAATAGCCCATCAGAAAACTAGCTCGGGCTGGCAACTTAAGTTGGCGACGGACGCTCCGTCGACTAGACGACGGACGCTCCGTCGCATGCCCTAACGGCTAGTTCTGCACAAAATTTGGGCGACGGACGCTCCGACGCCTAGGCAACGGACGCTCCGACGCCCTGCCCAACGGCTAACTCTGACAGGATTTCCCAGCGACGGACGCTCCCTCACAGGGGTGACGGACGCTCTTCCCAGCGTCCGACGCTATACTCTGGCTCGGGCTGAAAAACACCCTCACTGGAAGGCCAACGGACAGCGTCCGTCGGACCCTGAAAAACTTAGCCAGAAACACATGCCACTGGTAGGCCGACGGACGCTGTGGACTCAACCACCCAGCGTCCGACGCTACGGACTACGTCCGACGCCTCCGTCAGGAGCGTCCGTCGCCCAAAAAACAGGCCTCACAACTTCGTTTTTCGCCGCAATGAATATGAAAGTTGTTCTAGGCTATCTTACAGTCACCATAGGCTTGCTTAGAGCTAAGGAATACAAGTGTGCACCACACCTAGTTCATGAAGCTTTCCTAAATCAAGCTACTAGTCTCAACCCCTCTTAATAGTACGGTCAAAGATCAAATAAAAGCCCTATCTATTTTTAAGTGTCCTTCATCACCTTATGACACTTAGCCTATCATTCTAGGATCTTCATCATGTCTCTTTGAAATCCGAAACGATATCCATCTTGAGGGCTAAATGATGACCTACTAATGCCCATTCATGTTGATCACTATGGCTAAGCTACGCACAGCCTCTGCAAAACACACGTTAGCCATAATAATCGCTAATTGTCGTTAATCACCGAAACCAACTAGGGCCATGATTCTTCAATCTCCCCATTTTTGGTGATTGATGACAATAACTCCTCGAGTATGGATATAAGAGTGAAAAGTTAGGATTTTGGTGACTTGGAATGATTGAACAAGGGTTAGAGAATTTGTAAATAAGCATACTTGCTCACCCAAGCCAAGTCACAAACCATGGTACTCATAGATATGAATGTAAAAAGGGAGTACCTCATGATATTCTCAAAACATGTATCAGAGTATAGCGCGGAAGCTCAATTACCATTTGAACATAGAGATATATCATGAACCATAAGACAACTCACAAGATATATTAGAGATAATCAAGAGTTTGTCACATCCAACCATATTTCACACAAGCATCAACCATAAAATTCATCACACATAGAAACAATTGCATAAAAGTAGACATGATGAATGAGTACGGGGAAATTAAGCACACAAAGATTCAAATCCCTCCCCCTATCTCTATACTCGACCCTCTCCCCCTTTGGCGTCTAGCACCAACAACTAAGCATCTGGGGCTGGAGAAGAAGGTGAAGAAGTTGCAGCCTGGCGATCGAGCATGATGAAGTCCTGAAGATCTGACTCGTCGGACTCAACATCTGCCTCGACCTCTGCAGGTGTAGGCGCAGCTAGGGTGACCTCTGGAGCTGACACTGGAAGCTCTGGAGCTGCTGACTCAACTGGCTCCCCCTGAGGCTCAGCTGGTGCCTCTGACGGTACTGCCTCTGTAGTAGCGGGCCTAGGAACCCGACGAGTAAAGACTCGAGGCGCGGGGGAAGGTGTCACTGCCAGAGCAACTAGTGACACTGCTGTGACAAGCTCTGCTGGGTGAGTCTGAGGTGGAGAGGATACTGCAACTGTAACTCCCTCATCCTGGGCCTCTGTGACAACTGTCTCAACTGCTAGTGAAATAGCGTCTGTTTGAACTGCAGCTGGAGGAGTTGTGACTATCTGCGTGGATTGCTCAGGTGCGATCTCCGACGAGGCAACTGAAGAAAGGTAAGTGTCCGTCGCCGAAGGATCCACCTCAACCTCTGGAGCTGGTGAGTCTAGCTGAGTTTCTCCTGGAGAATCATCTCCTGTGATCTCCAAGTAGGAGGCTGAGAGGTCATGCGAGGCCTCTGCTATGGTAGTTCCCCGGATAGGAGTAAATCCTGTCTAAAGCTCCCCGGGCGAAACTAACCAAGAGGACACCTGGGTCCTTGGAGACTGACACTCTGGAGAAGCTGGTGCCTGGAAGGGGGGAGTAACTGGTGCCTGACTCTGCTGTCCTCCAGACGGTAATGCTGGAGTCGGTACCACAACAACTGGAGTCTGTTGTGCCGGCGAGGTGAACTGCTGCTGTTGCGAGACCCCGGGCAACTGAATCTGAGGAGTGAAGGTCTGCCCGGAGCTGGAGGCTAGAAGACGCTCAAGTAACAAAGTCTGAGTCTTCTGAATCTCTGCCTGCTGCAGCTGATAGACCAAGAACTGGCGCTGAAACTCGTCCTGCCTGGCCTGAGTCTGGGCCTGAGCGGCCAACTGCTGCTTTGTAAGCCTCCGAACATCGGCAGCCTGTCGCCTCTGCTCCTGTGCCTGGCGTGACTGCTCCTCCTGCATCCTCGAAAGGATGGTAAGTAATGTAGCCTCTGAGGTGCTGGAACCTGGAGCTGGAGCTACAGTTGTACCTGACCCTCCTGCCTCATGGTCATGGGATATTGGTGCGTACTCGCGCACTGGCTGGTAGTCCTCATCTGAACTGTCAGAATCCAGGTCCTCTCTGTAGACAGTCTCTGCAGCAGTGTTAATCTGAGCATCAAGATCTGCAAGCTCTGCTTGGGCGATCTGCTCAACTGTAGCGTCAGTGTCCTCTGCCGACTGAGGTGGCACACCTGCCTGTCTGGTGCCTGGTCTGTATGCTCTGCTGGGGCGAGGCGGGTTTCCATGCATGACTAACTGACTCATCGAGTAAACTAGAAACTCAGTTGCTGATCTAGTAAGAGTGACTCGCAGAGCTCCTGATCAGGTCTTGGCAACTATAAGGTATGAAATCCAGTGAGCAAACTATAGCTGCCAGTGACCTCGGAATCCTACAGCTATGATATTCTCAAGCTCGCTGACAATCAGATCCCAAAGGTCAAACTTCTCCTTCCGGATGATATGAGCAAGAAGCCACAGCTGTAGTCGGGTAATGGTGTCCCGAGCTCCAATCCGAGGAAGAATGGTACGTTTGAGTACCTCGTGGAGAATCCGAGCAAGTGGAGTGAGGTCTCTCGGTGTACGGCTCGAACCCTCTGAGAATGGCAGCTGAAAGCACAGCCTCACGAAGTCTGTAGATGACACTATCCCATCGTGAGGTCGGCGAGGGGCCTCCTGATCCCCATAGCACAAGCTGTGAATCCTCGTAAGGGAGGACTCTGAGTGAAAAAGCTCTCTGAACCGAGCTGCTGAAACCCTGAAGTCGCGGCCCTGAAAGCCAAAGTGAAAGAACTCGTGATCAGGGGAGATCCATAGTGAGGCATAGAACTGATAGACCCAGTCCTTCTGATAAGCTCCTAATCGTCCCATCATATCTGACAATCTCTGAAGGTACTGTAAGTTCTGAAGAATCTCTGGACCACCGACCCCTTCTATGTGAGTAGGTGGGCATACTCTGTGAGCCCTAAGAGGAGCGTCAGTGTCGACGTACGCTCTATAGAAGTCCTCATGAATCGTGGTGTAGAAGTGACGTCCAGCACGGGGGTCTCTCTGAGCTAGGAACCAGGACTGAAAGTCCACGAAGCGGAGTAGCTGAACCTGCTTCGCTGTGAGAACCCTGACCTGATGCCTCACTGGATCTGGTAGCTGAGGTCCTGGAGGACTAGGTGGTGCACCAGAGCCTCTGGACCGTGTAACTCTGCGGCTCATCAGCTCACCAATCGAGGACGGGCCCGCGGTCTCTGTCTGCTCAGTCTCTGGGAGTGGCTCTGCCTCCTCTGTCTCAGTAGCCTTGGCGGGCTTTGTCTATGGACGCGTAGGGGACTCACGACGCGCTCCACGGCGAGGCGAGAGCCTCAAACCGGCGCGATGTCCACCTCGCTCCGCGATCTCTGCGGTCTCGGCCACTGCAAGTGCTGCTGCTGAATCTGGATCCATAAGTGGCCTCTTGCGCTTCCGTGACACAACCTTTTGCTTACCCATTCCCCGATCGGTGGGTGGATGCGGTGAGGTGGAGGGTCACCACCACTACCGGGAGCGGGGCCGATGTTCTTCGTTCTTGCCATGGATATACACTGGATGAAACAAACTGTCACTGGCAACAGATCCTCAACTGTCAAATCACAAACTCACTGCCCACTGCAAACTGACAATCCACTGAGTAACACAAGCAACCAAGAGTTGCACGATGGCCCTGGACTGTCCTTTCGAGGTTTTGCCTCGTTCCTTACTCGTGGGCTTTGCCCCGAGTTCACTGTTAGATAGATAGGTATATAACATGTAAGCACATAACTAGGGGTAAGCAATGTCTAGTGAGAAGCATGAATTGAGGTAAGAAAATAGATCGAACTGCCAAGCCATACCTCTGACACTGACCAAAACGAGAGAAAGGGTAAAATTCCTCGGTCAATTATCCACAATCCGCAGCCTAAGCAAAGAAGGAAAAGGAAATTCAGAGCTTGACAACGGATAGAAAGAGTGAGGTGGAGAAAGATGGGAGGTTCAAACCCTAGAAAGAAGGGGAATCACCTCTGCAGGCCTGAGGGAGAAGCAAGGCTTATCACGGTAAGGGGGAAAGCTTTCTTCTTGAGAGGAATCCCTTGGCAAAAGCCAGACACGGCGCAGAGAGCCCTCTGGTGGCAGAAATGCGCGCACAGAGGGAAACCGCCGGCACTGGAGAACGGCGGCGCCTGGAGAAGCAGGGGAGGTCGCGGCGATGCAGGAGAGAGATCACCGGCGGCGAGGAAGAAAAGGCGCGGCTCTGGAGCGGCAACGGCGGCAGCGGCGGTTAGGGATCGGAGAGGCGGCGGAGCGGCGTACAGGTGAACAGAAATCGATAGGGGGGAGAGAGGAGACGGGGATTTTCTAAAAATAAATTTGCGCCTTAAGTTCGCGACGGACGCTCCGTCGATGTGCGACGGACGCTTGAACAGCGTCCGACTGCACCATCCGTCGGGCTTCCAGAACAGGTTTGAAACGCCCAAACGCATTGACCGCGTCGGACGCTCCGCGACGGACGCTGGGGAGCGTCCGTCGCCCTGCAAACAGGCAACGTTCAGTCTCCGGACGATCGCGACGGACGCTGAGGCATTTGACGCCAAGCGTCCATCGGCAGCGTCCGACGCCTTTTAAATAAAATTTTTCAAATTTTGTTTTTGCGTCTTTCTCCCAACCAAGTTCTAATCCCAATAAGATCCAAATAACACCTGATTGGACTTGATATGAGAACCATCTCTCAAACTCTCATTTTTAGATTTTAGTTTTAGCTCAAAATATTCGAATGAAAGCACCAAGGAGTCATCATATGGACACAAGAGGGGTATAGAAGTGTCTTGAGCTTGGAATGCTCCCCCTAAGTGGACGAACACAGAGGATGCTCAAACTTAACCGGAAAGGAACGACAAACAACACATGCACATGCAATGCATTTACAAGAATTTGGATATGGGTTGCTTGCAAGTTTAAACCATGATTTGGACTTCTTCACACGTTCAAGAACGGTTATTCCAACCATGTTAGCCAAGCCTATGTGCATTACTAAATTAACATGATTATATTACACATGATGCAAGGTTGGTTCACACAAGATCATTTTTTAGTGAAGTTAGAGTGATCAAGCACATTCAACTCGCTTCTCAACCTACAAAAGGTTGCTTCATCGAGTGGTTTAGTGAAGATATCCGCCAATTGATCTTCGCTCTTAACTCCAACTAGTGTTATGTCTTTCCTAGCCACATGATCTCTAAGAAAGTGATGACGAATATCTATGTGCTTGGTGCGAGAGTGTTGAACCGGGTTGTTTGCAAGCTTTACGGCGCTTTCATTATCACACAAAAGTGGAACATCTTTTAAAACAACGCCGTAATCAAGAAGTGTTTGAGTCATGTATAAGATTCGTGCACAACTTGCTCCCATGGCAATGTATTCCGCCTCGGCAGTTGACAATGCCACACTGTTTTGCTTCTTTGAGGACCAAGAAACAAGTGATCTTCCTAGCATGTGGCACCCGCCGGAGGTACTCTTCCTATCAACCTTACACCCGGCATAATCCGAATCGGCATAGCCAACTAGTTGGAAGGGAGCTCCTTTGGGATACCAAAGGCCCATGCTAGGGGTGTTACTTATGTACCTAAGGATTTTTTTAACCGCACAAAGATGCGACTCCTTAGGGCTTGCTTGAAACCTAGCACACATACACACACTAAACATGATATCCGGCCTAGATGCGGTGAGGTAAAGTAAACTACCGATCATTGAGCGGTAAAGAGTTTGGTCTATCGGTTTACCTCCCTCATCGAGATCGAGATGCATATTAGTAGGCATTGGGGTCTTGATTAGCTTGCAATCCTCCATCTTGAATTTCTTGAGTAGATCATAAGTGTACTTCTCTTGAGATATGAAGGTACCCTCCCTCAATTGCTTCACTTGGAAGCCAAGGAAGAAGGTTAGCTCGCCAATCATCGACATCTCGAACTCCTTGGACATCAATGCACCAAATTCTTTGCTATGATCTTGGTTTGTTGACCCAAATATAATGTCATCGATATACACTTGGCAAACAAAGATCTCTCCATCTAGCACCTTGGTGAAGAGTGTGGTATCAACTTTCCCGATCTTGAAGCCCTTATTGAGTAGGAAGTCCCTTAGCCTCTCATACCAAGCTCTTGGAGCTTGCTTCAATCCATAGAGTGCCTTGGACAACCTATACACATGATTAGAACAATTGGGGTCTTCAAACCCGGGAGGTTGTGAGACAAAAACAAGTTCATTGATGAAACCATTTAGAAAGGCACTCTTCACATCCATTTGAAAAAGTTTCATTTTATGATGTGAAACATATGTCAAAAGGATACGAATGGCTTCTAGTCTTGCAACCGGTGCAAAGGTCTCCCCAAAATCCAAGCCTTCAACTTGGGAGAACCCCTTTGCCACCAATCTTGCCTTATTTCTCACAACCACGCCTTGATCATCTTGCTTGTTCCTAAACACCCACTTGGTGCCAATGATTCTTGCTCCTTTGGGCTTTTCTACTAGTGTCCACACTTCGTTCCGGGTGAAGTTGTTCAACTCTTCATACATGGCATTCACCCAATTCGGATCCGCAAGTGCATCCTCCACACTAGAAGGCTCAACATAGGAAACAAAGGAGTGATGTTCAACATAAGAAGCAAGTTTAGATCAAGTTGTTACCCCCTTTGATGGACTCCCTATGATGAGGTCTTGTGGATGAGCTTGAAGCATAGGTGTAGATCTTCTATCAATCACTTGGGGAGGAGGTTGTGGTGCATCAACATCACTAGCTTGAGCCTCGGCTTGATCTTGAGGGATGAAGGTATCTTCTTGTGCTTCCCTCACTTGTTCTTCATCAACTTGAGGCGTGTGAGGTAGAGAGGGTACTTGATTTGCATCATCTTCAACTTCTTCCACCTCTTGTGGGTTGATTGCACCAACGGGCCTATTCTTCATAGCCTCCCTCAAGGGTTCATCACCTACATCATCAAGATTTTCATGCTCTTCTTGAGAGCCATTAGTTTCATCAAACTCCAAGTCATATGTTTCTTCAACTAGGTCGGAGGCTTTGTTAAATACTCGATATGCCTTGGATTTAAGAGAATAACCAAGTAAGAAACCAATGTCACATCTCCTTTAGAACTTGCCCCAAGTGTTGGCGCTTCTTGTAGATATACACTTTGCATCCAAACACTCGGAAAAAGGAGATATCTGGTTTCTTCCTATTCACAAGCTCATAGAGGGTCTTCTTGAGAAGCCTTTGGACAAATAGCCGGTTGGCCGCATAGCATGCGGTGTTGATTGCTTCGGCCCAAAACTTCTCAGGGGTGTTGTATTCATCAAGCATTGATCTTGCAAGAGTAATAAGTGTCCGGTTCTTCCTCTCTACTACACCATTTTGTTGAGAGGTATAGGTGGCAGACACCTCATGCTTGATCCCAACTTTATCACAATAGTCTTCAATCTTGGTGTTTACAAACTCGGTCCCATTGTCACTTCTTATCTTCTTGATCTTCACATCAAACTCATTTTGGGCTCTAGTTGCAAACTTCTTGAATATTGATTGAGTCTCTCCCTTGTATTGAAGGAAGAACACCCAAGTGTACCTAGAGTAGTCATCAACTATCACCAAACAAAAGAGATTGCCACCAAGGCTAGCATAGGTGGTAGGTCCAAATAGATCCATGTGAAGTAGCTCTAGGACTCTTGAGGTTGACATGAAAGCTTTGGTGGGATGAGTGTTGGTCACTTGCTTGCCGGCTTGACATGCACTACACAACTTGTCCTTCTCAAACACCACATCCTTCACACCTCTAACCATCTCCTTCTTGATAAGTTTCTTCAAAGTTGACATTCCCACATGTGCTAATCTTCTATGCCATAGCCAACCCAAAGAGCTCTTGGAGAATAGACATGTTTGTAAAGTAGCTTCGTTTGAGGTGAAGTCCACTAGGTAGAGATTGTTGTGCTGAAACCCTTTGAATATCAATGATGAATCTTCAATCTTGGTCCCAACTACCTCATTGGGGTTGAAGAGACATTGGAACCCGAGATCACAAAGTTGACCAAAGAAAGCAAGTTGAAGCTCAAAGATTGCACTAGCAAGACATTTGATATTGATTGATCATTGGAGATTTCCACTTTGCCTAGGACTTGCACTTTGCCTTTTGAGTTGTCCCCAAAGGTAATCTTGTCTTGCCCTTCACAATCTTCCTCAAGTGTGGTGAACATCCGGGAGTCACCGGTCATATGTTGAGTGCATCCACTATCAATCATCCAATGACTTCCACCGGTCTTGTAGTTCACCTACACATAAGCAACTTGAAGTTAAGCTTGTTTTTTGAGAGCCCACACTTGGCGAGGTCCCATAGCCTTGTCCACCAACTCCTTAGCGACCCATAGCACTTTGGGCTTGTTCTTCATCTTAGGACCGAGAAACACAACTAGGGGTCTACCCTTGGAGTCCTTGTTTATGATGAAGTGTGCATCATGCGCAAAAGGCCTTGTGTGCTTGGGCAAGGTCTTGGGAGGTGGAGTCTTGCATTGGAATTCAAAGTGACCCTCTTTACCACATCTAAAGCACTTCTTGGCCTTGGGCTTTGGTGTGTCATAGTTGTTCCTCATGGCCTTGTTCTTGTAGTAGTTCTTAGCTTCTATCTTGACCTTGGCCTTCATGATTTGGTTCTCCTTGAACCCAATGCCGGACTTGTCGGTCTTCATGATAGTGTTCATCAAGAGCTCACTTTGGAGGTTGTGGCCCTTGGTGAACTTCTCCATTCCACTTGCAAGCTTGATCTTCTCAACCTTGAGCTTTGCATTTTTCCTCTTTGAGAGAGTTGATCAAGGTCATTGCATCATTGTCATCTTGCTTGGCCGACTTGATAGTGAATGACTTGCTTGCCTTGAGGTTGATTAGCTCTTCCTTGAGCTTGGAGTTTTCTTGCCTCATCTTCACATAGTCATCATACTTTTCGGCCTCGACTACCTTCTTGCCCTTGCACTTAGCATTTTGCTCACTAGCAACTTCATCAAGCAAGTCCTCACAAGAAGTAGCTATATGACACTTAACAACCGGGTTAATAGCAACATGTGTAGCAAGATCATTTGTAAGCAATTCGTTAGCTATCACAAGTGTGCCATGTTCATTTCTAACTCGGTTGTAGTCATCTTTTAGCAAGTTGTATCTTGTATGGAGCTCTTGTGTTGACCTCTCAAGCTTAACATGTTTCTCATTAGCTTGCTTGAGTGAGGCTTTGAGCTCCCTAGTGCTAGATGAGAGAGATTTGTTCTCAAGCTTCAAATCATCATTAGCACTAGACAAGTCATCAAGTTTAGCATGCAAGTTATCGTTGGCTTTCTCTAGTGATTCACTTTTAACTTTATACTTCCTAATGAGCTTAGTGTATTTGTTGCAAATCACAATTAGCTCATCATAGGAAGGTGCCTCAAACTCATCATCACTATCATCACTAGAGCTAGCCTCATCATCATTATCCTCTTTTTGTACCTTCTTGTCACCTTTACCCATAAGGCATAGGTGTGTAGAGGATGAGCCTGGAGATGATGAAGGAGGTGGTGGTGGAGTAGATGACCCAATCACCAAGGCGGCCACCTTCTCATCTTCACTCTCATCTCCGGATGAGTCACTTGTGTCTTCAATGTCGGTGAGCCAATCACCAATAATGTAGGCTTTGTCATCCTTCTTATTCTTGTGGAAGTTGAAGTTCTTCTTCTTGAATGGCTTGTCATCCTTCTTCTCCTCATAACTTGACTCATCTGTGTTGCCCTTGTTGTACTTGAACTTGTTGTTGAATTTTTTGTTCTTGTACTTGTCTTTCTTCTCTTCGGGGCAAGCATGAGCCAAGTGTCCAAGTTTGCCACAATTGTAGCAATCCATCTTGGAGAGAGGCTTTTTTGAAGAACTTGTGAAGAATTTATTCTTCTTTGAGTCAAACTTGACTCCATTCTTGTTTAGCCTCTTCAACATCTTTGTTGTCTTCTTCACCATGAGAGCTAAGTCATTATCATCCTCTCCATCACTTGCACTCTCATACACATATTGTATCTTGCACTTCTCCGAAGAGGATGCCTTGAGAGCCAAGTCCTTCTTTTCCTCCTTCTCTTTTTCTTTCTTCTTGGAGGAGGAAGAAGAGCCACCATCACCAATCTTTATGTACATCTCATGGGCATTGATCTTGCCCAAGATTTGTGTTGGTGTAGCGGCGGAGAGGTCTCCTTGGTGAAGAACCGTGACGATGTGGCCATAATTCTCAATGGGCAAGACACAAAGAATCTTACGCACCACATCGGCCGGTGCCATTTGGTTGAGACTGAGCCCATTCAATTCTTCTACAAGAATGTTAAGACGTGAGTACATTTCATTTGCATTTTCATTTCCATGCATAGAAAAAGAATTGAGCTTAGCCATGACCAAGTGATAGCGTTCCTCACGCTCACACTTTGTGCCTTCGTGAAGAGCACAAATAGTGGTCCACAACTCAAATGCGTCTTTGGCATTATGCACTCGGTTGAAGACATCCTTGCAAATGCCACGAAAAAGAATGTTCTTCGCCTTGGCATTATGCTCATCAAAGTTGAGGTCCTCCGCGAAGAGAGTGCCTCCCTTTGTGGCGGCATTGAGCACGCCCACGTCAACGGCCTCTAGATAGGCCTCCATACGAACTTTCCAATAAGAAAAGTCGTCTCCATCGAACATGGGAGGTGGTCCATCCCCGTGGGACATCTTGCTCTAGGCGGTGAAGCCTAATTTAGAGAAAACCTTGCTCCGATACCAATTGAAAGGATCAAGATGCCCAAGAAGGGGGGTGAATTGGGCTCTTTTTAATTTCTAGACAAGAATTAAACCTATAAAGAGCCAATTAACCCCCTAGTGCCTACCGCTTGTGTGTCCTAGCTAGAAAGCGGTAGCAAATCAATAGAAAGCGAAAACTTCCTACACAATTCTAGTATGAATTAAAAGACAAGTGCGGAAAGTAATGCGGTAAGAAGGAGCTAGGGAAAGAGATGCTTGACACGGCGATGTTTTGCCGAGGTATCGAGGAGTCGACACTCCCCCCTAGTCCTCGTTGGAGCACCTCGCAAGGTATAGCTCCCCCACAATCCCGCGCAAGGGATGAGTGCTCTCTATGGGCTGATTCTTTGCCACTCCGGCTCAATGAATCGCCCACAACCGATCACAACATCGATGAAGAAGGGCCGCCGACAATCCTCCAGCGATCACCTTCCTCCAAGTAACACTGGACCGTCTAGGTGATGTCGATCACCAAGAGTAACAAGCCTCGATCTTCGCTTGACTCACTCAAGCTTCACAACTAGAGGATGCACACTTGAACTCTTGAATGAACTAGAGGAGAGGATGGATGGATTCGCGAATCACTCTCTCTCTCTAGGGCTCTTGCTCTCTTCCCAGCCTTCTCAACAAACTCAACAAATGAAATGAGCAAAGGCTAGGTGGGAGAGAAGTGTGGAGAGCTATAAATAGCCCCTCAGAAAACTAGCTCGGGCTGGCAACTTAAGTTGGCGACGGACGCTCCGTCGACTAGGCGACGGACGCTCCGTCACATGCCCCAACGGCTAGTTCTGCACAAAGTTTGGGCGACGGACGCTCCGACGCCCTGCCTAACGGCTAACTCTGACAGGATTTCCCAGCGACGGACGCTCCCTCATAGGGGCGACGAACGCTCTTCCCAGCGTCCGACGCTATACTCTGGCTTGGGCTGAAAAACACCCTCACTGGAAGGCCGACGGACAGCGTCCGTCGGACCCTGAAAAACTTAGCCAGAAACACATGGCCACTGGTAGGCCGACGGACGCTGTGTACTCAACCACCCAGCGTCTGACGCCTTTGTCCGACGTGACGGACTGCGTCCGACGCCTCCGTCAGGAGCGTCCGTCGCCCAGAAAACAGGCCTCACAACTTCGTTTTTCGCCGCGATGAATATGGAAGTTGTTCTAGGCTATCTTACGGTCACCATATGCTTGCTTAGAGCTAAGGAATACAAGTTTGCACCACACCTAGTTCATGAAGCTTTCCTAAGTCAAGCTACTAGTCTCAACCCCTCTTAATAGTACGGTCAAAGATCAAATAAAAGCCTTATCTATTTCTAAGTGCCCTTCATCACCTTATGGCACTTAGCCTATCATTCTAGGGTCTTCATCATGTCTCTTTGAAATCCGAAACGATATCCATCTTGAGGGCTAAGTGATGACCTACTAATGCCCATTCATGTTGATCACTATGGCTAAGCTACGCATAGCCTCTGCAAAACACATGTTAGCCATAATAATCGCTAATTGTCGTTAATCACCGAAACCAACTAGGGCCATGATTCTTCAGAGGTGCTCCGTGCTCGTGCTCCACTGCCCGGAAGGGCACCAACGGTAAAACAGTGAGGGCTGCTCTAGCGGTAGGAGTAGCTCGTATCCTCCGTGTGTCTCCATTTACTTGTGTTCTGGCTATGTGCCTGGTATGTTTGTACTCCCTCCGTTCCAAAAACAAGGTCGTTATGAAATACGTGCATGTCAAACTTTCTCAACTTTGACTAAGTTTGTAGAAAATACTTGCAGTATTTATATCTCCAAATAATTTTGTTAAAAAACTAGACTGAAAGATGTTTCCAATGATACTAATTACATCACATAATTATTTATATATTTTAATACATAATTGCCGGTATTTTTAAAACGTTGACTTCTTAAGAAGCGAGAATGACATATATTTAGGGACGGAGGAAGTAGATGTCTAGATTCAAAGTATCTTATATGTATCTAGACATTATATATATGTTCAAACTCGAGGAATCTTTCATATTAGCATGTTTTTATCACCATCATTATTATTATGGGTAGTTTCCCCAATAACTTCATGAGTTGGTTTTTTTACCAATCTTTTTTTAATAGCACATAAGGTGAAGCTCCTCCCACAAAGCCACAAAGGTATACTCTCTCAGTCCCAGAAAGAGTGTCATTTTTGCTTCCTGAAAAAATATCTTTGACTAAATATATATTAAAAATTATTAATTAATATTTATGACATATAATTAATATCATTGAAAAGATCTTTGAATCTATTTTTTTAATAAATTTATTTGGAAATCCTAATGTTGCACATATTTTTTACAAATCGAGTCAAAGTTGCGACACAAACACCCAAAACAATAGTCTTTCTAGGACGGAGGGAGTATATCGAGAGGTGAAACTAGAAAAGCTAGATTTTAAAAGCTTTCTCCTTCATTTCTCTTTTTCAACCATGCATGGCTGCTGGTGAAGCTGATTTATCAAAAAAAAGGTTAAAAACATTTTAGCTTCATCTAGAAAATTGCTCATGAAAAAACACATTCACAAGTGAAGATGAGCTATGCCAAGCGGAACCTAAGTGGTACCATATATTACATTCATTTTTCTATTCCTTCTCACATACACTTTTATCTAGGTCATCAGTGTTTATGTGTATGTGCCTAGCTTGTTGTTTGTCTTAGAGTTATTCCATCAGTCCTAATATATAAACGTAACATTTTTTATTCATGTATCATAATATAAGTTGTGCTCTTTCTAGACGTATATACATCAATGCAATATTGAGAGAGAGGAAATTAAATGTTTTTCTGGTCTTTGAAGTTTGAACCCGAGGTGATTACGCCTTATATACTCGACAAAGGGAGTAATATTTAGTAATTAAAAACCCAATTTAGCCAGTTCTAAATTAGATCATTAGAGACATAGGTTGTCACAATGGTATTTTTATGGCATGCTAGTGCATCTAAGAAGAGAGAGAAAATTGAGTTTCATCTCTTTTGATACGATAACAACTTTTTATGAGTCATGAAATTAAATGATTATGGAACTATAAAATTAAATTTTTCTATTGAAAGAGTGTTTCATATAAGTTTTAAAAATAATACCATAAAACTATCCACTAAGGCTGGCACAAGATCTAATTTAGATACCAATGCCGAAAATTGAGGGTACAATAGGGTCGAAGTATTAAATTTTTCTCTCGCCCCGATGGTCTCTTGAAGAGTCAGCCAAGTAAATTGTTCAACCGGTCACCACACCTAACTCCAGTAAATGGCCATCTACAAGCAGATCAGGGTTGGAACATGTATGGAGTAAGAGGGATAATAATATAGCTGGTCTACTGGGTGTAAGGATGATCTTACAGTCTAGTTAACTCTTCAATTTTAATACATGACATATATATATATTTGGATTAAGTCTAGTTTTCACCCCTCAACTATCGCGTCCATCTAATTCATACTCTCAATTACAAAACCGTTTATTCCTCGCACCCAAGTATCAAACCAGTTCACTTTTGGCACCTGGGCAAGGGCAAAGTTGTTTTGACCGACGCTAGGTGGTTTTGACCATGTGGGGCCCACGTGTCAACCACTCGTGACCTCCCTCCACCTCCCGCCGCCGACGCCGCGCCATGCTAGTGCCTCGCGCAGCCGCCTCCTCGCGTGCACGCAGCCGCCGCCGCCACGCCATGCCAGTGCCTCGCGCCCACCGTGGCGCGCGCCCAGCCTGGCTCAGCCGCAGCTCACGCCCCACGTCGGCGTACGCCCACCCCACCATCTTGGAGACGAGCCACCTCGGCGGCAGCCTCACCTTCATCCTCCCCTTCGTCGTCGGCTCGTCGTCGTGCTCATCGTGCACCGGGAACCCCGACACCGTGGTCACAATGTCGTACGAGTTCACGACACGGAGCACCTTGCCGCCGCTCTCCTCCATCCTGCGTCGGAACGCCGCGTTGCCCACGCGCGGCCCGCCGAACGACACGACCGTCACCATCATCCTCGCCGGCTCGGTGCCGCCGTGTTCCTCCTCTCCCTGTCGCTGCTGCGTCGTCGCGATCTCGTGGGCGGTGAGCACCGCGAGTGTCGCGCCAAGGCTGTGCCCGGTCACCGTGATGCTCAGCGGCGGCATGCCATTGCCGCCGCCGTACTCGTGGGCGATCCGCCGCGTCTCGTCACGCACCTGCTGCTGCAAGCTGCTGTGGGCCTCGCCTGGCGCCGTGAAGAGCCTCCAGAACCCGCTCTCCACCATCGCCTCCTCCTCCTCCTCGCCGGCAATGGACGACGGGAGCCGTGTGAGGCCGGACTTGAAGTTATCCACCCACTCGCCGCACGTAGCGGTACCATGGAACGCGACGACGACGTCACGGCGACTGAGCCGCTCGATCTCGGCCTCGTCCTCACACACCGCGACGAAGCCGATGTAGCTGGACGACCCGCACGGCGACGACGACGACGACAGCCACCGGGGCGCCGAGGTGGACGACGCGGCGTGGAGGAGGCGCGTGACGCGGTACCCGGTCCCCGGCATCCCGGAGTGGCGAAGTAGGGAGCGGCTCGAGAACCGGCAGGAGCCGTAAGACGGCGCGGCGCCGTCGAAGTCGAAGCTGGCGTACGCCGCGCGCACGAAGGCGAGGATGAAGGTGAGGCTGCTGCCGAGGTGGTTCGTCTCCAAGATGGCGGGGTGGGCGTACACCGACGTGGGGCGTGAGCTGCGGCTGAGCCAAGCTGGGCGCGCGCCACGGTGGGCGCGAGGCACTGGCATGGCGTGGCGGTGGCGGCTGCGTGCACGCGAGGAGGCGGCTGCGCGAGGCACTGATATGGCGTGGCGGCGGCTACGCGGCTGCGCGACCACACCGTGCGTGTGCTCTGGAGATGGAGGGAGGTCATGAGTGGATGACATGTGAGCCCTACATGGTCAAAACCACCTAGCGTCAGTCAAAACAGCTTTGCCCCTGGCCAGGTGCCAAAAGTGAACTGGTTTGATAGTTGAGTGCGAGAAATAGACGGTTTGTAATTGAGGGTTTGAATTAGACGGACGCGATAGTTGACAGTTGAAAACTGGACTTAATCCTTTTTTTTGCAGAGTTTTTTGGTTTTTGTGTCAAGCTGACTGTAAACTTTCAGTCCGCTTCTCTTCTTCTCTCTTTTCCACCTTAGCATTCAGTCTTTGCAATTATACTTGCTCTAATTTAGGAGTTGGAAATAGGGCCAATCACTGATTTAGGAGTTGGAATTAGGGTCAATCGACACTATCACCGGAGTTATCGAGGTTCGATGATTATATATATTTTTAATTATAGTAATATCTTGATGAAGTATTTATATTCATGAACCCTAAAACACACTTAGAGCTGTCTAGATAGAAAAACAATTCTTAGAGATTATAAGACCAAATGTAATAAAGAGCTATTAGATGAGTTGTATGGTAAGGTGGAGGAGGAAAAAGAGGCGAACTATAAATTTACATATAGTGAACTAGGTTATAGCAAAACTAATAATACAACTTACTTAGGTAAACTTGTTGTCAATCTATTATTAGTCCACTCATATAATAGTATATAATAGTTAGCTCACCTATGCTAAAGTGGCGGATGGGGCTGCAGCCCCCCACGTGGGCTGGGAAAACATTTAACAAGTTGTTTGTATTTGACTTGGAGTAATTTGAATCAATATAAAATTACCAATTTTAGCTACATCTAGACTTGTTTAGATAAAAAAAAACTTTACAAAATTTTGATTTGTAACAAAATTTTGAACTTTAACATTTTGTTTGTATTTGATAATTATTGTTCAATCATAGAGTAGGCTCAAAAGATTTGTCTCGTGAATTACAGAGAAACTGTACAATTAGTTAATTTTTTTACCTATATTTAATGTTTCATACATTCAATGTGACAAAAAATCTTATAAAGTTTTAGAATTTTGAAGCAATCTAAACAAGGTGATATTAGTATACTATGTTCAACGAACAAAAAAAATTAGCCTATGTTATTTAGCCCCCACTTGGTCCGCCACTGCCTATGCACGAGGAAAAAAACGTGAGAGAACCAAGTGGGTAACAGATGAGCTCACTATTATATGATGAGTAGGCTGATAGATTAGTTGTAAGTTTATATACAACTAATAACATGCTATATTATTAGCCTTGCTCTAAGATTAGTTTTAGTGGAACATTCATTTATATTTAACAGGTTGTTACATAAGATTTTTTTTGCAACGTGACAATATTTTTTAAGAATATGGGGGAAGAAGTGAATTTTATAGAGATAAAAATTTTCTAGCTCGATTATCAACTCAAGATGAGTCATAGCATTAAATACCTACAGTAGTATATCCATGTTTCATTACATGTAGTATGTTATTGGAAACAACACTATTAAACTAAGTATATATTTTTTTTGCGAACATAAACTAAGTATATTTGGTGGCATAATGAAATGAGAAAAATAGCCTATATCCAGTGACGAATGGGAATTTGTATTAGTGGCGGTGATACTTTAAAATAACAGTACGAGTAGCTAATAAGGAAAAAAAATACGGAGATTTCTCTCCTGCATAGGCACAACAAAGAAACGCAACAGCAAAGGACAATTGCCTGCAGCCTGCCCTAGTGCCCCCGTACTACAGTACTACTACATCCACTACTGCTTCCTGGGACGAATAATAATAAATAAATAATTTAACTGACAACGACGCTTCACTGAAGTCCTAGAAGTTGGAGCCACAGCACACAGCCGCGGCCCCAGCCAGTCGCCCTTGATCCTTCAATCAGCATGCACCGGTCGCCGGTCTGTCCGCCGCGGCGCTCATGGAACGGCACGGAAATGACGGGATGCACCCACATCCACCTACGCCGACCCACCTGCTCCTGCCTGCCTCCTGCTGCCCTGCACCCGCCACCAGGTGAAAACCACAAGAGAATGGGAATAACCCGTGACTGTAGGGCCGACTCTGGCACATTCGACTTGACCGCTACACTGCTGCTGGCCGGCACCCGGCACCCGGCACCCCGGCAGTCGCCGAGCTGTAGGTGTACTTGCGTGTTTGGAACTGGGACTCTGGGAGGGAGTAGAGCAGGAGTATTATACACATGCCGTACGATCCGCTGGGTGACCTGGTGTGGCGAGGGCGAGCACTGAGCAGCTGCTCCTGCGAGTGGCGACGCCCGCGACCGCGAGGCCGCGGCAGAGCTTCCTCTTCACTTCTTCAGTCTCTCTTGAATTGTGTAACTCCGTCTTTCAGGACCATTTCATTAGTACTGGAAGCTACGGGGCGGGCACAAGGCAGCATCCGCAGAAATTGTTGTGCAATGCGCGGACGTTCAGTGGACATGATTCTAGTGGTGAAAGCTCAAGGGATATCTCAAGACAGAAACGGAAAATTTCATCCCTGACTTGAACCATTGCCACTTGCTGCCTCTAGTGACAGGACGACGAAGCTGTAAGCATGTTCACCAACCTTATCAATGCAAAAGATGATACATGAGAGAAAAGTACTAATACATAAACAGCCAGCCAGCTTTACAAGTTACAAGCAAGATATCTTGGTGGTGCAGCTAGGAGAACAAAAAAAACTCTGTAAGGCATCTTTTGGCTTGCTGCAGTGGCCATCGGTGGTGTTCCCTTCAAATTTTACAGCTCGTGCCAAAAAACAGACTCTCGAGTTGATAATTTATGCCACAAGAATCAGTCTGTGGGCGCATTCTCCTTGATTGCTGTCGACAATTTTGTAGCCTCCTCCTCGTTTTTCAACCGGAACAGGTATGTTCGAGCTACGACTGTGCTACCAGCTGATTCACTGGACTGCGAATCCTGAGAATGAAATGCAGGATTTATGGTCTTTTTTTTTGTTGGGTGGGGGCAGGGGTGGGGGGGGGGGAGGGGAGGTGGGGGGTAGGTGCTCCAATGGACTATAGTTACTTACTGATGTATGAAATATTGAAGCAACTGTCTTCTTCTGAAGATTCATTTTTATCCCCTTGTAGATCAGAGCATTCAGGAGAATTTTACCAACCTGCTACCAGTTTAAAAACATTAGTATTTTGTCTGCACCAGAAACAATATTACAGCTGTGTAACTCTAGCAAAAGAAAACTGTGTAAATATCTATACCTATAACTGAATATTTGACACCTAAATTAGCTGGTACCCTTCTCAATCAAATTCCAAACAAATGAAAAACCTAGCTGGCACCCTTCTCAAATTCCAAATAAATGAAAAACATAAGCTGCCCTGTGAGAGCCAAGAAAATTCCGCTTGGCTTGGGAAACACACCATTTGTGGATTCGAATATTGGTATATTCAATCAGATAGATGATGTTTAGAAATAAATAAAGTCAAACTTTAGACACTTTGACCACTAACAAAGAAAAAATCATCAAGACTTTCTACATGGAAATAACATTAGTATATTTGTAATGACAAACACTTTCGGATGACTACATTCTCATTAAGATTTAGCAACAAATGTTTAAAGAAAGTAGAAATCAAAGATGTGCTTTGAAGACCGTGTCAATTCCGAAGCATCAAATGAAAAAAGAATACAGGTAGTAGTTTCAACTTTGGCATGCAGCAGAAGGATAAACATTAACACTAGTGTAGAGAGATAGCGGAACACCTCTTACCCTTAGGGGTTGGGTGACTTTCATATATATAGTCATACATGACTTGGAGTACAAGTAAACACAATTACATAGGACCCCCTAGGATATATACAATTATATATCTAACACTCCCCCGCAGTCTAAGCGGGAGTATCGCAGACGCAAAGACTGGACTTAAAATCAGTAAATAACTGTACAGACAAGCCCTTAGTCATGATGTCAGCGAACTGATGAGAGGACGGCACATGGAGCACTCGAAATTCACCAAGCGCAACCTTCTCGCGGACGAAGTGGATGTCGATCTCAATATGCTTGGTCCGGCGGTGATGGACAGGGTTAGCTGTCATATACACAGCACTGACGTTGTCACAGAAAACAACGGTGGCAGAAGGCAGTGGCAGATGCAGCTCCTGAAGCAACTGGCGCACCCAACAACATTCGGCGACGGCATGGGCGACAACACGGTACTCCGCTTCAGCACTGGAGCGAGAAACCGTAGTCTGCCGCTTCGAGGACAAGGACACCAAGTTGTCACCGAGGTAGCCGCAGTAGCCAGAAATAGAACGCCGAGAGTCTGGACACCCTGCCCAGTCAGCGTCGGAGTATGCGGTGAGGGACTGGACATGACCAGTTCCAAGGTGAAGCCTTGTGGAGAGAGTGCCCTTGACATACCGAAGAATCCGCTTGACCAGCGCGAGATGCGGCTCACGGGGATCATGCATGAAGAGGCACGCCTGATGAACAGCATAAGCCAAATCCGGTCGAGTCAGAGTCAGGTACTGGAGAGCACCGGCGACGCGACGGTACTCAGACGGGTCCTCGACAGGAGCACCATCCGAGGCCGAAAGCTTAGCCTTGGAGTCCACTGGCGTCGACGTGGAGAGGCACTCAGCCATGCCAGCGCGCTGGAGCAACTCGGTAGCGTACTGACGCTGGGACAGGAACAGGCCACTGGAGGAGCGCGTGATGGAGATGCCGAGGAAGTGGTGTAGCTCGCCGAGGTCGGTCATCGCAAACTCAGAGCGTAGGCGCTCTGTGATGCGAGTACGGAGTGCTGAGGATGAGGCCGTCAGGATGATGTCGTCGACGTAGAGCAGCAGGTAGGCGACACCATCGTTCTCTTTATAAATAAAGAGAGATGCATCGGATGCAGACAGGCGGAAGCCGAGTGTGCGAAGATGCGAGGCGAAGCGCTGGTGCCAAGCGCGGGGAGCCTGCTTCAGTCCGTACAGCGACTTCTACAGCAGGCACACGTGGTCAGGCGTCGAAGGATCAACGAAGCCAGGTGGCTGCTGACAGTAGACTGTCTCGTCGAGATGGCCATGAAGAGAGGCATTCTTCACGTCAAGCTGATGTAGAGGCCAGGAGCGAGAGGTGACGATGCTGAGGACGATGCGAATCGTGGCCGGCTTGACGACTGGACTGAATGTCTCGTCGTAGTCGACACCATACTGCTGGGAGAAGCCACGAACCACCCAGCGCGCCTTGTGATGAGCGAGCGTGCCATCGGAATGGAACTTGTGCCGAAAGATCCATTTGCCGGTGACGACGTTGGTGCGGGGTGGACGAGGCACCAGGCGCCAGGTGCCGTTGTCGATGAGCGCCTGGTACTCGTCGGCCATGGCCGCACGCCACTGCAGATCAACGAGGGCGCCACGGTAGTCGCGTGGCAGCGGTGATGCGGTGGAGACGAAGGCACTGCTGTAGTCGACGGGAGTGATGGCGCCCGTCTGGAGTCGAGTCGAAGCGCGAAAAGGGGCGCTGGGAGGTGCTGCAGCGGCGCCGGTCGCCTCCCCAGCCGTGCTGGGAGGTGCTGGAGCAGATCCGGCCGCCTGGGTCGTGGTGTCGGGCGCCGGAAGAGCACTGCTGGGCGCCGATGCAGTGCTGCCGGTTCCCGGGGCAGAGGTGCGCCGGGGCAGGGACTCCGGTCGGGGCAACAGGACGCCGCTCGTAGACGCGGCCGAAGCGACCCGGCGGTGATGGCGGCGGCACCAGAGGGCCACAGGCGATCACGGCGGGGTCATCGATCGGAGCACCGGACGGGGGCACAGTGCCATGCCCGCCAGGCGCAGCCTGCAGTGACAGCGGTAAGTCGCTGTCGTCGTCGAGGAACTCGAGGGAGCTTGTCGTACTCTAACCTGCAGTGTTAGTGGCATACGGAAAGGATAGTTCATCGAAAACGACATGCCGTGAGATGATTATGCGCTGCGTGGAGACGTCAAGGCAGCGGTACCCCTTGTGGGAGGAGGGATAACCAAGAAAGACGCAGGCAGCAGAGCGAGGGGCAAGCTTATGTTTCGAGGTGGCTGAAAGGTTTGGGTAACATAGACAGCCGAACACGCGAAGGTGGGAAAGGTCTGGAGACTTGCCAAATAGGCGGGAGAAGGGAATCTCGGTACCGACGGCGGAGCTGGGTCGGCGGTTGAGTAGGTATGTGGATGTGTTGAGCGCTTCAGCCCAGTAGGCTGGAGGCATGGAGGCATGGAGAAGCATGGTGCGGCAGATGTTGTTGATTGTTCGGATGATGCGCTCGGCCTTGCCGTTCTGAGCTGAGGTGTATGGACAGGACATGCGCAGAAGGATGTCGTGTGCAGCGAGAAACCGAGCGGTGGCGTGGTTAAGAAATTCAGTCACGTTATCTGTCTGGATGCATTTAACTGGGAGGTTGAACTGAGTGCGTGCGTATGCGCAGAAATCCACGAGATGTTGATGCACATCAGATTTGCGGCGAATGGGAAATGTCCAACAATAATGAGTATAATCATCCAATATAACAAGGTAATATGAATGACCAGAAACACTAGGAACTGGAGATGTCCATAGATCACAATGCAAAAGCTCGAAGGGTGCATTAGTACAGGACGTGGAACTGGAAAACGGTAGGCGAACATGTTTGCCTAACTGACACGCATGGCACAAACTAGACGCAGACTTGATAGGTGGAACCAGGGACTGGAGACCGATGACGGCGGCAGGACCAGGATGCCCGAGGCGGGCATGCCACAAGATGGCGGTGTTGGTGGAGGTGGCGAAGGCGCGGCTGGTGGAGGCAGCTGTGGGGTAGGTGTAGAGGTCGCCGGAGTTATTGCAGCGAAGCATGACCTGACTGGTCCGAGGATCCTTAATGGAAAAACCAAAGGCGTCAAATTCAACGGAACAATGATTATCACGTGTGAATTGACGGACTAAAAGAAGATTGCGAATAATATGTGGAACCACCAGAATATTCTTGAGTGCAAAGTTGGATGAAGGAGACGCGAGCTGGGAGTCACCCTGGCAAGTGACTGGTAGGGAGTTGCCGTTGCCGACAACAACCGAGGAGGAAGAAGGACGGGAGCGAGAGAGGAGTATACCGTCGTTGGAGCTCATGTGCGAGGTGGCACCGGTGTCCATCACCCAGGGTGCGCTGCCTGAGTTGAGTTGCATCTGGTTCAGGGCAGCCACCAAGGCAGTAGGATCCCACACCTGCTGTTGCGGGGTGTAGGCAGTGTGCGCCTGAGGAGGCTGGCCGTACAGGCCAGGGCTGGCTGGGGGGCGCCACTGCCCACCGCCGGCAGGGAGGCCGGCCCCCGGGTTGAAGCAGAACCACGGCCCGGGAGGTGGCTGCTGCTGCTGTCCGGTCTGCTGCTGCTGTCCACGCCGCCCGCCGCCCACCGCGGCGGTTGCCGTTCCCGTTGCCGCCCCTGTTGTTGCCCTGGCGCGGCTGAGATGGGTTGGCAGGGGGACGGTAGGAGGATGGGGGGCGGCAGCCGTCGGTGCCGCAGCTAGAGGAAGACGAACTGCCTGCAACCAAGGTTGTGTTCTTCTGAACTTTCTACTCATTGGCGAGGCGAAGTGCCTTCAGAACCAGCATGTTGCGGGCGGCGGCGAAGGTGGGCAGCAAGTCACGGTTGGCGATGTCATCGGCCGTGCTGGAGAAGCGAGGGTTGAGCCCACGGAGCAGATTGAGGACGAGCCGAGGGTCGGCTACCGCCTGGCCGACGACGCGAAGGGCATCGGCGGCCTGCTTCATGCGCTGGCAGTACTCGTCGATGCTGGAGTCGCCCTGGGTCATGGAGTGGAACTGCTCGCTGAGGAAGACGGCCCGAGGCGCTTTGTTGGCGTGGAACAGAGCGGCAATGGCGTCCCAGAGCTCGCGGGCGTTCTGATCTTGTTCTGCCATGGCGAGGTCGAGGGTTGCGTCGGAGACGGAGCTGAACATCTAGCCCCGGACGGCGCAGTCCGCGGCATCCCACAGCGGATCGGCGGGGTTGGCGGCAGTGGTGTCGTCGATGTGGCCACGCAGCATGAACTTGCCGCAGAGCGCCTTGAAGAACGCGGACCACTTGGTGTAGTTAGGGTTAGCCAACTCCAAGGTGATCGGGACGTGGTTCTTGACGTTGACGGCGGCGTAGTTGGGAACGGCGATGGGGACGGCGGCCGGTGGTGGATCAACCACACCACCGTCGTTTTCCTTTGGATCGTCGTTCTCCTTCGGCGGCATGGCCGCGGCCTGCTGGAGGCGGCGACCAGGGAGCGGCGGCGGCGGCAGGGGCTGCGGCAATGGCCTGGATAGGCGGCTGCAGCAGCAGGGGATGGTGCGGCGGCGGCGGCCTGGGGTTCAGGCGGCGGCGGCAGGGGCTGCGGCAGCGGCCTGGATAGGCGGCTGCAGCAGCAGGGGATGGTGCGGCGGCGGCGGCCTGAGGTTCAGGCGGCGGCGGGGGGGGGGGGGTTGGCGGCGGCGGCGGCGGAAGCGGTGGTGCTAGGGTTAGGGTCTAAACCTAGGCGAAAGATACCATGTAGAGAGATAGCGGAACACCTCTTACCCTTAGGGGTTCGGTGGCTTTCATATATATAGTCATACATGACTTGGAGTACAAGTAAACACAATTACATAGGACCCCCTAGGATATATACAATTATATATCTAACAACTAGTACACACAAATACTTTTTTCTAGAACAACGCAGGAGAACTGCGCGTCAATTCATTAAGTAGGAAAAAAACAAAAAACAGAGGGCCGGAAAAAAAATCCAGCCAAGTAACATCAAACACCAGGCGCACCCACACACACACACGCCACCAACGAGGAGCAAAACTCCCACAAACTGGCCCAAACTAGGTGGCCGAATACAACGACCTGACAACAAGCTCTTGGAGTTTTGAAGCTCCCGCCAAACCCCACAAACTGCAACCATCAGCAATCACCCGTAGCAGCTCTGGAATGCTGGGCCTAGCGAGGTCGAAAATACAAGAGTTCCTATGCTTCCAGGTTTCCCAAGCAACCAGAATAACTAAGGAGTTGAACCCCTTATGCAAATCTTTGGGAATGAGCTGAACTGATAAATGAACATTAATTGATTACTATAACCAAACAGGAGAGAACACATACATCGTTTCTTATAACAATGGTAGGAGTAGATTCTTTGGAAGCTTTCTCTGTGCCTTCTTTACTTCTGATAGAGAGCTGACCAACACCAATGTCTTTCCAACCCTTAGTGGCATCATCATGCTGCGTTAATGGGAAACACATTTATAATCAAGTAAAATCTGAAATGACATACTGAGAAAAAGTTGCACAGTATTAGAGTATCAGAGTAAAAAACACGATATTACAGTTCTAGGAAGAAAATGAATATGTTAAACAGATCAGATGCATACCTTCACATACACCTTGCATTTGGTTTCATGAACAACAACTACCCCTTTCTCTTCTGCCTTCTTTACAGAAGGGCTGCTTGGCTTCTCAGGTTCAACATCTGATAATGATCATGACAAAAAACAAATTAAGAGGACAGAAAGGGGTGGAACTTATACATTACTTAAAACAGAAGTCAGAGGCATGGAAGATTGAGATTTGAGAGTGAGATGTACACTATTAGATACCTTCATCTGCGTCAGCTGAAACTTCGGCAGTATTTTGGTTTCCTGACAAAGCAACAAGAAGAAAGTTATGGTTTGCAGTGAAAATAAGAATATCATAACAGTTTGTTATATCAGTGTGATCAGTGCTTGTCATGTGGGCAAAGCAGTTTAGCAGCAGTTCGCAGAGCCAAGAATGCAGGAACAGCTGGCCAGGAAAGTGGCTAATGTGTTGTTAATTAGAGGCGCACCATTAGCTGGTGCTAATTTAAAAACATATTACGAGCTGTTTGGTTCACGCGTATGTAACGTAATAGAATTGCGGAGGGTATCCGATACGGCTACGGCTGTTTGTTTCCGTATTCTACGGTATGAGATACCCTGTAATTAGATACCGCTCCATTTACTCATGTTACCGCACCTTCCAGAGTCTTATCCGATAGCGATACGGAGCTGCCTCACGCGCGTCTCCAGCTCGCGAGTCGCGACTCACGCGCACCTCCCTCTCCCCACGGCGATCCTCGTTCGACGCGCGCCGGCGGCCGAAGCCGCTCGTCACCGGTGAGATCTCTGACTCTCTCCCGCCCCCCCCCCCCCCCCCCCCCCCCCCCCCGGCCTCCCTTCATACTGACGGTATTGGATAACTTTACCGTGTGCAACCAAACAAATTAAGAAAACAGTAACGCAATGTAATCCCCACCGCAATCCATTTCCCATAACGATTACCTTACCGCCAAGTGTACCAAACAGCTTCTTAGTGTGTGACAGAGAGATTTGAGAGTATTAATGAGTGATGGAGAGAGAGATATTAGAGGAGTGATTGGCAGCCTAGTGCCTATATGTAAGCCAAATGGCTCCTGGTGATGGATTAAGCAAGAACAATATGCCTATTCCTAATCTACCTTCTTCCTCTTAATCACATCCCCCTTCAACAATTAGGTGCCAAGGGGTAAAACCTCATGGATAGAGGCTACAAACTACGTAGCCGAGGTCCAGCTACCCTAGACCTCAGCGCCCTTGACAACCATTCCTATCTCCTAATCTACCTTCTTCGTCTTAATCTCATCCCCTTCTTCAATAGATTCAATAGAGCGTTGAGGGGTAAAACCTCCCCCCAACCTCACAGATCGAGACTACAAACTGCGTAGCCAAGGTCCAGCTACCCTAGACCTCGATGCCCTTGACAGTGCTGCCAATAGAACAGCTTACGTTTTCATCTGCTGTTCAAACGATGGTATGTGATTGGTTGTGCCAGACAAAACTAATTTGTGTATTAATCAAATTGCAACTGCCTTTCTAGATTACAAGTGATGTTTGCAGTACTTGCTGCACTATGTAAAAATTGTAGTAACATTGACATTTAGACCAAATCCAGGGAGACTTAACATTGTGCTGCTGAACCCCAACATAGTGATAACAAAGCGAGATGGATGACATGCTAATTGAGCAGTGGAGGTAAGTGTAAGGAGAAGTATAGGCAGTGTTTCTAAAACAGTAAAACTGGGACCTTTCATTGATATAAAAAAATCCCTAAAGTTAAAAGGTACATTTTGTTAAGGAGTCCTTTGGTTTGAAAGAAAAAATGTTTCCAAGAATAATGCACAGGACAAATTATAAATAGAATGTTGGAAGTGGAAAAGGTAAAAAAAGAATAACACATTTTTTGGCTGGTTGATGATTTTGCAATCCTGAAACTTACTGCTAAATTGGCAATAAAAGAGTATGCCTTAGATCATTCTTCAAATACTCCGAACAGACAAGCCTTACTATATATATACAAATATCAATATCTAAGTCCTCATAGAGGTGAAGTAAACAACACAAGAAAAAGATCAGAAAAGATACCTGAGAGGACTGGTTGTTGATTCATTGAAAACAGAGGTGGACTCTGTGGGCTAAAACTTTGGGGGACTGAAGAAAAAATAGATGGCGCATTGGATGTTGGAAAACCATTATTTGCACCAAACTGGAAAGGGTTACGGTTGTCACCGGTTGTAGTCTTCTTGTCACCAAATATGCCATTGTTTTCACCAAACTGGAAGGGTTTGCTGTCACTAGGTGTATCCTTCTTGTCACCAAATATGCCATTATTTGAACCAATCTGGAAAGGTTTACTGCTCCCAACAGGTGTATCCTTCTTATCACCAAATATGACATTATTTCCACCAAATTGGAAACCTGGTTTACTGCTATTACCGGATGTGTTCTTGTCACCAAACATACCTGGATGTCATTGCCATAATCAATACGAATATATAGTAGATGCGTCTGCAAGAAAACTCTGCAGTAAATGTAAACAAAGTATGATATACAAACCAGTGAATAGTCATACCACTGAAATCTGGTGTTTTTTGCTGAGAAGGCGATGAAAAAAGGTTTGGTACACTTGAGTTCTGAAAAGTTGAAGAACTAGAAGCTATAATTGGAGCCTTCTGCTTGTTATCTAAACTTGGCTCTACCAAGAGCTTGCTATCGTCTGCTGCTGGCAGATTAGACTTCTCATCCTTGAGTGAGCTTGGGGATGAAACAACTGTTGAACCTGCTTGATTTTGCCTAAGCCAGTTGACAACATCCTTGAATTTTTCCTACGAGCAACAATGGTATATGCATATGCAATGAGAAATCTGACTAACAAACCATTTAGCAAATGATCAAACAAAAAATAAAGTAAGAAAATACAAGATGACTGCATGCACTAATCAAATCCACACCTTCACGCTCAACATAAACACATTTCAAAAAGATAGTGTTCCAGATTATTATGTAATCAGAACTAGGATAAAGTTTTTTTTTCTCGAATACGCAGGAGAGCTGCGCATCATTATATTAAGAAGAAAGAACTAGGATAAAGTTGATGTGATAAACCTCATAAGCAATAAGACACAATTATAAAGGTTCCCAAAAGATATTTACTTCAGAATTATATGAATGCCATGGGCAGATCCACGGTACAAATGAATCAATGGTTTCCTGTGAAAGCAAGGTCCGATCCAATTATCTTTGTAACAATACTGTTACACAATTGATGATCCTATAGCTTTAGCAAGAAAATTGGTTGGCGACACCAATTACTTAATTTAGTAGATCCACCCTTATTGAATGCATACATATGGAAAAAAAAACAAGTCCACTCACAGCCAGCGAAAGTTTACCATGATTTCAGATGCATGTGATATGTAATCCTTAAGTCCGTCCTCCCAAAATTCAGTTGGATGATTTTGCAGCTGCAACTGAACCCAGCTGCTCAAAACAAAATAACTTATGAGTATACAGTATGCATTTGATAAGAAATATAATTGTGACTCTAGGGATATAAAGCACGAAATGGCATTAATAGGAACAACCAATACTGTTTTCAAGGGTCCTTCAAAAATGCACTAATAACTAATGTAAACTCAGTGCTTCAAATAACGACCATGCAATCTGACAATCGATGAACAAAAGAGGGATACTATACATCAACAATACCAAATAGTTTAGGTCAACAAACTAAAAATTTTCCCAGAAAAAAGTGTAAGGAGTACAAGCCAGCAGGTGAAGAAAGATACCTCGCAAACTGGGTATTGAGTGCCCTCACATGTTTGCTGGCAGCCTCAGCCCGTCGAGGATCTAAAGCAGCGGGTCCTGCCATCACTTGCTGATGGGAAGACTCCGCCCTGTGAACATCAAAAGAGGGTCCGTCCATTACTCTCTTACTTGGTAACTGCAGCATTGTAATAAAAAAAAATGAATAATGGAGGGGCAGATTCTACAGGAAGATAGTGTAAAAAAAAAAACCTTTATACATGTTTGAGAATCACAGGGAATAAAAAAATTTGAATGGGTGCTAGCAGGCAAACTTCCAGTGACTAGATCAGAACAGCCATATAGATGATGTGTCAGCACTGATATGCAATAGTCAGGCTTCAATTAAAAGTTTTAGGGCTGTGGCCATCCTCTTTATCAGATTAATCGATAGGGTTGAGTTATCAAACATTCAAGGATACTCACGATTAAGAACTAGTTTAGACCATGTTGCTACTTTCTTCCCAGCTGAAAGTAACGCTTGGCTCTAGTTCTTAATTCCATCACTCAAAATATCATACATACAGCAGAAAAAATCCAACGAAGAGCATTAAAATGCCCTAAAGCTTCTAGGTGCACAGTGCATCACGAATTTGAATGCATGCTTCTTCTTTTTTTTACCAGCTCCACCGTTATGACCTCGATGCTCCCCAAATCAAAGTCGAAGACACCACACAACCATGCCAGGTACAGGTTACTTTTCACCAATTAACCAGATTGAATCAGCGCCCGGAGGCCAGAGCCGAACGCTAATAAACAGAATATGCTTTTCCAAACCCCGCAAGATCCGCATCTATTGACGACACTAGCTGGCCCCAAGCAAACAGTACACATCGCCGTGGAGAAACGCGATTCAGACGGGGGGGAAATGGACGAGAGCGTACATCGGGTGTGGCAGGGTCGGAGGTCGCGGCGCGCTTGGCTCCCCGCGTCGTCATACCGCCACACCCAGCACTCCCCAAACCCTAGCCGCTCGAGATTGCGGAGAAAAGCGGGGGCTAGTAGGAGTAGTAGGCGAGTAGGACTGCGCAGAAGCGGCGAAGGGCAGGACCGAAGGAGACTTGGACTACTAGTAGAGTGCTGCTGCTGTTGCGCGTCCTGCGTGGTGCGTGCCAGGCCGTTTGGGAAGGACCGAAGGAGACGGCGGTGAGAGGCGGAGGGTGGCTGCTGGCCTGCTGGGTGCTGGCTGGGTGGGGAAGCTGGTGGCGCGGCGCTGGTGAATCACCTGCCGGATGTGCGGCCCCCACACGTCAGCTAAACAAAACCGGACGTGTGCCAAACTGGCAACTTGCAACCTCGGGTGGGGTCCGAATGGGGAAATTTCTGAAAGCTATTTTTGCAAAGCCAGCCAAATTGTTTTGATCAGGACGTGTTTTCGCTCTTTTTTTTCTTTATTTAAAAAGACCACTCCCTTTTTTTAGTTCACCCTCCCGGATGCAAGACAGGCAAAGTGTTTGTGAAGTAGTGAATCCTTCTTATTACAACGAGTAGCTTTGTGGATATAAAGCAAAGCGTGATCACAAATTGGGTAAGCAATTGTGCTTATGTCTGGCGAATGGGTCTGTGTGGCGAATGGGTCTGTGGTCAGTGGTAGGCCTGTCCAGTGGGGTTCAAACCCTGGTGTCGTACATTTTTCTGAAATTATTCCATAATATTTCAGGTACACACACGTGCGCATTCGGTGGTACTGTGCGTTTCCCGCGCACTGAAGGCGTTTCGGAGTTTCTCAATATCTTCTTTGCGTGTGTACGGACGCGCACGCGTGTATGTGCGTATGGTGGTGTGAGTTATATGTGGGTCCAAGTTGTACCGGCTCAAAAAAAAATTGTGCTTATGTCTGGATTCCAACCTTGAAAAAAGACATTATGGCGGTTCAACTTTGATTAAATGGTAAAAATGCAGCATTTATATATCAAAATAAGTTTATTATAAAAATATATTCAACAATATATCTAATTATACTAAATATATATTATAAATATATATATATAATTGGTTAGAATTAAAAATAATTTATCAAAAAGAAAGATTGACTTTATTTTAAGACAAAGAAAGTAGTACTCCCTCCGTTTTAATTTATAATTCATTTGACTTTTTTGACCCCCAACTTTAACCACTCGTCTTATTCAAAAAGTTTGTGCAAACATAGTCAAATTTAAATTATTCATGTAGACTATTTATTAAATAAGTAAGCCACACTAAAAAAATAGTATTTTGCACAAAAATTTGAATAAGACGAGTGGTCAAACTTAGGGTTGAAAAAGTCAAACGAACTATAATTTGAAACGGATTAAGTACTAAATAGCTACTTGATCCTTGGCCTTATTCGATTCTACACCAAACCTCTGGTTTGGGCTAGAAACAAACAACGCCTCCTTGGGTATCTCAAGATCCGGAACCTGAATTATATCTCAAAATTTATGCCAATGTGCAGTACCACAAAAATCCTCAGTGATCAGCACAATTCCTCAGCTAATTCTTCTATCAAAGAGCATAATATACCACCCTCCACGTCAAAGCTCAACAGCTCATGTTCATCTTCTCTGAAACATCTCCACCGTCCAAGCCGCTCGATCTCCTCCACCTCCGCCTTCTGAACCGACCTCGGCGCGCAATCATGTCGCCCATCCAGCCACGCCTTGGCAGTCGCCAGCAATGACATCTCGAGGTCCGTACCGTCGTCCGATCCTCCAGCATGGCACGAGGACAGACCTTCATGAAAGAAATCCTCTAGAAGCTTCTTGAAGCAGTGGGCAGCACACGGCGAGCTCGCTTCCGGGAGTCCTGGCAGGTGCCGCTGTACGGGCCCACGTTCAGCGTCTTCACCGTCTTCCACTGAGTCCAGTTCCCCGACGTGCCAGCTCGTGTCATCATCCGTGGTCGTCGCGGCGTCGTCCACGTCGGACGTGTCCAGCTCCGCCAGCTGCTCGAATCGCCGGATTCTGTCCAGCACCTGCTGGCTTGCTCCTGCGTGGAACAAAAAATGTATAGACGATTGTATGAGTTGACAAAAGAAAATGAGGTTAAATCGCTTGAACTACTTTACTTTCAGCTTGGTAACCGGAATCAATTATAGTGCTTTCTCGAAACTAAAGTGATTAGCAGCAGGCAGGTGGCATCATGAGTCGCAACAAAACACAGGATGATACTGGCTTGTGGTTGTGGGCCTTGTGGCCCATGGCCTCTGGGCTCTGTCGGCTTAATTCTTGGCTTCTTGTTGGTTATAAAGGCTAAAGCTGCTCTGCTCGGCAACCAAACAAATCTTTAGGCTTAGTCACCCGCCAAAGTATGATGATATATATGATCAAGATCAACAACTTTCATATGTCTCGTCACGAATTCATGATAGAACGCGCACAAGATTCCCAACAACCGAAACGGAGCTCAAAACACGGGCTAAATCCATGCACATTTCGGTCCACGACGCACGGGGAGCTAATGTATGATTGAACTACTTCTCCAAAGTAGGCAATCATATAAAAAAAATACTCCTATTGGAGAACGACTCGTACTGACAGGTTGGATACGTTCTTAGCTCCACCGTTTTCAATTTTTTATTGTCTATATACTTAGCTTATCTGAAGCTTGTTGTTCTACTTATTATCTGGGGAAAAAAAACAGTATATCATCTCTCTCTTTTTCCGAGTCAATGGCTACTTGTATTGTACATGTATATATGTGGAGGAGCTAGAGTGCTAGGTCAGGTAGACGGTATACCTTGCAATTGCAACCACTGGTGGTATTTAATTGCCAAAGCGATTATTCTGCCGTATCCCTTTGCACTTTACAATTTGGACCCGAAGATTATGATTCATGCTCATGCTTTGTATCCTTCTGGCCGCATTGCCTATGGGAATCAGATTTGTTTGTTTGTTTAACCTGACAGTGTTAGTGCATGCATGTACAAACTCCCACACGCAACCATTTTATTCTTCGAGCTCCAATTATACGTTCCGCTTGGCTATCAACGTCGCGTCTTCTTGGTTCCCTTTTGTACACTACCTGCACGCACCATTCTTTGTTTTTTCTCCCCCCATGGATCGGACTGTTCTCCACCGGTTCGCCCATGCGTGATCTCTCCTTGGGGCAGATAAAGAAGCTTAGAGTCGACAGCGACGGGTTACCAACATGGTCCATCTAAACAGTAACACGCCAACGGGTCGTGCGCGTCCAAGTGCACGCGTGCGTATGCTCGCAGTTTCTCGGCCTAGATTGATCGATTGTCTGGAGGGGGGGAAAAGGTTGGTTCTGCTTGACACCAGACAGCGGGGAAACTGCTGCTGTCACGGCTGCACCTGTACTTCGAAGTACATTTTTTTGTGCAAGTTCGAAGTACGGAGTTACGGATTCCTGACAGAGAAAAGGTTCTGTAACCAACACATTGGTAGGCCTTTCTGTGCCGCTCGGGCTGGTCACATACCGTCATACAGCTAAACAATAACAGCTTTTGCTTGGCCACTAGGCTGTGCGCGAGAGATTGAATAAAAAAGAAAAAGAAACCGATGCATACGAAACAGAGCAGCCGGCGCTAACAACGGAGTAATAACCGAGTCAACGAGGGAGTTCGCTGCACAATGGAGGCAAATGGGATGGAAAGCAGGAACTTACTTCGGATGTTGGCCAGGCTTCGCTCAAACGTCGGTGACGTGCCCTCGTCCTCGCTGTGGCCATCGCCATCGCAGCCGCCGCTGCTGCTGTGGTTGCAATCGTCGTCTCCGTCCTGGCTTTGGAGATCCATCACCGAAACTGGGCTCAGCCGCTCCTCCGCTCCCGCTCCATGTCCAGGTGGCACGTTGCCTCACACTCGCTGCATCCCGCCTCAACCTTCATTTCATTTTGTCAATCACAGAAATACTTGTAAGAAGGATAAACGAATTGACCAAGGGTTCAGAACTGTTTATTTCAGGGAAAAGAGAAAATAAAAACACTAGAACGATGAATTCCTACCACTGTTTCATGACTCCGGCGGCCGCCGCTGAGACCTAGGCGATCGCCACCGGCCTGGCGACTGTCCCGACCCAAGCGCCGCGGAGACGTTGCCGCCGGCGAAGACTCTCCATCCCTCCTCCCAGAGTTCACGGCAGTCACAGAGCAGCTGGCCACCGGCCTGTCCACCTCCCCCCTCCGCTTCTTCCAGAACCCCACCACTCGTCGTGCTCGTGCCGACGGCGGGCGGGACAGCGCGGCTCTCACCGCAGCCGAGACCCTGGCGATAACGTCGCCGTTTCTCTTCCGCCTGCAGCCGGCGGCGCTCCGGGGCTCGGCGGCCAGGTGCCGCGGGTAGCAGCCGAAGCCGCCGTCGCGGGAGAGCTCCGCGCTGTACTCCAGCTCCAGCCACTCCTTTAGCATCAGCGGCTGCCTCGTCGGCCTCCCCTTCAGCTCCATGTTGTCCATGGAGAGCATGCACGGTCGCACAAATGACAAACCGTACCGAACTGCACCGGGGTTGCTCTGCTCCCAACCTAAGGAATAATTTGCTTGCTTGCGCGCCGGAAAGACAAAGGAGACCGATGTGACCTGTGTCCTTGCGAGGTTGGGAGAGCAGAGAAGCAGAGAGACGGAACCGCCCAGTACTCGGCTACTGCCTGCTACTGCTATGGCCGGATGGGGCTACGAGGCTACGACACGAGGTCACCGAACTGGACTGTGCTGACGAGGGAAAGGGAGTGAATTCTGACGTGTGGAAGCTTGTACGTATTGCTGCTGGAAGCACGAACTCAGCACACAGCACGGTCAGAAGGCGCAGAGGATGTCTGCGCTTTGTGCTTTGCAGTCTTCTCTCCTCTTCTGTTAAAAGGGCTGCATGCTTTCACGATATTAAAAATGGTGAGTCCTTAATTCGGAGGAGGTGGTTGCAGATAAACTGGGCGAATTTGTATCGTTTTCAGGCCGAATTTGTCGTGTTTGACTGGGTTCAAATCTTAGAATGACGGTCTGGCCCAGCATCCATTTGTCCGACACTCTGACTGTCGGTCCACAAGTCGAGCAAACGTAGCTACCTGAATCGTGCCATTGTTTAGAGCCTTTTTAACTCCTCTACTCTATATTTTTCTTTTAGCTATAAAAGTGGAGTAATTGCTTTGTGAAACACCTAAAGAGATATCAAAAAAATTATAGTTTTATCTTGAGCTACTTCATAGCAGAGCTAGTGGCGCATAATTGGTTTTGGTAGAGTGAAACAATTCCAGACAAATCCTTAGTAATTAGTGATAACTTTTACCTTTTTTACTTCACTTTGACAAGAGTCGTCTCAAACTTATTGCTCCAGTTCTACAGCATGATGACAATTTGAACATGAGAAAAGTCAAGCTAAAGATTTGTCATATGAAACAATTGTATATCACCATAAAGTTCTAACCTGCTAAACCTCGAACTCGACTCAGGCTACTCTATATTTTTCTTTTAGCTATACTCTGACTTCGGGATTACTCGGAGAGAAAAAAAGTGGAGTAACTGCTTTGTGAAGTACCTAAAGAGATACCCTAAAAATTATAGTTTTATCTTGAGCTACTTCATAGCAGAGCTAGTGGCACATAATTGGTTTTGGTGACAAATCCTTAGTAGTTAGCGGTAACTTTCACCTTTTTTACACTTTGACAAGAGTCGTCTCAAACTTATTGCTCCAGTTCTACAGCGTGATGACAATTTGAACGACAGAAGAGTCAAGCTAAAGATTTGTCACCATAGAGTTCTAATCCACTAAACCTCGACCTCAACTCAGTCCTGTTCGTTTGGCTTATCAGCCGGTTTATCAACCACCGAAACAATGTTTTTCTCTCACAGAAAAACAACCAAAAACGACATCAGCCGACTTATCAGCCACCAAAACGACCAAACGAACAGGTATGGATCAATCTATATCTACTCATATTAAATGGCACAAACCCTAAAACCTAGTTTCAGACAAGACTTGTGGTGCAAGGGCCGAGTGGAGTTGCATGCTTGCATGACACTAGAACATTAGGCACCCTACAATAAGCTGAAGAGCAAAAGCTACGATCCATACATATTAGACACAACTTTATAATTATAATTATAATCAAATGATAAGGTTATGATCTAAGCACAAACATTGTGTCGGTGTTTAGAAACTACCAACGAGTAAAATTGTACACGTGTCGGGTTCCGAATGGTGAGACAAAGAGACAAGAGATTTATACTGGTTCAGGCAAGAAATCCCTACGTCCAGTGTGAAGCTGCTCGTGTTCCTTATCTCTGCTTAGAGGGGGTTTACAAGCTGGGTCGAGAGAGGGAGTATGAGTCCCAGGTCTCCGAATGAGTGAGTGTGCTATTTGCTAGCCGTGTGTTCGATGTGTGTTTGATTGTCTGTTCTCATCCCCCCTGCTCTCCTTTTATAGTCGCAAGGAGCCCAGGGGAGTTACAAGCGTGCGTTGAGAAGGATCCGCCTAGTAGGTTGTGCTTTATCCTTGCCTTCTTCAGGAAGGATGTTGGACACATATAATACTATATTCCTATTGCCTTCGTACTTGGTCGGATGATGAGTGTCGTGTCGACCCTTCGTTGCACCACCGAAGAATGCGGGTGGGGTCCGGTTGAACCCATAGCAAGGTAGAGGCATGACATCCGTTGTACCGTCGGCGGGTACAATATTGTACCTTCTTGTAATTCTTTTTACGTACGACAGATTACTTCGCCCCGGGCCAATGGACTTCTGTCACACCCAATTTTAAGGATAAAATTGAATATGAATAACTCATGTGTGCCCAGAGATCAATCACACACATAAGCCGACAAATCTTTAAATAGTACCATCACTGAGTGCTTATTACATAACGAATAATATTTAAATAACATAACAGCGGAAATAAAGATAACTCTCGCGACGAAGCTCCACTTCACAGGAACGCCGACTGGTTGACCACTAGCCTAGTACTCCTCGCGGTAGTCTTCATAGCCATCTGAAGGGGTTGAGAAAGCAAGAGTGAGCACTTACGTACTCAGCAAGAGTAACATAAGGTTATGAAGCTCAAGAGGTTGACACTGTCTGTACTACGGTTGCTTTTAACTTGGTCAAGTTCTACCAACACTTAGCTTTAATTATACATAACTCAATTAATAACCACATGATAAGATTAATATCCAACATTAACAATTAAACAACATGATCATCCACACTGTGAGTTTTTCAGGCCGCTCGTGACCGTGAGCACGGCTATCATGATAGATTTACACTCTGCAGAGGTTATACACTTTACCCACAAGCCATGTTACCCTGATGCCCGGGATAGCTAGTCCCATAACACTGCCGAGGTGAGTGGGCAGGGAACACTATGAAGTCTTTCAAAAGCTCTTCCGAGCATGTAGCGGACCCTACGGACCCAATGCAAAGGGGAATATGGGACACCCCGATGGTACCACCCGCAGCGGTCCCCACACAAGCTATACCCCATAACCAGCTCGGCAAAGGTGCCTTTCACGAACCACAAGCATGCTAGTCCAAACTTTATACTTAACTAAAGCCAGAGCCATATAGCACTCGTGGTTGTATTAGAAATCCCAGCTTTTGCCCTAGAGTGGGGTCCTATTCCATGTTGCTACAAAAGCCAGTTTTATCCCATTGTTGCATATATCATTAATCAATATTCATCTCAAGATCCATTATTGTAAAGAATAGCAAAGCTACCCATATGCATATAAACCCATGGTGACAAGGTAAAGGATAACAAAGCTATGGTATAGATCTAATAGGAATCAAATTAGACACATGCAATAATGACTAGATTGAATTATGGTGAATAGGTAACAAGGATGATCCCATGTTAAACTTACCTCGATCCCAAAGCTCTTGGTGATCCTGATCTGCTATAAAGAACTCTTGGTCAACGAAGATCTCACCGGTTGTACTCGATCAACATCACCACGCAATCATCCGAACAATCATACACAAAGCAAATAAGACATGATCAGAACATTACACCATAAACAATAAAGAGACTTTGAAAAGGTTATAAAATAGATCTATACTCTACTACGATCACAAAGACACGAGAATCACATTAATCGGATCTAAAACGAAGAAGTTATAGATTAAACGGGATTTTGAAGAGGGCAAATTAAAGCTTTAGCAAAGTAATTTTCTCTGATTTTCAAAAGTAATTAACATAGGTGAAATCTATAATACTGGATAGAGCATGAAATTACGGATCTAACGCAACTCAAACGGGTCGATTTGGATTTAAAACGAAGAAAATATAAGCATTTGAAGTTTAGAGGCAAAATAGGAAATTAGGGTTTTATTTTATTTTCGAATTAAAACAGATTAAAAAGAGATTACGCCTTCCAAAGGGGAAAGCGCATTGCTGAAGTACGCTTTATGGGCTGCGGGTTTAGGGGGGGATCTGAGGGACTCTTTAGCAAAAGATCCAGACGAAAGGGTATCTTTGTTTCTGGGCCGTAGGATTAGAGATGGATGGATGAGATTAGATCCGAGGGTGTGAGAGAGGGGACGGCGGCGCGGCGACTGGTTCAGAGCGGCGCGCGGCGGCTCCATTGCCGGCAGAGCTCGAGGCTCGTCGGCGTAAGTGGTTCAAGGGCTCCGGTGCCCCGTTTTCAGATCTGAGCACACCGGGAAAACAAGGAGACGACGACGAACTCATCTAGGGCTATGGCGAGGCTCGGGAATCGACGGAAAACACCGACGACGTAGCACGGCGGCGGCGGACGCTCGGTGCACGGCGGCGGCGGACGCTCGGTGCACGGCGGTTAGGGGCTCGGGTGGCCAATCCGGTTGGAAAACGGCTCGGGGAGCAAGAAGGTGACACGGCGAAGCTATTCCGGGCCACTGCGAGGCTTGATCGGGACGGAGGAGGACCACTGACGGAAAGCCGCGGCGGCGGAGCTCCTGTGCACGCCGGCACGGTCGACCAGAGCGAGAACAAGAGGGAAAAGAGGGGGATAATGCGTTTGGCGTCTTCGCGAAGTTGATGCACGTGACGAGGCGACTTACCGCAGTCGGGTTTGCTCGGAACGGCAGCGGCTCGTCGGCGGAACGCGACGGATCACGGCGGCGCTGCGGCTTGCGGTTGCGAGGCGATGCGAGGCTCGAACAGATGGGGAAAACGGCGCGGGTGTGTGCTATATATAGCGGCCGAGGGGTAGAGTCCTACCCGGACACGAGCACGGGCGCGGAACTCGCGGGGGAGCAGTTGCGGCTCGGCGAACGCGGCGTCGACGCGGCGGCAGTGCCCGTTCCGGACACGGGAAGAAGAAGGGGAGGGCTGACCCGTGGGCCAGGGACGTCAGCGGCAGAGAGAGGGAAAAGGAGGGAGGCGAGCGGCGCCGACACGCGGGCCCAAGCTGGCAGAGGGAGAGAGGAGGCGCGGGTGCGGAGCTGGGCCGGCCCAAGCGGAGGGAAGGAGAGAGAGGGGGAGGGAGGCCCTCCGAGTGGGCCTTTGGGCCAGAAAGAGAGGGGTGAGGGATTTTTTCTTTTTCTTTTTATTTTCCTTTTTGATTTTTGTAAAATGAATTTCAAAATGGATTTTGAATATAATTTCTAGGGTTTTGAAAACCAAGCCACACAATAAAAATGCAGGGGCATGAGATGCATCACACATGTTGAACCTAACATGATGATTAATTTAGTTTTATATATTTAATTCTATACTTCACAAAATTACTTAAATTAAATCAAATTAAACTCAAATTCAAATCTAATTTGCTATTCAAATTTTAAGGTGTTACAACTTCGTTTCTCCTGGGGTCCTCTGTACCTGTTGTACCCCGGGGGCGGGGGTATGCGAAATCGGCTCTGCCTCAGCGAGGGGCATGATGCCTATCTGTTGAGGGGTCCTGCCCATCCCGTCCTGATTGGGGAACTCGCCATGTCTCCGTTCGGGCAGGGGTTAGGGTGTTATCCTGCGCACCGGATTATACGGGACGCACGGTTCTACGTGGTTCTGTACCTTCGACCTTATCTTATGAAGGATGCACTGCCAGCAGCTAAGGGCGGACGACTGCCTCCTTCTGGACAGGGGTAAACGAGTCATTCCTCCGACGTCCTTCACCTTTTCTGTGGGTTGCAGGGGCGCCTCGCTTTCCACGTCGGGCGAGACGGAAGCACGTCTGCCCACCTGGGTCGGCTAAGCTGTGAGCCCCGCGCCTCTTCCCTCGTGGGCCGGCGATGACTCGGCCTCGATGGGCCTCTCTCGATAGATGGGTCTTTTTAGTCGTTGATTTTTTTTTGAAATCTCGTCGTTAAATTAGGTATCCGACACATTGGCATATACTTCGTATATCACATTGCCATGACATTAGTCTAGATATTTTTTACGGTGGTTGGAGGTACTTATTGGTGCCTCTTGGTTCCTAAACAAATTATTAGCTTTTAATTATTTGTATGTGTTAAATGTTAGGATGGTAATTGTGCCTTGACCCTCTTCCCCGTGAACCCTCGCTCACACGCCCATGAGCCCAAACCCCCCTCGCGGCGACACCGAAGGACGCGAGGTTGCAGCTGCACACAAGCCCTAGCCGTCGCCTCACCCTTGCCCCTCGCCTGGCGCCGCCACCTCACCATCACCCTCGCCCTCGTCGTCGTGCCGCAGAACTCGTGTTTCAGACATCGTCGTCGTTGGCGACGCCTTCCACCCCTCTTGTTCTCCTCAATCTTTGCGCCCGATGGCTATTGCTCCACGAAGGCGGTTCTCCTCAATCTTTGCACCCGACGGCTACTACTCCACGAAGGCGCCTGTATCCCGCGGCGGTGCCCCTAGCAGCATATGGCTGATGCAAATCCAGCAACATCTTTCATTGTCGGCCCCCGCTTTGTTCAGTTTCTAGATCTACCGGTGAGTCAAGTGGCGACGATTACGTGCGAGTCTGCGACGGTGAGGAGCTGTCCTGTCAGCCTGTCAGTGCGAGGCGAGCCACACAGTGGCGCAGAACACAACGGTAGCGAACACGTTCAAGGCGCAAACACGTAATGTCATCTCTGTAATTCTATTATATATAAGGTTTATTTTAAAAACTTACTCCCTCTGTCCTTCTTAATGTGTTGCTAGGGGAGCGTGTTTGTGAGAGGACACGGGCTAGAGTGAAAGAGAAAAACGGATTTTCAACGAAATTCTATCCTATGTACCAGCCCATATGTGAAGCCGAAAAGGCCTAGCCCATCCATCCATCAGCAGCTTATTCGCGGTCGGATCTCCACACATCGCTCGTTCCTCTCCTTGTTCCTCTCCGGCAGAACTCCTGTTTCAGACATCTTCCTTGTCGGCGGCGCCTTCCATCTCTCTCCCCTTCTTCGACAGGCTCGTCTAAGTCGTCTACCCGACTACCCGTACCTGTGCCGCGGTGCTCCTCCGCAACTCCACCTGCGCTGTCGACCGCTAGCCGCCGCCTGCAAGGGGCGCAAAAGGCCGAACACCCAATTGCCAAGGGCTTCTGTTTCTCCCCCTTCAGCGGCGAAGGGGGAGTGAGAAGCACCGGGAAGATGACGAGCGTGTACATCCCGGTTCAGGGCACAGAGGAGGAGGTGCGGATGGCGCTAGACCAGCTTCCCTACGACGCATCCGATATCCTCGACATCCTCAAGGCCGAACAGGCGCCGCTTCACCTCTGGCTCATCATCGCCGTACGTTTCACTTCCCCATCTATCAGTTATAAATCGCAACCCAAGGGATCGCCATTGCTTCTATGTGTCATTGTGTGGTCGTCCATCCTTGTTTCTTGCCACGAATTTAACTGAAACTTCTAGGGCTAGGGTCTCGTTTAAGTTTGTGCTTCCTTATTGGTCTGGAAGGATTCAGGTTGGTCTTGATGATTTCTGCTGAATTGTTAATGTATGTGTATGTATGTTGAAGTGTTTGGTGAGATTACCTTTGTTCTGGTTCTGCAAGGTGAACATCTTCATTGAGGGCAGAGGGTATTTTAGCCAGTGATGTACTGATGTCCCAGAAATCATAGCTCATAGCACTAGTGATTGTGTTTTGACAAATAATTTATTAACATGGACAAATGCATTTTTTTTGGTGTGGGTGGGGGGGGGGGGGGGCACAATGCTCCGTTTTTTCATTAGCCTAGTATACAAACATTAAAAAGGAACAAGAGTCACTACATAAATGACAAGACAAAGCAATTCCATGTAATGATGTACTCTGTAGCAACATTGTTGTGGTTTCTTTTGGTGTTTTTTCTTATATATTATATATCCTGCCTGTGATTACTGATAACTGCATGGCTGATCATGAGTTGAATCTTGTACCTACAGGTGTGCCTTGTTTCAATTTTTTTTGGTGGTTCTCTCAAGAAATCAATTCTTTGTTAAATGTATATACTTATCCAGTTGCAATTTTTTTTCTTGTTAATCTTACTTGTGCACAGAGAGAATACTTCAAGCAAGGAAAGATAGAGCAGTTCCGTCAGATTCTGGAGGAAGGATCTGGCCCTGGTTAGTTTTTCTTTGATGCTGGAAGTAGTTTTTATTATTAAACCAAAGCACATTTGATTTTCCTTTCTAGTTCTATTCATGAAAGACTCTAATCTTTTTATCTGAATCTTGTTGAATCTTGTCTCTGCAGAAATTGACGAGTATTATGCTGATGTGAAGTATGAACGGATAGCAATCCTTAATGCTTTGGGTGCTTTCCATACTTTGTCGGGAAAGGTTGATAGAGCACCACAGAAGGAAGCACATTTTAAAGAAGCAACTCAGTACTATAATAGAGCATCAAGGATAGATGAAACTGAACCTTCTACATGGATCGGAAAAGGTTCCACTGTCTTTTAACATTTAAACCTCTTACATATGTATTTGTATTATAGCTTTCCTGTACATCGTCATGTGGGGTTGTAGGATGAATGACCATTACAGCCTTGTTTTGTATGTTGTTGGATTCACCTGTGTTGGGGTGGATTGGGGTGGAATTTAGTTCAAGTTCCACTTGAATCCACCCTAACACACATGGATTGATGCAGATCTGACTATATCCAAACAAGGCCTACATTGGATGCACATGGGAGAAAATAGGAAGGGTCCGTTTGTAGTCCCAATTTGCTGCAACAAGTAGTTGACACACCACAATGCATTCTTAATGTGATTGAGCAGCTATTATTATTCTGATGTTGTTGTCTGATATCATTATTGATTTTGAGAGAAACTAATGTAGTAATCTTACTTTTCTAATTCAGAATTGATGTCATTTTAGCCTTCTCAACTTCTGTCAAAATACATGCCATCCCAGAATTTCAAGCCACTTTGACTTCCTTTCTTGCCCTTGCTCAATCAATTCTATCACTGACACAAACAAGGTCATTGGAGTCACATTCTTAATCCTTCTGCATAACACACTCCCTTCGTTCTAAATTGTAAGTCGTTTTAACTTTGTACTATAAGTCAAACTTGCCGGTTTTGATTAAGTATATAGGAAAAATATATTAACATCTACAATATGAATTAAATGTACTTTACGGTTACGGTGCATTTTTTTTCTATAAACTGTGTCAAGGCTAGAGAATTATGACTTGGGACAAAGCTAAAATGACTTACAATTTGGAATGGAGGCAGTACTTTTTACTGGAGTGTGTATTTATTTAGGTTACTCATTTTGTCTAGTATCTTCCTTTGAGCATGTATGCCCTGCTGCATCGGTAAGAAGTACCCAATTTAATGCCTTTTTTCATCATATATATACTACATTTTGAATGATTACTCCATATTGTCCTTTAGGATTGGAGCTTTCAGTATGCTCATATGTCAATGTTCCTGCAGGTCAACTCTGTGTTGCCAAGGGTGAGTTGCAAATGGCGTCTGACTCGTTCAAGATTGTGTTGGATGAAGATGGGAACAATTTTCCAGCTCTACTTGGTCAGGTGATTTTTAGGTTGTTTAGATGGTCCATAAGGCATAAGTATGAAATATGTATACGCACAATTTTTCTCATGTGGAGTATATAGTTTTGGTTTGCTTGGTTATGATTTACCCAGTCGAAGTGTCACCATGTTATGTGTTTCTACAATAGTTTATCATATGTTAACATTAGAGCTGTTGAACATTTGTTCCATGCTTGTATTGTTGTTAAATGCTCATGCTTAAGATGATGGCATAACGTGCTTGGATGATGGGTTCAAGGGCAGGATTAATTGATGCAATGTTGGCAGTGGAGAGAAAAATAAGAGGGAATGTTTTTTCCCCTTGTTTCTTGTTTAATCCAGGAACTGCGTTACTCCTTATTGTGCGGAGCTCCAAACAATAGAATCTACATTATTGGAACGATTACTAGAAATTAGATTCGTATGGATTCTTCTTAATTAAGCAGGGTTTCGAAGTAACCAATATCTGTCATGATAAAAAAAAAACTTACCCTTTATTTTGACTGTACGTTGTGTGCTGCTACAGACTAATGTTTGCTGCTGATTCAGTGACATGCCAATTGTGTTCTGGACAAATAGATTCAGAATTTCGATAGATAAGCTTTCATTTTTTTTTCTGGGCAACATAATAAATATACCATTATTTATTGATTATATACTTGATATTTTTTGTAAAATCCTAATTTAATTTTCAAATTTGGCGTCACAGGCCTCTGTTTACTTTTTGATGGGCGAAGCGGAGACGAGCAGCACAAAAAATCATTGGAGCATTATAGGAACTATTAGATCTTACAAGGTTCAATAAATGATTAGCTTACATTAGTACTTGTTTGTGACATCCTGACAAAATTCTTGTTGACTTTGTAACTTAGAGAGCTCTTCGGGTCTATTGCAATTGTTCTGCTGCTGTAAGGCTTGGTATAGCCTTTTGCCGATACAAACTGGGACAAGTAGAAAAGCTCGTCAAGCTTTTCAGCGAGTTTTAGAGGTCAGCATTATTTCTTTCACTGGACATAAAATTTGTATCTAAGGTTAACACATTTCCTTAACCGATGTAACTTAAACTTTACAGTTGGACCCTCAGAATGTTGATGCTCTAGTAGCACTGGCAATCATGGACTTGCAAACAAATGAAGGTAAATTCTCTGCACAGGTGTGAGGTTAAAATCTTAAAGTTGCCTGTCCTCCCTCTTTCTAATTCGAGTTTTTCAACTTGCCTACAGCTGATGGGATTCGGAGAGGAATGGAGAAAATGAAAAAAGCATTTGAAATATATCCTTATTATACATTGGCACTCAACCACCTTGCAAATCATTATTTCTTTACTGGCCAACATTTTGTGGTTGAACAGTTGACTGAGACCGCTCTTTCTTCAAGCAATCACGGATTACTGAAATCACATGCTTACTATAACTTAGCCAGATCGTACCACAGTAAGGTAATATACTCCTACATATATAAGTAATAGTGGTTTTTTCCTTGTTTCTTTGTTGGCATTTTGGATTCCTTTGTTAAAAATAGCCAACCACATTTATTTATGCATATATTTGGTATTTTAATGAAATGCAGGGGGACATTGATACTGCCGGACGATATTACATGGCATCTGTTAAAGAAATCAATAAACCACAAGACTTTGTGTTACCATATATTGGTAGAGTTTCGTGTGCACATGGTTTATCTTTTCAATTTTGTTTAGCATTGTTTTACTTAATAATTTCTCAGCATTTTTGCATGCCCACGTTTTTTCATCAGAATCAGATATCACGATATAATTTATTATCTAAGCTGCTCTGATTGTACTTATCCCTACTGCTTGTAATGCTCTGATTTGCATGCATTGGATCCTTTTTTAGCAGACCTTTGCTCTAACTAACTTGAATAAATAGTTCTATTCTTTAAATTCCATAATATCCATCACTTTGATTCAAGGTTTTTAAGGCACCACCTAGACGTTCAGGCACTAAAAAATGGGCATCCCCGTTGCCATGACGAAAAATCAGCAAATGAGAGAGGGGAGGCAGGAGAGAGAGGAAGTATGGAGGACTGGGAAGGCCAAACACTTGTCTCTGCTCCCATCCCGATCGGCTCCAGACGCTATGGCCATCACAGTTTTCTGCAACATCTAGTAGTCAACACTGAAATACTAATTGCAAACTACAGAATCTAATGCACTGTAGCACTGAACACTGTTCAGTAGTAGGCTCTCAGTAGTTAGTTTGCATGGCTTTATACTTGAACCACAGCTCAGTGAAAGATAATTCGTTCTTTCTGTAAATTCTTCTGGGTATAGAAGGAAACAAGATGAGTTTTTTCATTCAAAAAGTATATGTTAGATAATTACTTATAGTTAATCGGTAGGATCGTTACATATGTCCTTGAGGTGGGAGTCAGGTTGGTTTCTGTTCATAGTAGAAGTCCAGAATCAACATTGAACTGGAGGACATGGATATCGTGTCTGTCTATGCTGTACCGTAGTCAACGATCAATAATTAATGTGAATGCCCTATTGTTATGGTGTGCATCTTTTGTGTCGTCAAGTAAAAATTGAATGGCTCCCACACCAGCTTGATCATAAACTACCTATATGACATCCAAAATTAACAGTTCTATTTTTCTTTTCAATCTTCTTCTTTAGGTCTACACATGATGCATGCAGCCTAGATTAGCATGTTTGGTCATTTAGAGCACTCCACTGCATATTCTGTTGATGTTTATAACACAATATGATCTGAACCAGGACTTGGTCAAATTCAATTAAAATTTGGAGACTTCAAAAGTTCACTTGGTAGCTTTGAGAAAGTTTTGGAGGTGCACCCTGAAAACTGTGAAAGTTTGAAGGTAAGGCATATATATCTAATCAAACACTTATTCTCTGTTCATGTATTTGCAGCATAGTGTTGTGTTTGTGAAATGATTTTATGTTTCTTCTTCTAGGCTATTGGTCACATACATGCAAAATCCGGGGAAACTGAAAAAGCTATAGAAACCTTCAAGAAAGTTACCCGTATTGACCCAAAAGATCATCAGGTGCACTTGCCCCCCCTCCTCCCCTCAACCATTACATTCATCTACTCCTGTGGGTCAAAAGAAGTGTTGTAACATGGTCCCAATACATGACTCTGGCTGTCTGGCACTAATTTGTTTCTAACATCGCAAAATATAAATAGTACAACTGCTTTCCAGGATGAATATACTGATGAAATTGTCAAATGCTCAATCTGAACATAGAATACTCCATATGAACATGGCAAAATATATTTTCCTTGAACACTGAGTTTTGGTCCATATCTGAATCTTGGAATGCTGATGATTTGGAACAACTTCTTTAATGATCATTTCATGTTTGCATAGAACCTAAGTTAATGAGATTATTTCGCAGGCATTTGTAGAACTTGGTGAATTGTTGGTAGAATCTGACTGGGCTGCTGCTATGGAATACTTGAAGACAGTAAGCTTTTCAGTTCGCTATAATAGTTTTGGGTTTGATTTTATTGTGTTGTCTGATATCGTATTTCTAGTGTAGTTCTGTATAATTTTCTATGATTCCCCTCATTGTTCTATCAAAAGATGCACATGATTCAGCAGAACTAATAATGAAAAGTCAGCTTTGAGCATTGTGTTGCCCTCCAAAACTGTTTTGACTTGAGGCATAAAGAACTGCTAGGTCTGCAAATTCATTTATGTGCTTTCTGCATTGGTTTTTACTGTCTTCTTTCTGCCTGCTCTCCCCTCCCAAACTTGGGGGTAAAACAACTCTGCTCTCCTAGAAGCTCAGCTTTACCATTGTGCTGCATCATATGCTTGGGCATGATTAGATGTAACTTAGCGATTATAACTCATCCCGACTCATCTCCGCCTCCTCTGAGCCGCGAGCGCTCGTCCCCGGCGGCCGGCGCCCGGCGCCCTGCCCTGTCCCCCCCGACGCACCTAGTTCCCGCCCCGGCGGCCGGCCCCAGCCACTAGGCCCCGCCCCGGGTTCCCGCCTCCAGGAAACCGGATGAAGTCGGGAGGGTAGCAAGACCGCTCGCAACGCACGCAGGCGCCGGATTGGGTTCCGCCGGCGCCGGCGACCCGTGCAACTTCGCGTGACCCTGCGGAGCTCCCCCCGCACAACTCCGTGCACCCATGGCCGGGTCATAGAGCTCTCGTTTGGAGCTCGTCGCGCAACCCCATGGCTGGGTCCTGGAGCTCGCCCGCCGCCGTGGCCGATCTGAACTCGCGCTGGTAAGGCCACGGAGGAGACCCTACGCCCGCGCGAGTGAAACGGAGAAGCTTCTGTCCTGCTTTGCTATTGCCCGGAGGTGTGGACGTGCTCGTTGCTCTGCTAGGTGCCGCTGCTCAGTGTTGATCTGTTGCTGCTGATTTGCTCTGCTTCTGCCCGGCACTGCTGCCGCTCAACATGGTCTGCTCTGTTTCCTCTCCGGGAGCTCTTCTCGTGCTAAAACAGAACCCTGGGCTTGCTGATCTAGTTAAGGACTGGGATTTCTCCATGGGTAAAAGATTTCAAGCTAAAGTGCTTCACAGGTATTCGTCTTCAGTGCACCATCCTTCTTCTTCTCCGGATGGCTCTTTCCTATTGCTGGTGGTGTTTCGACGCTTTCTCTTCCGTTTGACTGAAGAGTCGGTTGCCTTGGCACTTCACTGTTGTTTGGGAGGAACCCCTTCTGGGTTCCATGTGACCTTCGAATCAGATCGCCATTTTCGTTTCTCAGTGGCCAACAAGCATGTCGGCCTCCTGATCCAAGCTCTTAAGAGGATTACGACAGAACATTTTGATATCTACTTCCATTTCTGGCATAATGGTGGGGATAATTGGGCTACAGAACACATCAAATGGCAAAAAGAAGAAGAGAACAGCTGGACCACAAAAACCAGCCACAAGAACAAGCACAAACTTAATCACAAAAAGTTTCTTTTCAACGCAAACTTGTTCAAGACTCCTATCTCAAAATCTCAGCCAAGAGAACTTGTTTCAGTTATCAAGATTGGAAGAATTTACTGCCCTATCTTGGAAGAGCATCTCCCTGTTCGGGAAGCTACTAACCGGACTGATAGCCTTTTCTCTATTGATAACTGCTTTGTCCGAGACTCTCCTGCTACTAGTTTAATTGTCAATGGATGTTCTAGTTCAGGTGTTCATCAAATCCAGAAGGTTGATGAATCTAGGCATTCTTCAAATAGTTCTAGAAGCTTTTCAGTTCAAGCTAATGCGGGGCTGACTCCCAAGGTGATTGCCACATTCCACCCACAAACACTTGCTCTCGCTGCTGCTTTAGGTGCTTAAGTCCAGGACACCTTGTCAGAGATTGCCAAAGTAAATTTCGTTGCTTGTTCTGCTACAACTATGGTCACAAGGCCAAATATTGTGCTAAAAGGCGTGAGACCTCTAATCTCAAATGGGTTCAAAGGACCACTAAATCTTCTTCAGTTGATGTGTCAAATAATACAGTGGCCGAACCGGTTATTCAATGGGCACCTAGACCCTATGCTCCATGCGACTCTTTGCACTCCACCATTCCCATCCCAGTTGCTCCTCACCCTTCGGAGTGCCAAGCATCAGAACCAAGAGATTTGGTAGTGCCAGGAGAAGCTGAGGACGTGAATGAAATTGTTGATCATGTAATGGACAATCCGGTTGCTGCTAACCAGAACCAAGAGACTATAGAAGAAAACCAGAATGTTGGGGTGTTCGATCAAACTGACTCCTCGACTTCACATAGGATATATCAAGTAGTACCTGGAGCTGTAAGAGTCATTGAACTGAAACACAGGCAGGTCCGAGCTACTGTATTTGGACAAAATCAAGGCATACTTGCCCTTCCTGCAGCTTCCAACTCACCTGCAGTTCAGTCTGATGATCAAAGAGACAAAGACCAGAGAATTACAATCACCAATTTCATTGTTGATGGTCTTAGACAGCTATGTCGAAGGGCTGCAACCTCAAGCTTCTCAATTCAAATTGACCTATCAGCATTGGACATAAACTCTCTCAACATCGCAATCAATGTCACTGGTCGCCCCATTTTGGCTCCAAACACGAATGCAGGATCCCTACAGATCACCCAAATCAGTGAAAATTATCAACTTCTTTCAAACATATCAACTGAACCTGCAACCCATCTTGCTAGAGCTGGTCCTATCACAAAAGTCTATTTCAGGAGAAGGGGTAAGACCAAGAGCCAAGTTTTCGAGGAGCAGCCAACACAAGAGAAGTTGTTTTCTACTAGACCCAAAGACTTTGCTATCAAAGATCAACAACTTCCTTCCGATAAAAATGGACAGGAAGAATGTAACAAGGTAACAAGAAGGAGGAAGTCCATTACCCCAATTTCAACAGAGATGCTCAGAAGAAGTCTCAGACTGAAAAATGCTCTCGATGGGCATAAACCTTAAATCATTCCTGATGCAAAGGAAGTTACCACAAGAGGCAAGACTAAAAACAAAAAAGTGACACCCCAATCTGAGTTGCTGGAGAATCTACTTACTCCCCCAACTGGCTATGCCACCTCCTTTCGTGGGCTCTCTGATATTTATAAAAGCAAGGAAACTGGTGTCTTTTTTCCTGAAATTCCTATGGTCGAGATTCAGAAGATAGCAACTGAGAAATGTCGCATTGCTCCTTCGGAGGTGACGGCTGAGCTGCTCTTAACTTCAAGTCATGAAGAAGCTAGTTCAAGTAGGAGCAGCACAAATGATTTTCAACTAGTTATCAATGAATAGTTCCACCAACAGAGACCCCAACAGATGTTGGAACATTTTAAATTGGAATATTAGAGGTTTGAACTCTGAAGACAAATGCAATGCTATCAAGCAAAAAATTGATGAAAGCGCATGTGCCATTTTTTGCATACAAGAAACAAAAAGAGAACATTTTGATCATTCCTACATAAAAAAACTAGCTCCAAAGCGCTTCAACAAATTCGCCTTCTCCCCTTCTGAGGGCGCTTCTAGGGGGATTCTGATGGGTTGGAATAGCTCCATCTTTACAAGAGAGATAATCCAAATAAATAAATTCACAGTGACAGTAAGATTCATCTCTTCTCATAATAGGCAAACCTGGACTCTCTCATCCATTTATGGACCCTGCCAAGGACCAAAAAGGGACAACTTTGTTAACTGGCTTAATAGCCTCAATCTCAATGCAGATGAGAACTGGATGTTTGCCGGGGATTTCAACTTCTACAGATCTATATCTGATAGACATAGAGATGGTGCTAATATGAATGACATGATGATCTTTAATGAAATCATAAGCAATCTAGGCCTGCTTGAGATCCCTCTCAAAGGAAGAAATTTCACCTGGAGCAATATGCAAAGTGCTCCACTTCTTGAGCAAATAGATTGGGTGTTCACAACATCAAACTGGATCAGTGATTTCCCTAACACTTTGCTCTTTCCAATGGCTAGACCCACCTCCGATCACATTCCTTGCAAAATTCAAGTTGGGACCTCTATTCCAAAAGCTCAAGTATTCAGATTTGAAAATTTTTGGGTAGAGCACCCAGGTTTCTTTGATCTGGTAAACTCTGTATGGAATTCCAATGTTTCAGCAACTAACAGTGCAACCAGAATTAGTGCCAAATTCAAACTTTTAAGGGCTGCTCTAAAAAAGTGGAGCAAAGGTCTTTCTAATCTCAGCTGTCTGATAAAACTTTGCAACTCTACACTGGAGATCCTAGACACACTAGAAGAACAAAGACCCCTTTTTCTCCAGGAGTTCAACTTCAGAAAGATTCTGAAGAACCACATCCTAAAGCTCCTCAAGCATCAAAAAGAATACTGGAAAAAAAGATATACCATCAGATGGACTAAATTTGGAGACGAGAGCACAAAAATTTTCCATGCTGCTGCAACTGAAAGATATAGGATAAACACTATCACTTTGCTGGAAACTGAAGATGGAAGATCTGTTTGTGAACATAGTGAAAAGGCTGCTTTGCTACTTGAAGAATACAAACACAGAATGGGATGTACCACTAGACCTGACATGCTATACAATTTGAACCAGCTGGTTCAGTCCAACAACAATTTATGGCAACTATCCAGGCCCTTCACAATTGAGGAGATTGATAATGCCATCAAGCAAATGCCTGCGGACAAAGCACCAGGCCCAGATGGGTTTAATGGGTACTTCATCAAAAGCTGTTGGGAAACAATTAAAATAAATTTCTATAGCCTTTGTTTTGATTTTTTCAATGGAACCCTAGACCTGCAATCTATAAACAACTCCTTCATCACTCTGATTCCCAAGACAAACAACCCTATCACCATGAATGACTTCAGGCCCATTTCACTTTTAAACTGTGTCCTCAAAATTATCACAAAACTATTGGCCAACAGGCTCCAAGGCAAGATCACATCTCTCATTCATACCAACCAGTATGGCTTCATCAAGAGCAGGACAATTCAAGACTGCTTAGCATGGACCTACGAGTATATTCATCAATGTCAGCAATCAAAGAAAGAAATCATTATTCTCAAGCTAGACTTCACAAAAGCTTTTGACACTATTGAGCATAATGTGATCATTAAGATGATGGAACAACTAGGTTTTGATGAAATTTGGTGTAACTGGATCCAAAGAATTCTTGACACAGGAACTTCCTCCATCCTTCTCAATGGAGTGCCTGGAAAACACTTTCAATGCAGGCGTGGGGTGAGACAGGGGGATCCTCTTTCTCCCCTTCTCTTCGTTTTGGCTGCAGACCTCCTTCAATGCATCATCAACAGAGGACACAGTGAAGGACTGTTTGAATTACCTATCCCCTCCTATGAGACAGCTCAATATCCAATTGTACAGTATGCAGACGACACCATTCTCATCATGAAAGCTTCCCAAATGGAACTTTTCACTCTAAAGGGACTGTTGGAATCTTTCTCGCAATCAACTGGACTTCGGGTCAACTATAAAAAGTCATGTTTGGTGCCTTTGAACCTCTCTCCAGAGAAAGCACATCAACTTGCTGGGGTTTTTGGGTGTAAACTAGAATCCCTCCCTTTTACTTACCTTGGACTGCCATTGGGCACCACCAAGCCAAGGGTAGAACACTTTGGATTCATCATGAACAAAGTTGAACGAAGACTTACAGCTACTTCAAACTTTCTATCTCATGCCGGAAGACTTGAGCTAGTGAATTCGGTTCAGTCATCTCTCCCTACATATGCTATGTGTACTCTCCAGCTCCCTATTTCAGTTATAGAATATATTGACAGAGCAAGGAGGCACTGCCTTTGGAGAGGCTCTGATAGCAATGCTAAAATGAAGCCCTTGGTGGCCTGGAAAAAATGTAGCAAACCAAAAAGAAAAGGTGGTCTCGGCATCATCAATCTCAGAAGCCAAAACTCTGCCCTCCTTCTTAAACACCTAGACAAATTCTATAATAGGAAGGAAATTCCATGGGTCAAACTGGTTTGGCATGCACACTACTCCAATGGTGACATCCCACATGCTACTATCGATAAAGGGTATTTTTGGTGGAAGGATATTTTGAAGCTCTGTGATCAATTTAGAGGAATTGCTAATTGCAAAATTGGGAACGGATCCACTGTTCTTTTCTGGTCAGACTTATGGAATGACAATGTCATGCAAAATAACTTCCCTAGACTTTTCACCTTTGCCAAAAACAAGAAGATATCTGTGTTGCAGTTTCTTTCAAACAACAACCTTGAGCCTCAGTTTCACCTACCATTGTCTGAACAAGCTTACCAAGAATACCAAACAATGCAAGACTATATTCAAACTATACAGGTTCAACAGGACACAAAAGATCGCTGGCAGTATATTTGGGGCAGCAGCAGCTATACTTCCTCTAAATTCTACAACTTCCCCTACAGAAATGTTCAGCCTCCTGCCCCTTACCTATGGATTTGGGATTCAAAATGTTGTAACAAACTTAAAGTCTTCTCCTGGCTCATGATTATGGATAGGCTGAACACAAGGAATCTTCTCAAAAGGAAAAAACACAAGTTGGAGGGCAACAACTACAATTGTGTTCTCTGTAATCACAATGTTGAGGAAACTGCTTTTCATCTCTTCTTTAGTTGCCCTCTCAGTCAGGCCTGCTGGCATCACTTGAATATGCACTGGAACTTCGAAAGCGGTTTCTTCCAAATGATGATACAGTCAAAACAACAATATCAGAATCCCTTCTTCATGGAGATCTTCATCATTGCTGCCTGGCGCATATGGAAGCAGCGAAACAATTTTATTTTTGATAGAGGACGGCCTTCTTTCTCCTCCTGGAAATGCTCCTTCCTAGACGAGTGTAGATTGCAAGCTTTTAGAATGTCTGAGGATAAACGCTCTTCTTTCCTCCTTTGTTTAGATCTCTTTTCTTAATTTTCTGGCTGCCAAGTGGCTCTCTCAGCCTACTAGGTGGTTTAGGTTGTGCTTGTTTTTTTTTGTTTTTTTTTGTGCAGTTCTTACCCTTTTTTTTATATATAAAATCTCACAGTGGGGGGTTTCCCCTGCTGTATTTTACGCTCAAAAAATATGCTTGGGCATTGTTGCACTCAAAGTTTTGTGCGTGTCAGCATGATGAACCATGTACATAGTAGTTGCATGGGCTGGTGTTTATCTAAGATTGTCTACCAGGTTATGCTCTTCTTCTTCAACATCAACAACATCAACAAAGCCTGTAGTCCCAAGCAAGTTGGGGTAGGCTAGAGTTGAAACCCAACAAGATACCCAAGTCATGGTTCCGGCACTTCAATAGCTGCTTTCCAGGCAATCCTATCCAAACATAGATCTCTAGATATATCCCAAGCTTTTAAATCCCTATTCACCGCCTCCGCCCATGTCAACTTCGGCCTTCCTCTGCCTCTCCTTATATTATTAGCTTGGCTTGGGACTCCACGGCGCACTGGTGCATCTGGCGGTCTCCTCTGGACATGGCCAAACCATCTCAACCGATGTTGGACAAGCTTTTCTTCAATTGGTGCCACCCCTAGGCGATCACGTATATCATCATTCCGAACTCGGTCCATTCTTGTGTGACCACAGATCCAACGCAACATGCGCATTTCTGCAACACTCATTTGTTGAACATGTCGAGCCTTTGTGGGCCAACATTCGGCTCCATACAACATCGCAGGTCTAATTGTTGTCCTATAGAACTTGCCTTTTAGCTTTTGGGGTACCCTCTTGTCACATAGAATGCCAGAAGCTTGACGCCACTTGATCCACCCTGCTTTGATTCTATGGCTAACGTCTGCATCAATATCTCCATCCCTTTGTAGCATCGATCCCAGATATCGGAAGGTGTCCTTTTTAGGCACGACTTGACCTTCCAAACTCACATCTCCCTCATCCTGAGCCGTTGTGCCAAAGTCACATTTCATATACTCGGTTTTAGTCCGACTTAGTCTAAAACCTTTAGACTCAAGGGTCTGCCGCCACAGCTCAAGTTTCCTATTTACTCCCGCCAAGCTTTCATCAACTAACACTACATCATCGGCAAAGAGCATGCATCAAGGGATGTCCCCTTGAATGTCCCTTGTAATCTCGTCCATTACCAAGGCAAAGAGATACGGGCTCAAGGCTGACCCTTGATGAAGCCCAATTCTAATCGGGAAGTAATCAGTATTACCATCGTTGGTTCGAACGCTAGTCACAACATTTTTATGCTCTTCTTCTTGTCATTGTTAATTATTTGTTGCATTATACTTAATTGTTTTATCTTCATATCTTGTAATAAATACTGAAGACTGAAGAAGTGTGGTCACTGCTTGCTTTTTTTTGGTCCACTGCACACCCTGTGCTCATTCATCCTTATCCTTAAAATATCAAAGTCTTAACTAGTAGTTTACAGGCTCGAAATCTCCTCAAGAAGGCAGGGGAGGCTGTCCCTGTTGAGTTGCTCAATGGAATTGGACTTCTTCATTTTGAGAAGGGAGAGTTTGAGGTTTGCTTACTGTTAGCGCACAATATTATGAGTTGTCATTTATACTTATACCTGTCACTACCCTTATTAAATTACACTTTCAGATGGCTGAACAGAGTTTTAAGGAAGCACTAGGTGACGGTCTTTGGGTTTCAATTATGGACGGGAAAGTAGGCAGCTCTATGGTCAACTGGGGTGTCCAGAACAAGGATCAGAGCTTTCACCAACTTGAAGAAGAAAGTGTACCACTTGAATTACATTCAAATAAAGTAACCACACTGTTTAATTATGCAAGATTACTGGAAGAACTCCATGATTCTGTCAGAGCAAGCCTGTTTTACCGTTTCATAATTTTCAAGGTACTCCTGCTCTTGTCCTCACTAGCCTCTATTTTGCTACACTAATGCCTACCAGAGCTCATAACCCCCACCCACTATCCTCCATATACTGAACTGGCCGTGTTTATGGCTTTATGCAGCATAACCTTATTGAATAGTGACTGAAAGCTCATGATGGATGGTATTATCAACTAGTAAAAACTCCGCCGTGCAGTTTTAACTCATTCATCATCTTATGATAATCATACATGCCCTGCCGATCATTATATGATATGTGAAATTGTGAATAGTTCTGTGAATGAAATTATCAATTATTTATCAGTGTTTTTCTTCCAAAAAGTGCGGTTTGCGCTGGCTTACTATTGAACTACTAAATATATCCTATGAGATTGTGTTTTTACTTGTTGGGTTTCCTGTGCAGCAATGGAAAGTACCTCCTGTGATTTTTCCATTGTGCTCTAATTCGGTTTTCTCAATAACAGTACCCTGACTACATAGATGCCTATCTGAGGCTAGCGGCTATTGCAAAACAAAGAAACAATGTTCAACTGAACATTGAACTGGTATGATCAACACTTTTGTTCCATTTTATTAAATGAGAAAAGTAATACTGTTTTTGGTTTAGATAGGTGAAGCTTTAAAGATAGATGAGAAGAACCCCAATGCGCTGTCTATGCTTGGGAGTCTTGAACTCCAGAGCGATGAAACCTGGCTTACTGCAAAGGAGCATTTCCGTAATGCGAAAGAGGCCACCAAGGGAGATACGTACTCTTTGCTTCAATTGGTAAATTAGTTAATTTCATCACTCTAGTTATTCTGTTCACACTGAAAGAGGTTCCACTTTGCTAACTGCCATACCAGTTTACTAAATATTGTTTCTGGGAGGCCGAGATACCTACTCTTTGCTTCAATTAGTACATTAGTTAATTTCACTCTAGTTATTTTGTTCACACTGTGAAAGAGGTTCCACTTTGCTAACTGCCATACCAGTTTACTAAATATTGTTTCCGGGACGCCAGCAAGGTGTTTTGAACCTTGTGAAGATTGTTCACTTTCTTTATGTTTTCTCAACCTAAATCCATTTTCCCCCCTCTCAAACACATCAGAGAGCTGTGTATCACCAAAAGGGTACAAGACCCCCACCAAAAAAAGAAAAAGAAAAAGAAAAAGAAAAAGAGAAGAACCAGAATTTGGTGTAAATTACAATAGTAGCATATACTACTGATACCTATTTTTCCGCTTTCAACAAAATTAATCAACTGGCGTCGCCACACCTCTCATTTTGATGGTGCTTCTGCTCACTAGATAATACAACTTGGTGGCTCATGAATTAAATGCAGCATCTCCAAAGGAAATCAGAAAGGGTTTGAACACTTTGATAATCTTGGTAGCATGGGAGGTCTGGAAGCATCGCAATGATTGTGTCTTCCAGAACTGAAGGCCGAATGTTCAGTTGGTTATTAGTGCTGTGTGCATGGAGGGTGGTCTTTGGTGTATGACCAGGGCCTCCAAGCTCACAGAGCTTTTATCCAGGTCGCTCCCCTCTGGAGTTTAAGTCCTGGGAGTTGTTGGTCGTCTTTTAGATAGCTTGTGGCGTGTTGATGTGCTGCTCTTCTTAGTGTGTGTGTGTGTGTCCTGGTGCTTGGGCTGGGTCTCCCAGACCCATCACCCATGTACTTGTTCTTCTACTTTAATGAAATGACCAACAGTCCTCCTGCGTGGTTCGAGAAAAAAATGAATTAAATGCTGCACTTACAAACATACAATTCAACATTTCACATCTATATTACTTTATTTGTCATGTATATATATATTTTTTAAAATAGATCATTTTTATCTTTTATTTATTCTTTTTTTGATGAATGTTTTTCAATTTTATTGAAGGCGAACTGGAATTACTTTGCTGCCAACCGTCCTGAGAAAAAAGCCCCGAAGATTGAGGCTACACATAGGGAGAAAGCCATGGAACTCTATCAGAGTGTATGCTGTTTTACATTTTCCTTAGCAATTTGTTATTCATACTATTTAAAATGGATTACTCATACCAATTAAAATTATTGGCTTGACATTTCCTATTTTGAAGTTTACATTATACCCCTCAGATTCGTCTTGCATTTGAATCCTTGATTCACATGACATATCTTTTTTTGTTCTTGCACATATGTTTTCCCTAATGAAATAAGGTTCCAAACACTGTTGTTGGAACTGCTAGTATATAGGAATATAATAACATACCCCCTCACAAGTCCATCTGCCTTTATAACAATATAACCATTTAATATCTTATTGTTGGATGTTCTGGGGCTTGCTGCCAATATAGCTTGTACTGCTATAAAGCTTATCCCTAATTCTGTTCCCTGTTTGGCACAGCTTCAGATCCTGGTTGTATCTGTAATTGATGACTGAATTAAAAGTAGTGTCAGGGAACTATTTGATTATAGATACTAGCCTTTGGTATTCTTTTTTTTTTATCCTTGTTTATAGTTTAATCGATTCTCCGTTTATTCGTAATTTTGCTATGAGAAGTAACTAACTCTGACATTGAAATGAGACACCTGCATTGCATAAAATCACAACTACAACACAATACTTTGGTGTCTAAATCTTAGTTGTGTCTACATCGAATGATTTCTATTACATCGAATGGAATAATGCAATTTAAACACAACTAAGATTGTGTTGTAGAGCCTGGGTTTAGAGCCACAATACATCGAAATCTTAGTTGGGTTTAGAGCCACAATACATCAAATGGAATCGAAATGAGCCTGTTACATCGAATGGAATAATGCGATTTGGATGTCCTTGTGCTGAGCAATGATTTCTCACAACTACAACACACTACTTTGTAGTAGTGGAGGCACTCTGGGTCTAGTTTTGCTCACTCTGGGGGTCTAAATCTATCTTCTATGTGTTTAGTTTTATGTTCAAAGTTCCCCTTGCTTTCTTTCCCTTAATGGTTTTGTTATAATAAGGTTGCACTTGTACATTTGCCAGCAAGTACTAAAGCAGCACCGTAGTAATATGTTTGCCGCAAATGGTATTGGCATTTTATATGCTGAGAAGGCCAAATGGGATGTTGCTAAGGAGTTGTTCACACAGGTCAGGAAGAGGATATAAAATCCATTGTTCTAATTTGCTGCTGTACATGAACTTTGATTAATTAAATTAGCAATTTGAAATGAATTAGGTGCATGAAGCTGCATCAGGAAGTATCTTTGTACACATGCCTGATGTATGGATCAATCTGGCTCATACATATTTTGCTCAGGGCCATTTTCAACAAGCAGTTAAAATGGTAATCTCTTGTTTGCCTGCCCCCTATCTCTGCCTGATGTATGGATCAATCTGGCTCACATACATGAGCTGTGGTGAAGTCACTAATTCATGCATAGACACACAACAATGCGAGGTGACATTGCTTGTTCTTTCTTGTAGTATCAAAATTGTCTGCGGAAGTTCTTCCACAATACAGATGCAACCATCCTGTTATACCTTGCCCGAACACACTACGAGGCTGAGCGATGGCAAGACTGCAGGAAAACTTTGCTGAGAGCTATACATTTGGCTCCATCAAATTACTTGTTACGGTTTAATGTAGGAGTGTCAATGCAGAAATTCTCGGCGTCAACCCTGCAAAAGACAAAACAAACAGTTGATGAGGTCAATATTGTTTCTCTTTTTCCCTTGCCTCTTTTTATATTTATTACAAAATGCTTGCAATAATACCACTACAACATGACTTGATAGGGCCTGTTTGGATCTCATAGTTTTTAGAAACCAAGGTATTAACAAATACTCCCTCCATCCTAAAAAAAGAGTGTCGTTTTTGCTTCATTGTACAGATTCATAGCAAAAATGACACTCTTTTTTTGGGACGGAGGGAGTAGTAGTTTTAGAAAGCCCAGGTGAGTAAAAACATAGTTTAGAAAAAGGAGGTCCAGAGTGGACTTTCTAAAATTCTAGACAGGTTACAGTTTTATCTACTGTAGTTTCCAAAAGTATTTGATTTGTTGCTTCCAAGCATGTAGTTTTCCAAAACCAAAGTATCTTACAAAACCGTACCAGTACATTTTTTTTTATCAAAGAAGCTGGAATACATCCTTGCATCTGAAGAGGACATTACCGTGATAAAGCTGCTTCCCCAGTTTTATATGCTATGATATTGAATGTGACATGGAATACACCACAGTACACAAGCTGCTGCATATTTCCGGTGTTTGCATTTAAATGTTCATTAAAGAGCCATGTAGAGAGCCTCTTGGAGATGTGCTAACATATAAATGAAATAAAAAGAGCCTTATAGTTCATCAAATTTGTCATTCTTCTGATGCTCTTATCATCGTAGAATTGATTTTGACGATAAATATTTAATTTATTCATCAGAAGCATTCAATGATTCTCTTTCGATTTTTCCATTTTTATAGGTTCGTGCCACAGTCACTGAACTTCAGAATGCTATTAGAGTTTTCAGTCTGTTGTCTGTTGCATCAACGTACCACTCCCATGGTTTTGATGAGAGGAAAATAGAAACTCACGTTGAGTACTGTAAACATTTACTTGATGCTGCTAAGGTTCACCGTGATGCAGCTGAGCAAACTGAACAGCAGAATAAGCAAAAAATGGAAGTTGCCCGTCAGATTGCTTTGGCAGAGGAAGCTCGCCGAAGGGCAGAAGAACAGAGAAAATTTCAGGTTTATATCTTTCTTAAATTCTTGCATGAACTTCAATGATCTTATTTGCCAAAGTATTTTAGGTCTGTTGTTAATGTGGTGTTTGTAACAGTTAGAAAGGAGGAGGGAAGAGGATGAGCTAAAGCAAGTAAAACAACAGGAGGAACACTTCGAGCGTGTGAAGGTATTTTATATGTATCCCCTTGTGTATAAACCAGAGGAAACAATTAAAAAATACTGATGTAAAAAATTGCTGTTCGATCTCATTAATGGTTGTGCACCTTATCGTTGTTACTAACCTTGGACGTTTCGAAGATAGGATCTCCATCAGTGGAGATGCAAATATCATGGCCTTTTATACAGTTGCAACCCCCCCTCCCCTAACTCATTGTGGAAGGAGAGGATCTGAAACTTTGAGTTTTTTCTGGTGAAGTTTATGCTGTTCTGGAGTTTCTGCTTTAGTGAAAAAATCTGCCACCTGCAGGCTGCAGTTCTATCGACACATACTGAAGAGCTATTGTTTTCTGATGACAATGAGCCACCAACAAAAACGGGAAACTTATATAAAATATAACATGAACCACCAACTAAAATATCTAAAAGAACTGTTCCTTGCCAACTTGGCATCATTCAATTTTCATGTAGGTCATGTGCTCAGGATTCCTTCCTTTCTTTTGTAGTGCTGCAAATACGAGCATTACTGCACAAGGTCTCTTCTGACATTGTTTTTTTTTTCAGGAACAATGGAAAACATCCAGCCACACCCCTGGCAAGAGAAAAGATAGATCTAAGGCCGAAGATGAAGAGGTTGGAAATGAAAAGAGGAGGAAGGGAATTAGGAGGAGGAAGGATCAAAAGACAAAGATGCAGTATGGGGAAGAGGAAGAAGATGAATACAAAGATGAACCAGAAGCAGATGGTGACTATGCAGACGTGGCGAGGTATAATGGTGCTGACAATTCAGAGAGAGTCCCGGATCACCTTCTTGCGGCTGCTGGCCTTGGCGATTCTGATGCTGAGGATGACATGGTTAGGACTGTGTTGTTTTTCGTAAACAATTACATTCATTATTGTCTATGTACATTTTATTACATATGTTCATTTATTTACCTTTGGAAAATTGAATTTCAATTTCCATTGGATCTGCAGAGTCAAATTTCCTGTCAGATTTAGCACTTGTCTTTTTGCTTATAACAACCAACCTACTTTTCTGCCGCAGGGCCATCCTCAATCTGCAATAGAACGGAAGAGACGAGCTTGGTCAGAATCTGAAGACGATGAGCCAGTGAAGAAACCAGCAGCACAACCTAGCCCGGGCGCTGATGGTTTGAGTGAATGAAAGGAACGGAGACAATGTTTTTGCAGTGAAAGATTAACAATCACGAGTCTTTGCTTTAGGTTAGCATGGTGTTGAATTGGAGAGATTTAGAACTTCGCTCTACATATGCTGATTGTCAGAGAGTATATGTACAGCTTGTTGCCAATCTTGTTTATGTATATGAGAACCCTCCATCCGTCAGTCTGGCGGTGATGACCTAAGGTACTTCCTACTATGTATTTTGTTTGGTTTCTGTAATATAACATGGAACTCAATCCTATTAGATTGTGACCTGTATGTGTTTTAACTTTTTTTTTCTCCTGTGACTTGCGTCACTTGCCTGCCTATTAAAATCAACTGGCCGAAGCTGACACCAAGCATTTCCAACAACTCCTTAAAACACCTTGGGATTCTTATAACTTTAGTAAAATTATAAATTTCTTCTCCAATAACTCTTTAAACCAGCTTGCTATAAACCAGATTGCTATATTTGCAAAGTTGCTATCCAGGCTTCCCGCACGTGTAAACTTCCGCGCGCGGAAAAACTTGCTATCGAGTTTTTTTTTTGTCATGCGGACTTCTTTCCCTCGGCACGGCGCTTCTCCCGCGCGCGCCAATCGCTTGCCTCGCGAAGTGCCCGCGTGACGTGATCTTCCCGCGCGAAGCCGTGTCACACTGGCGTGATCAAGCCGATTGGAAACTGCACACTGACGTGCTCCAGTTTGCTGGGACAGGGGCTGTGGCAGAGCTGTGACGATCGGCATGAGGGGACATGAGGGGACAGGCACACTGCGATGATTGCAAAGCGTCAGGAAGGGACAGAGCCTCGTAGAGCTACTGGGACACAACCGGAATGCAGAGCTGCTGGGACATGTTCCTGCCGGCGATTGGACACTGCCCATGATCCTGACATGCTGACGGACGGCGGGGTAGAGACGCGGAAGGCGGCGTCGAGCAGAAAAAGCCGCGAGCGTGATCGCGCGCCCTCCCCCGCGGCGTCGAGATGGATCTGGTGGGCCTTATTTTTTTAGTTTGATAAGTTCGAATATCAAATTGTTGGAGAGAAACTTTTTTTTTCACTTTCAAATATTTTAGCAACTTGTTAAACAACATGATTTGACAAATCAATTTTAAAGAGTTGTTGGAGATGCTCCACACGTTGCAGTTGCATGCCACCTCCATGCGGCGCGAACTCGTGACTTGTGTAGCTAAACAATGAGCTACTTTATAACATGGTCTACTAATGTAAGAAAAAGAAAACTCTTGAAAGGCAAGGCTAAGATCTAACACCATGTTTCTTATTTGTTTGAACTTATCAGCTATGATATAGTATTTTTCTCTCATAATAAAACAACAAAAAACGACATCAGTCGACTTATTAGCCGCATGAACAATCAACCGAACAGGATGCTGAGAATTGTCTCAACGAAGGACTGTAAGGACCGTTGTGTCCTTCCACAACTAGACTAATTGTAGACAGTCAGTTTCTATTAGCACTATCTGGACACTATGTCCTATTTGTTTGGCTTATCAGTTATAGTAGTGTTTTTATCTTAAAATAAATCAGCTAAAAACAACACTAGTCGGCTTATCAATCGTAGAAACGATGAGCCGAACAAGGCGATGCAACCCTGCAAACTTCAATCCATCCTTGCAAGCAAACGTTTCCATGGTGTAGTAGTGTACACATCGAAGCTTCTGTCGTACCATAATCCATTTTGACATCTCCTTGGTGATCGTGAAGAACACAAGCTGTCGCCCCCTTACTGCCCTCTTTCTGAAATGCTGCAACGGTGTTGAGCTTCATCCACCCCGGTTCCGGTGGTAGCCACTTAGGCATAGTACGTTCTCCTGGGTCGTCGCTGTGGAAAATGTAGCAGCTGACACAAGTCAAAAGCCATGTCTCGTGCCCATAGTGCTGCTTGATAAACATCCATGGATTGCTCTCAATGACGTCGCTTGTTTCTAGTCATCGACAATGCCCACATACTACACAAGATGTGAGAGGAGACTCTCAGGGGTATCTTCTCTTTTAAACCAAGCTGGAAGATGGGAACTTACTAACGTTGTATTTTCTGCTTTGCCCACCTTCTACTTGTGCTCGCTGGAACTCCCTAAGGCAGTCATCAAGCAAATAGACAAGTTCAGGAAGCACTGCCTCTGGCAGCGGAAAAAAAGATGGTGGGCTAGGAGTTCAGAAAGCAAAATGAGGCTTTGATGCTAAAAAATCTACACAATTTCTTTAATAAGCTAGATCTGCCCTGGGTGCACCTGATTTGGGAGAAACATTACAAACATGGGAAGATGCCAAACCACACAAAGAAAGGGTCTTTCTGGTGGAAGGACAACCTGAAGCTACTATTCAAATTCAAAATATTCACTTTGGTGTTCATTGAAAGTGGAAGTTCTTGTCTCTTCTGGACTGACAATTGGAGACTTGTGAATCCTGCAGTCTCACTCTCAGCCCCTGAGCTATTCTCTTTTGCCAAGAACAAGTTTCTCTCAGTTCATGCTGTGGCTGCTACAAATGCGTTCTCTGACCTCTTCCACTTGCCGGTCTCCCATGAAGCCTTGTTTCAGTTGCAAAATTTGGAAAATGATTTGTCTCGGCTTCACCTATCGTAGGGGAATGATAAATGGAGCTACACTTGGGGCTCCAACAATTTCTCTTCTTCAAGAGTTTACAAAGAATTGATTTAGCACCCTGCAGTACACCCTGCATTCAAATGGATTTGACTAGTCCTTGTCAACCCAAGCACAAGGTGTTTTTCTGGTTACACTCAAAGACAGGTTGAGCACCAGAAACATTCTAAGACGGAAGCATATGACCATTGACAACTATAATTGTGTTCTCTGTAATAGACCATATGAAGAAACCTTTAAGCATTTGTTCTTGAACTGTGCTTTTGCCCGACAATGTTGGAACTTACTGGGTGTGTCTTCATCCCAACTCCCAAGCAATGAGACTTTTCCAGAAATGGTCACAATGTTCAGTCAAGGGTTTTTTTTTATGTCAGAAATCATCTTATTATGTTGGTCAATCTGGACGACCCGAAATGGGCTCATCTTCATGGGATTCAGCCAAATGTTCAGAACTGTTGTAGGTCTCTCTTGCAGGAGCTCAAATTGGTACAGTTCCGAGTTAAGCATAGTATTCAGTCAATCATAGGTTCATGGTTAGCCAGCTTGAACTTAGATCGGCTCCCTTGTTTTGTTTTTCTCTTTCTTTTTCCTCCTCTCCTTCTGTTAACACTGGATTTTAGCACGCTTAGGAGAATGACAGGTGGGCCAGTGCGTAATAAGAATTCAGAGGCAAGCATTCGAGATGTTCGGAAGGTATATGTGCAATCGGCTAGTTTCCTAAGGATCGACAAATATCCATGCGGTCGACTAATTTATAAAGATTTGTCAAGTGATCGTGCGGTCGGCTATTCTAGGAGTGGCGATCTTCCGTTGAGGAAAAGCAACTAAAGCAGCAAGTAGGAGTCGAATCGGGCAACCGACATTGCGACGATTAAGGAAATAAAGATTTCAGAGAGAAAGCTAGGGTTGAAAGTGTCATGTTTTTCCTTTAATATCTTGTAGTCGTGTCCTCTTAGGACTCATGTCATGACCGAGGTATAAATATAAACCCTTGGCCATTGTAAAAGTGTTCACAACCAAATCAATACAACCGGCCCCGTGCCAATTTCGAGTCCTTTGTCGTGTCGTCGAGTTCTTCGAGAGGAATCATCGATCCGTCAACCTCCGTAAGTCTTGGCAACCTTGTTATCATGTCTAGTATCATGCGGTGGATTTAGATATTGATGCAAGTAGTCTTGTTTATTATCAATGATCGTGCGGCGGATCTTTGCTTAATAATCAAGAGGTCTTCGCTTGTGTTTTGCTTATGAGTAGATGTCGTGCGGCGGATGTTTGCTTGTATGCTTAGCAAAAGCAAGATAGTTATCGGCTCCTGTAGATTTGGCAAGATCTATTGGGTTCATTAAGTTATCGTGTTGCATGTTTTATATAATCTTTACATATTTGCAAACACTCTTTTGCCCAATCTAGATTGATACGGTTCGGCTCTTGTTAGTTTATATAGATCTATCTATTTTACAATGAGTTGCTTTTATGTTGTTTCTATAAATAAATCTTATATCTATAAATAGCCGAATTAGTTTGAATCTAGATTGTTACGTGTTGCGGGTTCATGCATGCTATCCATGTTTAAGCTTTGATGACGCTAGGTATCGTGCGACAGATGCATGCTTTAGATTCGTTTAATCATGTATGCTTACATGTTTCCTTCATCATGGATCCTAATTCGGCTAATTGCCGAGATTGGTTATGCTTTAACTTATAGTCAACCATGAATCGTTCGTACGTCCTTTTTCCATGCATGTGCGTTCGACAATCAGTGGTTTGCGTGCTATATGTCTTTTTTAGCCGAACGTTCCATAAAACATGTTGGTAGATAGCTTTCATAGCTGTGTGTCGTTGTAAGTGGCTTCAGGGCCGTACATATGGAACTGTCTGATATTACCCGACACGTTCCAGTTTATATCTAATGACTTTCATCTCTTGTTAGTTTTAGGTCAAACTGACTGGCACGTTTTCGGTCCTCGAAACACCCGGGCACCCGATTGAAGTCACGCTTTTCGGCTTGCTGTATGTGAGACATAATACGTCACTTTTTGTGTCAACACACTTTTTGGCACGCCCAGTGGGACAGGATGGTTGAGATCGACAACAGCCTGGTTCTGGACGTAACCATGGATGAATTGCCGGCAGACATGAGGAGCACGGTCCAACAGGCATGCGACGAGTTTCAGAATAAATGTTTGATGTATTTCTCAAAGAACAAAAGTAATAAAGTTATCCAGAAACAAGCTCTCCCAAGAACCCTCCTCCCGAATCAATCTGATTGCACGGATGAGGAGGAGGCTCGTAGAATCGGTGCGGTGATCTACAAAGCTATGAGTGAAACTATGAAAAAATCACCATACAACTTTCCTGAATACTTTTCGCCAGATCATGGTCAGCACGTTCGGACCAGCGGCCGACAAATTCTTTGAGGAGACTCACGGTCCGATACAGGGGGCGACGCTGTTCCATATGCCCAAGTACCAGGAGAAGACCACTGAGGGAGGAGGAGTGCCGGACATGGTCCAAGCTGCTGGGATGGATCCTCACCAGAAGCAGCGACATCCCGTGACTCATGGCCAGCTTGCGTTCGGCATGTCAGGGAACGTCCCACATTCGACTCTCAAGATATCCCCAATAGCAAACAGGTTGCAAAAGAGCATGTATGGGCAGGGGTATCAAGAATTTGCCGATTACAGCGCCTTCAATGCTCTCCCGAATCCTAGATACGGGAGCCCGGTAGGGCTACCACTTGAAGGGTACGCACGCGGAGCTCAGCATCCCAGTGTCGATCTTATCATGGATAGGATGGCGGACATGATGAAGAATCAGTTTGGCTTGAAACCGAAGAACCAGTCATATGTGTACCAATCCCCTTATCCAGAGTGGTACAACCGAGTGGCTCTCCCTCCGAGAGTTAAGGCTCCCACGGATCTGACCAAATTCTCTGGCCAAGATGACACTAGCACCATAGAGCACGTCAGTCGATACTTGATGCAGCTGGGAGAAGCATCCACAAATGACGCTTGGAGGATTTGGTATTTCCCTTTGTCTCTGACAGGACCGACCTTCACGTGGTTCGCGTCGTTGTCGGCGAACTCCATCGGCAACTGGGCAGATTTAGAGTAGAAATTCCACGCATATTTCTTTACAGGCACCAGTGAAAAGAAGCTAGTCGATCTAATGAGCTTGAGACAAAGGGCTAATGAGACACCCCAGGAATATCTCCGCAGGTTTAGGGAAACTAAGAATCTTTGTTATTCTCTGAACTTGCTAGATGACCAGTTGCCAGGAATGGCAGTGGCAGGGATGCAGCCGAACATTAGAGAGAAGCTGTTCGGTATGGATTTCGAGGACCTCGATCAGTTGTCACAACAGTTAGCAATGATGAATAACCAGGCTCAAGGGTTCAGAAGGGATAACCGCTTACAGAAGGGTGACATAACTAATACGATGTATCAGAGTTTCCTAGAAGAGGCGACAGAGTTTGAGGATGAAGATGAAATCGCTGCAGCCGAACTGGTCTGGGCAAAAGAACCGACTCAAGTTAATCAGCGGTGGTTAAGGCAACAGAAAGGTACCTACGACTTTGATGTATCCAAATCAGACAAGCTTTTCGAGTTGCTATTCAGGGAAGGACGCATCAAGTTACCTGAAGGACACCCTATGCTGCGCCCTGAAGGAGTAAAGGATAAGAGGTTTTGCGGCTACCACAACACCAACTCCTATGCCATCAATGATTGCCGGGTGTTCAGAATGAAGATCTAGAAAGCTATTCAAGAAGGACATTTGAAGTTTGACGGCAAGATGAAGATTGACGCTAACCCTTTTGCACAAAACACGGTATATTTTTCTATGAATATGGTTGCCGCGGAAGAATCCAAGGGCAAGAGTGAGATGAAGGTGCTGACCTCAGATAGAGCGAAAAAGACTGGTGTTGTTGACCCTGATCGGTAGAGAAAAGGAACTTCGGCAACGAGGACAGTTCCAGAGTAGCCGAACTGAAGGAGGGGAGGCTTCCAAACCCAGGGTCACAACACGGATCCTATTAAACAAGTGGCAACGGTAGCGAGAGCGGCATCAGAGGCAGATGCATTATGAAGAGCAGAGGTTCATAGAGGGACGTCAGAGGCATGAGGAAGAAATGTATCAGAGGGAACGAGAGCGCTTGAGAGAGCAGGAGCAGTCTCATTGGGGATGCTCGTTTTTCAAACACTGTTGGAATGAAGGCCTAAAGCTGCCTACTAGAGATAATTGCCCCAAATGCAGTGATCGGTATTCAGGGTATAGGCAGTCCCAGGTCAAACGCCGTCCGGTCCATGAGAGACTTGGAGCACATGCTCCTAGGGACGATCGGCGTTTAAAAATAAGCGACTCAGAGGATCGGCAAGGTAAGAGGTTTGCCGATCAAGAGTGGGTTCGTTCTGATGAGCGAGAGCACCAAGAGTATGCATGGCCGAACGGGCAGTGATGTCCGCCAGGGCTGAAGAAAAGCTAGAAAAGGAGAGTGCAACGTTTAAGGAACAGAGAACTAGCACAAGTAACTGCCGAACAGAAGCCGACATGGCGCCCTAAGGGATGAACACAATGGACACAACCGTTCGACTGATACATACATGGCCTTCTTCATTCCATCAGAATTTATAGCTCCCAAGGCCAAGATATCCGAGAGGAAGTGTCTTCAGACGATGATGAGGGCGAGTATCAGAACCTGATGGCCCAGCTCGTCCTGACTCAACAAGCAGTGTTCGACAAACCAGCTAGACATCGACACTTGAAGGAGCTTTACGTGAAGGGGTACATCAATGACAAGCCCTTGACCAAGATGTTGGTTGATGGAGGAGCTGCCATCAATATCATGCCGTATACTACCTTTAGGAAGCTCGGAATGACCAGTGAGGAACTGTTGAAGACCGATTTGGTACTCAGAGACTTTGATGGCAACCCTTCCGACACTCAGGGGGCGGTGCACGTCGAATTGATGATCGGGTCCAAGACTCTGATCACTACCTTCTTTGTCATAGACGGCAAGGGGGCATATAACCTACTACTGGGAAAAGATTGGATCCATGCTAACTGTTGCATACCTTCAACCATGCATCAGACTCTCATTCAATGGGTTGGAGACGATGTGGAGATTGTTCAGGCCGATGATTCGGTAAGTGTTGCTGCCACAGGGCCTATCTACTGGGAGTATGATGACTTCGATTGTTTCTCTGGAAAGATTTGGGGAGAAGGTCCTGTGAATGTCTCGGGCAAGGGGCAATAGCCGATCCAAGCAATCGGCTCTGAAAGTAATTTTTAATGGGGAACACGATCGATGATAGCGAAGGGAAGCTGAGACGCGGCTTCATGTCGGCCGATAAGCTAGAGGAGATAAATGTTGGTGATGATGATAGACCAAGGCCGATGTTTATTAGTGCAAATTTAGACCAGGAGCATAGGCTGAAATTGATAGACCTGCTAAAAGAATTTAAAGATTGTTTTGCTTAGGATTATACAAAGATGCCCGAACTGGATCATTCCATCGTTGAGCATAAATTGTCGATCAAGCCAGGATACCGTCCTTTCAAGCAACCTCCTCGAAAGATTTACAAAGAGGAGGTATTGACCGATGTGAAGAAGGAAGTTGAAAGATTATTGGAGGCAAACTTCATTCGGCCATGCAGATATACAGATTGGGTTTCAAACATAGTCCCAGTATACAAGAAGAATGGAAAGATGAGGGTCTGCATTGATTTTAGAAATCTCAACAAGGCTACTCCCATGGATGGTTACCTGATGCCAGTTGCTGATCTACTCGTCGATGCATCGGCTGGTTACGAAGTCATCAGCTTCATGGACGGTAATGCCGGTTATAACCAGATCTTCATGGCAATAGAGGATATTTCAAAGACAGCCTTCAGGTGCCCTGGTTATATTGGTTTGTTTGAATGGATTGTCATGACTTTCGGTTTGAAGAATGCCGGTGCAACCTATCAAAGGGCTATGAACTACATTTTTCATGAGTTAATCGGTAAGATTGTGGAAATCTACATTGATGACGTGGTAGTTAAGTATAGAAACCATGAGGGTCATTTGGCCGATTTGAGGAAGACCTTGGAGTGCACTAGGAAACATGGTTTGAGGATGAACCCGAATAAGTGTGCCTTTGGAGTCTCGGCCGGCGAGTTTTTGGGCTTTCTGGTCCATAAAGGAGGGATCGAAGTCGGCAAAAAGAGCATGGAAGCAATGGACAAGGTAGTACCTCCAACCAATCTCACAGAGTTACAATCATTGTTAGGCAAGATTAATTTTGTGAGAAGATTCATCTCTAACTTATCAGAAAGAGTGTTACCTTTCTCTCCGCTATTAAAGCTTAAAAAGGATCGAGAGTCTGTATGGGGCGACGTACAACAGAAGGCATTTGATGAGATCAAAGAGTACATGAAGGCACCACCAGTATTGGTACCTCCGCAACTTGACAAGTCTTTTAAGTTGTACGTGGCGGCCGACAACCTGACGATAGGTTCGGCCCTCATGCAAGAGTTCAAAGGAAAAGAAAGAGTAATAGCTTACCTTAGCCGAAAACTACTAGATCCAGAGACAAGGTATTCGGCTATAAAAAAGCTTTGCTTATGTGTGTTTTATTCATGTACTAAGCTTTGACATTATCTGTTAAATGCCGAATGTGTGGTAGTTTCTGAGTTCGATGTGATAAAACACATGTTATTGATGCCAATTTTAAATGGGAGAATTAGCAAATGGATTTTAGCTCTGTCAGAATTTGATTTAAGGTACCAATCGGCAAAAACAGTAAAGGGTCAGGTTATTGCTGATTTCGTTACCCAAAACCGTGATCCCTCTGCTGACATGGTAACAATTGCACCATGGACTTTGTTTTTTGATGGTTCATCTTGTAGCAAAGGTGGTGGAGCCGGTGTTCTCTTGATTTCTCTCAGAGGTTTGACCTTTGAGTATGCCATCCCTATTGATTCCTTGGTTACTAACAATCAAGCAGAATATGAGGCATTGCTTAGAGGGCTCCGACTGCTTGTCGAGGTAAGGGCAGTTGCTGTTGAAGTCTTCGGGGATTCTGAGCTGGTAATTAACCAACTGATCGACCAATATGAATGCAAGAGTGATATGTTAAAAGGATATTATGAAGAGTGCCGAGAACTTCTAAAGAGTTTCCAAGTAGCCACCTTGCATCATATCCCTAGGAGGCAGAATGAAGAAGCAAACAGGCTGGCTCAAAGTGCTTCGGGGTACCGAGAGGATCAGAAAATTCATGTTTTGGATGAATATCAGGTAATTGATGACTGAAGGAACGAAATTGCCGATTATTTAAAAAATCCATCACAGAAAGTTTCCCGAAAACTTAGGTATAAGGCTATCAAGTTCATGCTCCTTGATGACCAGTTATACTACAAATTCATAGATGGAGTGCTCCTTAAATGTTTGAATCAAGAGGAGTCCAGAAAGCTGATGTATGAAGTGCATGAAGGAGTATGTGGTGCACATCAGTCGGCTTACCGGATGAAATGGATAATAAGGAGGACTGGTTATTTTTGGCCAACCATGCTTGAGGATTGTTTTGAGTATTACAAGGGATGTCAAGACTGTCAGAGATTTGGTAATATTCAGAGAGCTCCAGCGTCGGCCTTAAACCCAATTGTCAAACCTTGGCCGTTCAAAGGATGGGGCATAGATTTGATCGGCCAAATTCATCCTCCTTCTAGCAAAGGGCATAAGTTTGTGCTGTTGGCCACGGATTATTTCACAAAGTGGGTTGAAGCTATTCCCCTGAAAAAGGTTACATCGGAAAACATGGTCAATTTTGTTAAGGAGCATATAATTCAGAGATTTGGGATTCCTCAGACTATAACAACAGATCAAGGGACCCAGTTTACTTCATCCGAGTTTTGTGATTTTGCCGAAGAAATGGGAATCAGATTGTACAACTCTTCCCCTTATTATGCACAAGACAATGGCCAAGCTGAAGCATCAAACAAGATCATGATCAAAATTATTCAGAAGAAGATTGATGAAAAACCGAAGAAATGGCATTCGGTTCTTAATGAGGCTTTGTGGGCTTACCGAATGGCTTGCCATGGATCTACTCAAGCATCTCCCTACGAGTTGGTTTATGGGCATCATGCTATGCTGTCATGGGAATTGCAATCAGGATCAAGATGGGTTACATTGCAAGACGATTTGAGTAAAGAAAATTACAAGAATTTGATGATGGACGAATTAGAAGATTTGCATTTAGTTCGTCTCAAAGCATTGGAAAATATTGAGAAAAATAAAGCGCGAGTTGTCAAGTATTATAACAAGAAGGTTAAAGAAAAACAATTCGCAGAAGGAGATTTGGTTTGGAAAACTGTATTGCCGATCGGAGCCAAAGACAAAGCGTTCGGCAAATGGTCTCCAAATTGGGAAGGGCCTTTTCGAGTGGTAAGATGCGCGCCTGGAAATGCATATATCTTGAAAACTCTGTTGAGAGAGGAATTTGCTAGAGCTATCAATGGAAGATTTCTTAAAAATTTTCGTCCTAGTATTGAAGTTGGTGCATAAACGGATTTGGATCTGATGCACAGATAGCCGATACGGAGATATCGCCTTTAGCCGAAAAATATTGGAAAATTCAGAGAATAGCCAACATGGCATATGTCGCCTTTAGAGCAAAAAATATTAAATACAATCAACACGGTGTCATACGGATTCAAACAATAGTCATCATGTTCCTCATTATCGGAAAAAATCATGACAGAAAAGACAAGTAGGAACCGCAGATTATATTTCATAGGATAAGTAGTTCTTTACAAAGAGCCCATAGTACAAGCTACTCGTCGAACACCCTATAGATGGGGATGGTGTAGTCGACTACATCTGCAACATCTTTCCCAGCTTGCTCCATGAGATGCGCGGAGTTCTCCATCCTCTCTTCAAGATTGTGGGCGAAGACATCAAACTTGCTAGGGTCTATGCCATAGCGAAGCTTTACGACGCTGAAGGCAACTGCTGCGCCATATGCAATCGCCGAATGAGAGATCTTCGGGATGCGTCGGTTAACGTGCTCCACTTGTTCGAGAGGCGTCCCGCCATCAGCGTGGGCAGTAACAGCGAGACGGGCGACGACGACTTCGAGGGCTTCAAGCCTTGCTGACAGATCTGCAAAGAAGAAGATTCATATCAAGATATCGAGATTATTTTGCAAAAAAGAGTTGTTTTTGCATCTAACCAGCAACTTGACTTCTGGCAGCATCCCGCTCTTTAGAAGATTTCGGCAAGCTCCTCTTGGTCAAGTTGGATGTCCAGGACTTCGGCTTGAAGCCTAAGATTGGACTGCTTATGGCAAGCAATCAGTTCTTTTGCCTTAGCCAAATCCGAGGCCATGGGGCGGTCACTCCCAGTTGAAGATTGAGGAGTGCAATCGCTGTCAATCCTACAAAAGAAGAAAGGTTAGGTGATTGAGATAAAATCAGAAATTCATAGTTACTTTATTACCTTTTACGGAGGACTCGCCGGGAGGTCGCTCCACACTCGAGACCTTTTCCACTCCCAAGAGAGGATTGAGACCCCCCTCGGAAGAGAAAGGCGAGAGGTCGCCTCTGGTTCTTCTACTGGATGCTTGTTGTGACCCGCTGTTGACACAAAAAGCGTCAGGATCTGCGAACACCTCGGGCTTATACCCGAATTCGATATCCAAATGTGTGCCAGTCAATTTGACTAGTTAATCGACAAGGACGATAACTAGGACAATATTTGAACGAGACGACGACGATGCGCCCGGATGTCAAGGCTCAAACTTGATCAGGATAACTAGAGTAGAGCTGAACGAGACGACAGCGATGCGCCTGGACGTCAAGGTTCAGGTTGCTCAAACGCGGAACTTGCAAGGGTTGACGGAGATCAAGGAGATGCAGCGCGTCGAAGCTTGAAGAACTCGTAAATAATTAAACCTGTAAAGGTAAATTACTGGTAAAGTAGATAAAAAAAGTAATTGATTTGTATTGATTGAATTGGATTGTCTTTTCTCTCGACCCCTAGGCACATATTTATACTCTGGTAAAAGGAGTTGTAGATAGACACGACTCGTACCTTTCCTAAACAAAAACTCCTATCTTTAAGGAAATAACTGACTCACGCAGGAGTCGGACCTAAATAATAATAATCTTTTCCTAAACAAACACTTCTATTTTTAAGGAACTAAACGACTCGTGCAAGAGTCAGACTCAAACTACCATAATAATACTGGTATAAAAATCACCAGTTTCCTTATCTACTTCACGATGAAACCTTCCATCGGCAGATCCCTTCAACCCGCAACTTCCTTCTATTGCCATCGACAATCTTCTGTTGTCATCAGTTCCCTTATTCTACTTCCATCGGTAACGTCCCCTCATCGGCAATATGCTTCAATCGGTAACTCTTCACTTCTGAACCTGCTTTTACCAACCAACTTATCGGCAAAAATCGTCCATTTTCCATCGGCAACAAACTTATCTTATTTCCAGCATTCACTCTCATCGGTAATCTCAACCGATGACCTTCTGATGCCGATAGAAAACGGCTACCGACCAATGCAAGTCTTAGCTCATTTGACACATGTCGAAAAACGGTGTCAACACCCGCCATTGACAAAGAGAAGAAGGAAGATTGTTTTAGAGAATGGGGATACGAAAGCAGAACTGTTGGATTGGAACTGTTGATGAGGACAGAAGCAAGACGGTTTTGCTTATAAGCCGAATAGGAATACCAAGCGACGGGTTAGGGTTTTCCCGTTCGGATGGGCCGTTGTTGGACTGGACCAGGCTCGGGTAAAAAAAATAAAAAAATGATTGAAAAGGCACTTGATTGTTTTTCTAAGTCAGAAATATAGAAGAAATCGGTTATGTCTATGATCGGCTAAAGGTGGTCGACTTTGTTCTAATCGGGAAGAAAACAGAGGGATCAACCGAGAATTGCCGGATGCATGAAAATAAATAATGCTTATCCTGGATCGCCATTGAGAAGTTGAGGTGAATTCAAGAATGTGTTGGGGCTTGGATTCCCTCGGCAGCGACTACGAGGCTGAACAGTGTTGATCTGGAAGAAAAGGGAAAGCTTGTAGTCAATTTCAGGATAAAACGACTTTTATCCCGAAATTGAGGGGGCATGTGTTAACACTGGATTTTAGCACGCTTAGGAGAATGACAGGTGGGCCAGTGCGTAATAAGACTTAAGAGGCAAGCATTTGAGATGTTCGGCAGGTATATGTGCAATCGGCTAGTTTCCTGAGGATCGGCAAATATCCATGCGGTCGACTAATTTATAAAGATTTGTCAAGTGATCGTGCGGTCGGCTATTCTAGGAGTGGCGATCTTCCGTTGAGGAAAAGCAACTAAAGCAACAAGTAGGAGTCGAATCGGGCAACCGACATTGCGACGATTAAGAAAATAAAGATTTCAGAGAGAAAGCTAGGGTTGAAAGTGTCATGTTTTTCCTTTAATATCTTGTAGTCGTGTGCTCTTAGGACTCATGTCATGACCGGGGTATAAATATAAACCCTTGGTCATTGTAAAAGTGTTCACAACCAAATCAATACAACCGGCCCCGTGCCAATTTCGAGTCCTTTGTCGTGTCGTCGAGTTCTTCGAGAGGAATCATCGATCCGTCGACCTCCGTAAGTCTTGACAACCTTGTTATCATGTCTAGTATCATGCGGTGGATTTAGATATTGATGCAAGTAGTCTTGTTTATTATCAATGATCATGCGGCGGATCTTTGCTTAATAATCAAGAGGTCTTCGCTTGTATTTTGCTTATGAGTAGATGTCGTGCGGCGGATGTTTGCTTGTATGCTTAGCAAAAGCAAGATAGTTATCTGGCAAGATCTATTGGGTTCATTAAGTTATCGTGTTGCATGTTTTATATAATCTTTACATATTTCGTTTTTCTCTTTATTTCTTTTTGGATTTTTTCTTAGGCTGTATCCTTTTTTCTTTCAATAAATTCCTGTAGTGGCCTAGGCCCCTCGAGTTCCCTCAAAAAAAAGAACACCCTCCACAAGAAAACACATACTTTGGGTGAGACTTCAACTTTCTAAACTTCCTTGCAAACCCCTTCTTCTGATGCACTTGCTTGATGCTCATGAATTATTTACTTCCTCTCGAATAAGAGTTTGTCGGCTGATTTAACCGTGTATTCTCCAAACTTCTCTGGGTTCCAAGCAAAGAAATCATGCTCATTCCTTGCCAGAGGTTGCCGAAGGAGGGCCTCAGCATCAATCGGCAGCATCACAGATGAGTTCGTCTTTCTAGCTCCCACTGGTCGCTTCGGATACATAGGTCAAGTGTTGATCCTGCTGTGGAGTAATCGGACGGCCGGCCATCGAAGTAATTGGCAATCCATCGATCTCCCCAAATTTCTGTCGATTCCTCAATCCTCATCACCAATCATCTTGATCAGACCTAGCTGCAGTGCCTCTTTCCCAGCCATGATCGCACGCCAGGTACTGCTTGCATGCCTCTTCCCTGGTGGCACGCATAAAATCAATATCGTGGTAATATCGCCGCCGGAGTACTCTAGCACAAAGTGAATCAGGACGAGACGAGGCGCCAACCCTGTTTTCCCAACATTCGCAAGATTGAAACTATAGTTGGGCATCGTGCCCGGCTGGCCGTGCCTCACAGGCCTGTGGGCCTGGCTTTCAAGCACGGGCCCGTGGCTCGTTTTTTGTGCCGGGCCAGCCCATGAGGTACGGCAAAAAAAAAAACGGTTTGTGACAACCCATAGCTCATTTGACCAATTTTTATGTTTTTCCCTACAAATTTGACCCATTTTGATTTTATTTTTATTTATTTTTACGAATTTGGCTCATTTTGAAGTTGAGCTGCAATGTGAGATAAATGTATGTTTAAATTTAGAACTATTATATATTGGAATTTCATATACTAGCGGGCCTCTGTTGGGCCTAAAAGATTTAGCGGGCCGTGTCGTGCTGGCCCAAGGGCCTGGGGTGTGGCCCATGCATGGCCCGCACATCGGGCCAAGCCAGCCCGGGTCCACACAATACCGGGCTCGTGTCATGCCAAAATGACAGGCTTTGGGTCGGGCCGCTAGGCTCAGGCTGCATGCCAAACTATAGTTGAAACATCACATCACATATAAGCTTATATGTGTTTACTTAGCTGGGATGCATGGTTTTGCATGTAAGTGTCAGGAGTTAGATTTCCCAATGGACGTATGTTGATATCACATTGGCTGATAGATGTTGCTATGGGTGGTTTAACTTATATTAATTTATATTGCTATCTTTGATTATTTATCTTTGGGGTTCAAACAGAATATAGTTTCTCAGGTTTAATTAAGTAAAATTTGACTAACTAAAAATGTTTATCACAACATGGACATGTCAAAGCCTTTGAGCCTTACATAAGCTCATGTTATGCTTGTTGAGTATGATGATACTCACACTTGCTTAAATTCAACAAAATCCTTGTTGGGTACCAGACGGTGGATCTTATAAGTTTTCTGAAGAATTCTGAGTACTACTAGGTGAACGTTTCCTCTAGCCAACTATCCCTGTGGTGATTGGAGGTCCAAGAGAAGGTTAAGAAATCGTTTTTTTTTCTGTGTGATAGTATGTCTTAATGTGAATATGTTTACTTTCTTGAGTAAAGCATTGCATATGAAATAGAGCCACCAACTAAACTATTAAAAGGCTCTTGGAATGCCTAAAATAGCACAGTAGTCCTGATCGATGTTGTCGTTGGCGCCTTATTCTCCATAAAGTGCAAATTTGGAGATGTATATGCTGCAAAAGGTAGCTTCATTTATACGAGTGGAGAAGTAAAAAACATCAGATTAGTCCTGGTGGATGTTTTTCGTTGAGCCAAAAGACAAAGGTAGGACCGGTTTGCCCCCAAAGTCCTGGGAAGTGTCCATTCGATAGTTGTTGATGCAGAAAATTCTGGAGAATACCCCGTTCAAATAATAGAAGATCAAACTGTCAGATGCTAACCACAGTGAATATTCAGAAGAAAGGAGAAGCACACAACACACTGTATCTATCTACCTATCCTCGTCAGTTCGGCACTTCGGCACAGTAACGTGGAGACTTAAAAACCAGTCATTCTTTCTGAAGTCTTCATCCTCTGCATCCGGGCGGGCAGTCTTTCTGAAGTCTGCCCTAGGAAGCGTCCTTCTGAAGTTAGAACTTAGAAGTGGCATGGAGAGGGGACAGACAAGTCCTATTCAGCTGCCTGCACCTGTACTGTGTGAAATACTGCAATGCATCTGGAGTGAGGCCTGAGAACTCGCGAGAAACTTCAACAGCTAGCTGCGCGAGCTCTCATCGATTCAACCTTGCAAACATCTGATCTGACTATCTGAGCAGCAATATGCTGCGAAAGCGACAATCGTGCGTCACCTCGTCCGACGTCGGCTACCTTTCGGGAAGGAAATCTGAAACTGAAGTACAGTTCAATAGGAAAGGCTATTGGAATGCTAAAATAGCACCGCAAACAAGATCACTTGAAAAAGAATCCGACCGTAGAACCATGACCTGCAAGCAAATTCAACTCGAGGATCCATTATCCGTGTAAGCGACCTATTCTACCGGCTTCAGTTAGATAGCAGTAGATAAGCTCTCCTTCAGTTAGTCAGTCAAATGCGTCCTAGTCTTCTGCTAGATCCTTGCATGTAGGAAGTAGTTAGCTTTGCTTGGCTATGGATGATCGCTGACTTGTATATGTATACACACACTCTGAATGAATGAACTCGTGGATTCTCCTCTCTTACAATCCGGGCTACAGATGTGGCAGCAAAATCCTTTGCTGTCAGGGGTGAGTCTGACAGGGGTGAGCTGCACAAATTCGAAATGTTGAAACATATACAGGGGTGAGTCTTTGCATCCCTTTTCTGTTCCTTATAGTTTGCTCCTGGTGCGGAGGGACATTCATCCATAGAGCATATGTTTTCAGGTAAATTCCACTAAAATTCTTGAGCCAACCACACGGCAAATTCATTAACATCGCTGCAGCTGCAGGTTCAAACACTCAGCAGGCTCTGCTGTTTATTACACCATGTGATTCTTATCTTACTTATAAGTATAAGACTAAGAGGGCGCCCGCACCAAGTGTCATATCTGGCGCCAAGAAGGCTACCTTGGCCGTGTGTAACGCCAGTGCCACATGTGCAGAAGCAGACACTGAAAACCTAAGCACACTCCTCTGCTCCCTTCTGACTGCATTGTATTTCGTCAGAAGAGCAGGGAAACGGTACAGACATCAGCACACCATAAGCTGTACAGTACAGTACACCAGGATCGATCGTTGGTACCAAAGCCGGCTCGGTTCAAATGGCGCTCGATCAATCCGTACTAGTAGCTCCAAAGACTGACCTCGCAATCGTACTCGTCCTCGATCCACGCGGTCGGCTGCGGTGGGTCGATGAGCATCCCCTGCGCCATGTCAAGATACCCATGGATTTCGAACTCAAGCCCATCGTCCATCGGGTAGTAGGCGAAGTCGCCACCGAGCCCGCCGCCCTGTGCGCAGGCGGGCGCTGAGGCAACCGCCGCCGCCGCCGCCGCGGCCTCGGAACCACCGGCATTGTGCTGCGGGCGGAACAGCTCGGCCGCCTCCACCGCGGCGCGGCGAATCTCGTCGTGGCCGGCGCCCTGCGCGGGCACGCGGAGCCTCCGCGGCGAGTCGGCGAAGTTGAGGCACGCAGCGCGGCCGCGCAGCGCGAGCGCGGCGACGTCGTGCGCGCGCGCCGCCATCTCGGCGGTCTCGAAGGTGCCGAGCCAGAGCCGCTGCCTGCCGTGTGGCTCCCGCACCTCGCAGACCCACCGCCCGGGGTTCCTGCTGCGCACGCCCTTGTACACCGGGTGCCTCGTCTCTTTGAACTTGGTCCGCCCCGCGCGCCGCTTCGGCGGCGCCGAGGACACCGTCATGTAGGCGGCGGAGGCGGCGTCCTCGTCGTACCCGCCGCTGATGCCGCCGCCCTCCGGAGGAGACGGCGTTGAGTAGCCGCTGCTGCCGTAGTACGCCCAGTCCATTGATCAGTGCTCAGCTCACTCGAGGCGTCTTGGGTTTGTGTGGCCTGGTCTGCTGGTTCGAATTTGGGAGGGAAAGCGGCGGGCGACGGTTTATATTTATATATGGCTCTCGGATCGGACGGATAGCTGGAATGCTGGATGGGTTAGTCGGGGACGGGGACGGGGAAGTACGGACACGGGCGCGTGCACTGCTGCAACGCGGCGAGACACAAGGGGCGCCAGCCAGGCGAAAGGGCGATGTCCCGATGCGCGCGAGCCGGGTCCGCGCGGGATGGTGGGGTGGGGTGGGGTGGCGGGTTGGGCTCGGGGTTCTGGTTGGGTGGGGCGCGGGCGCTGGGCTGTCGGACCAGCTGGAGGCCGCGCGGAGGAGGATAGGGACGCGCGCAACGCGCAGGCATGGGGGCGGGGAGGCGGCGGCGGACTCGGTCACCCAAGCAGCCACGGTGGTGGGCTGGGCTTTGTTGCCTTTGGGGCTGGCTTTGGCTTCCCGATGAGAAAGAAAGAAGCCCCAAGGGGAAGATGGATGCAGATTTAGCTGGGCTTTAAAGCGGACGGACTGACGTGGACCCGTGTGAGTTGGACTCGCAGAGCGCGTGATCTGTGTCGGAGCCGCCGTATGGGTAGTTGCTCTCTCTGCTGCTCTGGACGTGTGGGTCTTGTTGGCCTGGCCTTGCAGTTTTCAGCTGATGATGACAGCGCCGGTTTTGAATAGGTCCACGAGCTAGATACATCTGCTCGGGAATCCGTATGGGCCCGCCGTCCACGGGACTGGGTGGGGCCCGTGGAAAGCGCGAGAAATTATGGCCCACCACCCACGTACAGTGCCACTCGCAATGTACTAGGCTCGTGCCTCAGCTTGTGATTCTGCTCCCGGGTGAAAGACTGTTCATCTTCTTCTTTTGGACATACACACATTGGCACATAGCGTCCAGACCTAGCTACAGTAACTAACAAATACGGACTACTACAGTATATATTCAAAAGTTTGGGATCTACAGCAACTAACAGAGCCAGAGCGCACCATTTGGTTTGATCTGTCTCTGCCGGGTCAATTATGCACCTCCGAAAGGGAACTCGCGCCCGGCCTTGTTGATGTTGTCGGAACAGTGCCGAAAATAATCCAAGCCAGGTTAGAGGACCATGGGTGTTGGCCAGATTCCCCTGTGGCTCAGGGACAAATGCACGGACGGCGGGCGGGCGGGCAGGCACGAACTGAACCCTACGTCAGTGACGCCATGATTCGGTTCGGTTCGGTTGGTTTCGACCGCGCCCGCCACGCCACCCGGGCTCGGCCGTACCGCTGCGGCCTGTCGATCCGCCAGGCGTAGTAGGGCCGGGCCAAGCCGCGCTTTGGCTGTGCTCGTCTCGTCGACCAAGCAAGAGCAGAAGCAGCGGAGCGGAGCAGGCAAAGCAGGGAGCTAGCGCGTGCGCGGTCAGTGGTGGAGTAGGAGGAGGAGGAGTACGGGCCAGGCCAGATGCGGACCACTGGCTCTCACAGCAGCAGCGGCTGCGGAAGTGCGCGGAGTCCCATGCTATGCGGGTGCGCGACCCCGGACCGGACCGGACCGCCCTGGCAGCGTAAAGATGGGAGTGGCTTTTGTCGTCTCGTCGTCGGTTAGTGCCCCTCCCCGATCAGCTGCCCGCTGGAAGGCACACACACGTGTTGCTTCTTGAGGGGGCCTGGAGGCGACTAGCTGTTGCCTGTTTTGCCTGTTCGCTGGTTTGCTACTACGTTACTCCCAACAAGTTCTTTCTACTGTACGTACGTACTCGTACTCTCTTCTCTCTCTTTTTTTTGAACTTTGGTTTGGTTGGGTACGGTTATTTACTTATTTTTATCCTCATTTTCACAAACTTGCACGGTTCAACTTCGAAAGTACAGCTTGGTAGTACAACTTGATTAACTTCTGTAACAAAAAAGATAGGGACGTACGTATTTTGATTTTCCCGAATGATAAATCAAAGGTCAATAATATCAATGAACCACGCAGACATAAAATTGCACCACAATCTAGCAGTATATATCATCTTAAAAGGGGAAATTTGGCAGGTGATAAGTATCCATTTTAATTTCCCACCACCGGCAATAAGCGTGAACCATTACCTTTAGTACTACCTCCGTCTCCCCAAATAATGATGTTTATAGTTAGTTTTGATTCAACTTAAATCAAACTATCTAAAATATTTTTCGCAAAAAAAACTATCTTACATATGACCAAATTAATTTATATATAAGAGTATTTATATCTATGAATTTTAGTAGATATACTAAGAATATATATATATATATATATATATATATATATCATAATGAATCTGATAATACTAATTGATATCATAAGTTTTAGTATATTTTATATAACTTTCTCAAAGTTGAGATATTTTTAACTTATTAAAACAAATTTGAAACGACACTCTTCAATTCGTCGAATGGAGGTGCTATTATTTAATTTAGATGTTTTTTTAATCTATTCTTATAAGGCTACAATGGTATATTCAATTAATCGGTCTTGTTGTGTCCCAAATAAACCTTGGTTGTTGGAACAATACAAAATTTGAAGTCTGATAGGATTTCATTGAGTTTTACTTTTATAAAAAATAAAAAAGAACTACAAAATCCAGGGATATTTAGAGGAAGTGGAACATGATGGTGATTGAAGAGTTTTCGAGAACATGTAAATATTTTGTTTCTAGAATGTAAAAAATGGGAACTACTGCATCTCAACCTAAATGAAAAGCATAGTGAGACAAGTCCTACAAGCTATTGTTAGATCAGGCACACTCTCTTGTTCCACGAGCTGTTTTCTTGTGATATTGTTTATATATATATATGGTTCTTCTTTATTAAAGGTGGTCCTACCTAGAAACTAATTATGATGATTTCTATGGCCATTAATTAAGGTACCAACTATTTAACCAAAATAAGAATGTTGTAGTAAATTTGAGATTCCTGAACCACTTTAGTATGTAAGGTGTCAGTTGGCACCTTATACTAAAGTGTTCCGGTAGTATCAGATTTACTGTGCGTTATATGATTTGTCTAAAATAGTGCTAAATATGAATCATTTTCACACACTTTGTTTTTCGAAATTCATGATTTGTAATGTTGCTAGGCTAGAATTCATAACATGCACCATGTGCCAAACATGAAAGGAAGAGGAAGATAAACCGGTCCACCGTTATATCAACTACGTACTGCAATTTGAAGTAGGAAGGTATATATACTGCAACAACATGAAGAGATTAGGAGCAAGAGAGGCAAATATAAAGGGAAATGTCGGCCGACAACCGAAGAAGGCAAAAGAGATGGATGCTGATGCATTTTTAGTAGTTGGACAATGTGTCGGGATCAACATCAGGAGAAGGCAAAATTTTGTCGAATTTGTTGATTCTAAATCGAATCGGATATATGTATGTAACATCCAAGGGCGGATCAAAGAACTTATGAGAGGGAGTGCTCAACTTCCCCTTCTTCATCCCTCTCTTCTTTCTCGTCTTCTTTCTCCTTCTTCCTCTTCATCTATGGCCACAAAATTTAGGGAAGCTCCATAGGGGTTCCATGGACAACAAGGGGCGGGGTAGAAGGTGCGGAGCCCTCGGTAATCGTAATCATTTAAATTGTAAACATACATAAACATAGATTACATTGAATATAATAGTAGAATTAATTAATAAACATTCTAGTTGTATATAATTCCAAATACATAAACCAATTTTAACAACCACTCAAAAATACAAATTCATCCATACTGAAACTTTAAGTTTGTTCGATAGCACATGAAATCTACCACTTTCTATGGGTGTACGAAAAAGCAAACAGTTGTCTGGTTATGTCTATAGGTACGGTGATCTGATTGGATGAAAAGATATCTCCTGAAGCAGTAGTACGTAGAATGACGACAAACAGCTGAATTAATTAATTATGCATACTCCCATCTACTTTTATTTTCAATATATATATTTTTAAAATTTCTCACCGACCAATCACTTGAAAGCGAAAGGCCTACACACTGACACACTCTTATAAACTGCGAACTGTACAGGAAGAGATCGTGTTTTAGTGAAGTGCTAAAGGTGGAACGTAACGATGCGCTGCGCGCACATCTTATAGCTGATCGACCGCCAAAATACCGATTAATTTGCACAATACCAGCTTACAAATAAATACAACACAGCAGGCATACCTACTTTCTACTTGGCATTCCAAGATAACCATACGTATATATATATGCATGTATATATATTGCCCTTGCAGATTCATATATGTACTGCAACGGCCAAACTTCAGTGGTCGAGGTATATAGAGCCAAGCGAAATCTAGTGTAAAAAGGACTAAATAAAGGAGGCCTTAGTACTACCTAGCTTGTGACAAACACACACATCGAGCGGTAAAAGGAGAAGAAGGAAAGATACACTTCATCTTCCGGCGGAGGGCGCCGAAGCTAGCTATCCCCACTGCACATATGGCGGCTGGACCTGGACTGGACAGAAAAAAAATGGCACTCCAACGGACGGGCACCTGTACGTGTATGTGTACCGGCCTCGCTCCTTTTATCTCCACGGCCATATCACTACTCCCAGCTTCCAGGTTCAGTACAAGTAGCAGCAGCTGCAGGCAGCAAATAGTTGTAGTAGTAAATACTAGAGCTTCTTTATCAGTTTCATCACCACATCCACATCCATTATTGTTATTTTCTCCGATACATTACCGGCATATGCAATCCGGTATCGATCTACGGATCACGGTAGCTCCAGAGGCTGTCCCCGGCATCTGCTGACGACGGGTGGTCCGGCGAGTCGTCCGACGAGTTGTTGCGGCCGAACCTCGGGGGGCTCATCATCATCCCCGCGGCCATGTTGCGCAGGTACTGCGGCGTCTCGAACAGCGCCTCCTCGTCCAGGAAGTAGCCCTGGGAGCTGCTGCCGCCTGCTTCCTGTTGTGCCGCGGCGGCGCTGCTCCCACCGGGCTGCTGCTGCTGCGCTGCCGCCCCGGCGGCCGCCGCGGGAGCAATGCCGCGTCCAGGAGGGCCGCCACGGGCCGACTGGCCGTGATCGGCGGGCTGCAGCAGCGACGCGGCGGCCTCCGCGGCCGCGGCGCGGATGTCTTCCGCGGACGTGGACGCCGGCGCGGGGCGCGACGCGTCCAGCTGCGGGAAGTTGAGCGCCGCGTCGGGCCCGCGGAGCGCGCGCGCCGCCACGTCGTACGCCACGGCGGCCATCTCGGCCGTCGGGAACGTGCCGAGCCAGATGCGGCGCGTCTTCCTCGGCTCCCGGATCTCCGACACCCACTTGCCGCTGCGGCTCCGGATGCCGCGGTAGAAGGGGTGCTTCCCCGACCGCGGCGAGGCCGGCCCGCCGCGGCCAGACATTAATGGCAGCGTTTAGGGCTGCAGCTCTCTCCCCCTACTCCGATCGATCGGCTATCTACACCCAATCACCCTGGGCAGGGCACATACTACTACTAGTATCAGGTGGCACTAGTGCTATATATCTGCACGTGTGTGTGTGGAGATGAATAGATTGCAGTGGCTGCGGCGCGTGCATGCAGGGAAGCGCACGAGGAGGAACGCTGCTATTTAAGGAGGCGGCGAGGCGGGCGGGAAGCGGGAGAGAAGAAGAGGCCATGGCGCTTCGCTTGCAATGAGCTGGTGCCCCGGAAGCGAACAACAATGCCCAGGTAAAAACAGCCACAGCCCACAGGCGCGTTATTTTCGGGCGTCTTGGGGCAAAATTGCGTCGCTCTCAAAGCCTTTTCTCACATTCGTGCAATTTTAGTAATTTTTTCCTCGGATGGATTGACTAAAAGTTAGCGAAGTGGATCCGTGTCCCCTCCCATTTCACCCACTCGATCTCTTCTCTTTTCCCCTTCTGCTTTTGAGGATCCCGCGATTTGCTCCCCAATAACATTTCCAAACTCCGCGCTCTCCGATCCTCTGGCCGCAGCTAAATGCATGATTCAGCTTCAGCTATATGGAGTAAAGAATTTTTTGTATTAGCACGAACTCGCTTAACGTGTGTTTCTCCCACTTTTTTTTCGAAGAAATGAACAACACGCATTTTTTTTCTAGCAAAATGATAGGAGAAGAATATAGTCCTAATAAATTGCACGAACAAGTAAATTTCTGCACCTTTCCAAGTAGGGAGATAGCACTAACAAATTAAAATATAAATATTATTTGTCAAAGATATGATCATAGATATTAAAATTGAACCATGATCTTTAATGATAAGCTACGGACTAGCCTACAAGTCTCACAAGACTATTCAACCAGATCGTGAGGATAAGATAATAGATTGGTTATATATCCGGTCCCTCTTAGATTCCATTGAAAAGAGCACCACAACATGATTGGACTAGAGGAACCTTTAAAAAGGTTTGTGCGACTCCAATCGAGTACTACTTCTCACAGTGGACGAGGACATGGTGCAGTGTGATAGTAAAAGTAAGAATGTACTACTTCTATAATTCAATTGAAGTATGATTGTTGGCTACATAAGGCTGCACATGCATAATAACTTACGGCATATTAATTGGACAAGTACATGCAATTAGTTGTGATTGGTTGTGTGTGGTTTGCCCGTGCCATGTGCTGCATATGCGGTGCGTGCAAAAAATAGACCATTTTGTGGGATGCAGCATGGGTCTACTTTTAGTGTAGTACTAGCATGCATACAGATTTATGCAGAGAACCAAATAAGAGGAATTGCACTGAAGTCCTAGATAAGAGGTAGTTCAGGCAAACGGACTTTACTGTGAAATCTAAAAGTGAAGGGCACAATTCTCTAGAATCTAGATGCTTTGTCCATTATTGTTTTGCCCAATTATCTTTAGTGTTTCCTACAGTTGTGCAAGTCTCGTAGGTTTGACTATTGTTGTCAATTATACAAATTTAGAGTCTGTTTAGATTCTTTGCTCTAAGCTTTAGAGTTCTAAATTTTAGAACTAAAACTCTAAGCAGATGTTCTAAAAAATAGCTCTAAATCTATCTCACATTAGAGCTCTAAAGTGAGCTAAAGTATTTTAAAGTTTGTATATCAGCATTTGGATCTAAATATATATATCTTTAATATATTGCGACCATCTTTTATGATTTTTCTGCTCGATCTAAGGCGTCAGGGATAGAATTCTTTGCTCCATCCAATATTGTGTCATGCATGTCACGCTGACAGTACTTGAAAATTTGAAATCCAAATTAAAGTACCCCCATATTCTAGTCAGCACACTGTAATTCTGCAAAAGCGTGCACCACTATTGGAATTGTACTACGTCGGACGAGGACACTTGTGCAATTTACTGATGGGACTAGAATATCTTTTTGTTTATCATAACATGTCGTGTCATTGGATTGCGCCGCTGTTATAGGAAGAACCCTGCGCAAGTTCTGGCTTGCGATTGTGAATAATTCTCTACACCAATAGTACACCTAGTAATTTTTTTAATTCCCTTGGGCTCGGATCTTTCCGGGTATATATTTGGGGGTTAATTTCAGGTATATCCGTATAGATATGAACCTTTCCGGTATTATCGCGCGCGTACCAGTGTTCCAATCTGTAGTTCAAATCCTAAAAATAAAGCGGCCTTGTCTGGACTTAAATTTTAGAACAATCTATCAGAAGACCTCGTGTAATCCTGTGTACAAGGACATATATACATAGCGCCTTTAAAGTACTTACTTGCACGCACTTGTGCAGGGTATGCAGGTATGCCAGACTTCCAGAATATATAGAGATGGTGTAATAATCATGCTTATATATAGTAGGTGTCATTTCTCTTCTATAACATAGCAATGTTGTAATGGAATTTCTAGGAAGTCATCTGGATCATCGGACCACGATAACTACCTATCGATCTACCCCATGATGACCACGCTTAGGTGTCTCCCTCTCCCTCCCATGCTCTTCTTTCAGCCTGTGTCCACCCGGGAGACGAAGAAGAAGGCGACGACGGTTAGGGTTTCGGCAATGGTGGTGGCGGGTCCAGAACTCTCTCTCTCTCTCTCTGGTTCTTCATATCTTCTTTTTTAGTTCTCGTGCGGGCTTAGAAGGGGCATGGGGAGGCAGACCAACGAGGAGGTGCGGATGGGAGAGATGACAACGAGGTAGAGGCGTCGGTGACACTGCCGGATTGAGTGACGTGGGAGGCAGCTGGGCTAGGTCGGGACAAGGGTGTCCATGATTATGGCAGCAGCGGGAGGGAGGAGAGGAAGGAGAAGGTCGCCATGAGCGGTAGGGTCTCGTCGGAGCTCCGCGGAGCGAGGCAGTTGTTGGCTAGAGACGGCAGGGGGAGGAGGAGGCATCGCGTGATGGGAGGAAGAGGGTTTTGCGTGCACGACTAATTACGAGTTAGCGTCCTAGACGAAAAGGGCTTCCTTTTTAGTTAAACCACTGCTTCTTTGTTGGATCTATTTGCGTGGATCCACCCGTTAACTTGATAAGCTGAATTAATGTCAGGAATACAGTATATAATCATGAAGCCATGTTGATATTATGTGATTTGAGCTTTGTCCTAGACCGTGGAAGATGTAAATATGTAATTAATAAAAGCTTCATGAAATTTTATCATCGCATGGTCTGCTGCGGAGGGGCCTAGCCTGGGCCCGGCGCGGCATGGAGCTCTCGCACTCGACCTTGACGTGCGACGCTGCGAGTACTTGTCCCCGCTCCAGTGACGTTTGAGCTTATCGAACGGCTGGCCGGACGCCATGGAAAAACTGAAAATCGAACTATGGGCACAACGACAAACGTAGGAATAGGACGACGACGCGACAATGGCCCGTCGCAGTCGCAGTACCGTACGACCTCCTTGTCCCAGAGCATGTAGTGGATGACCCACAAAAGCCTTTTGACCTGAGCCTTCTCCGATCAAAACCCTAATCTCGCGGGATACACGTACGCGCACCAATTGGGAAAGATCTGGCACCCGGCCGGCCGCATCCGCATGGCCCCGGGACCCGGGACCAGGCCGCGCACTGGACGACGGCGACGCGCGAGAGCGAGCTGAGTTCGGGTCGGTCTCACCTGCGAATCTACCGTCGCCGTCGTCGTGGATCGAGGCAGAGCCAGATACAGATCCAGCTAGCCTCTGCTGGGGCACGTTTCACTCGCGATTTTTATGGTCAAATAATAGAGCTGCATGAATCGATCGAGATGATGATGATTTGCTAGATAGCTGCTGGGAATGATGTTCAGTTGTGCTCGCGTAGGATATATATATATACATCGATCCAACTGACTGCTCTAATTGACGGTTGCCTCATGGATGGAATAATGATGTATTGGCTCGTGCTAGGTCTCTTTGCGTTGGCTCTGCTGGGTGTCGTTGTTGCATTTGTTCGTGCTAGCACATGATTGCTGTCCGATCCGGACTCCGGTCTGGAGATTACAATGTCCGATCCGGACTCCGGTCCGGAGATTACAAAGATTATCGTGCTAATATAGATATCTATACCTAAACTGCTAGACAGTGCAGGTCTTTTTTTTTTTTTTTTTTTGCTTTTCGTATTTACACGGTAAAAATTTTCAGCCTCAACGAGTCAAATTTCATGAACGGCAATGACTAATATAACATTCTTAAAATTAAAACAAACTACGATGGGGCCAGCCAATGCAAAGTGGCCCGATAAAATTGTGGACTACTAGCATGGAACGCTGGAACGCGTACAACATTCCATGCTTATATTTCTCTCATATATATTAAAAAAAATCATTTTTCAGATGCGTCCGTACATGATCCGAAGATAGCCCCACCAACTTTGTCGTGTTCTTATTGTGGTTGACTATGCAGAGCGAAGACAACTATAAAGATAAAAGTATAACTTAGGTATGTACGTGTACTTGTCAGGTCAAAATCATGTCCACGAACATGTATAGGAATATTTATAAAGGTGGCGCGCTGGAAAGTTTGAAATATAGTTGTCTCTACTAATCATTGTCTAAAATCATAAATCTGTAATGAGAAAGCGCGAGAGATTAAATCCGCGACCTCAAGTCTCACATGGTACTCCTACCCAAAGAGAGTTGTGTCTATAATGCATTTTTATTCTCTTTGTATCATCTTTATCCATTTTTCAAATGATTGTTTAGGACCCTAAAAATTTAAATAAAAAAATTTCAACTATAAAGTTGTAGATATCATCATCGAGATGTACAACTTTGATTTTGATCTTTTCTCTATCCGAGATCGTTTGGGGAAAAAATGAGAAACTAAAGATAATTGTCCATGGCTGGATGATTTTAAATTAAAATGTTATCAGTAACTATAGAGTCGTATAACTATTCGATATATATAACTTTGTTTTTTTTTGTCGTTTCTCTATTTGAGGCCGTTTGGAAATTTTTTTTTACTATGTTACCATGTATTTTTAGAGAGGGCGCGCCTTAGATACGATCTAGCCGTTTTATAAATCAACTTTTGGAGACAACACTAGATGCAACCGTCCCTACAACTCTAGATGTTTATGTCTCTAGAAATCTATTCGTAGAGATGGCTGAAAATAATAATAACTGCTCTAATAAATATACTTTTACAGACAGACTAGTTTTAGAATGATTTTCGAGAGATGGCTGTTGCTTGAGCTACCTCTGTTAAATACAAGAATGAAGTCTATATATAGCTGGAACCAAACATGTCGTCCTTATGTTCAGTGATATGAGCATCTATTGCTCCTCCGATCGATCCCTATCTGATGATGCAGCTACCACTCGCATGGTACGGTGTCATAAGAGAGCAGAGCACACGTGCCACCATGCTTACGTGCCTCGCTACCGTAATGCGTCCCAAAATCGTGGTGCATCCCCGAAACATTTTCGTGAAGCAAGCATATGCATCAGAATATCTTTTCTGATGAGAACGATATGTGTCCAATATATAGTACTCCCTCCATTTCAAATTGTAAGTCATTCCAAGAATCTTAGAGAGTCAAAGTTTCTCAAGTTTGACCAAACTTATATAACAATATAATAATATTTATGATGTCAAATAAGTATCATTAGATTCGTTATCAATTATATTTTTATAATATACATGTTATAAATTTTTATAGTTTTGTCTATAATTTTTGGTCAAACTTGAGATACTTTGACTCTTTAAGATTTTTTGAATGACTTACCAGGCTACTGCTGGGCGCCGAGGAATCTCCCGCTACGCCAACTTGACTGCGCCTAGCGGCAGCGATGATCCCTCCGCTTTTGAGCGTGCGCGTGCGTGCTGTGCGTCAAATCGGGTTGAGCTCGTCGAGCGTGACGCCCGCGTGTCCGCGGAATCTGCCATGTGAAGCCCAGGCGCGCGACAGGGACTTCTTGGCGATGGAAAGCGTTCCTAGTATCCCGTGAGGCGATAGGTGAAAGAAAGTGACGGGGTGGAGTGTGGTAGAGCCGTCTCCCTATAGTTACTCGGACAGACGGACAGGGTTGTCAGCTGCTCAGCTCCGTCCGACCACACGGTTACACGGCTGGATCTGAATCCTCGCCGAGTGAACTGCGGCGACTGTAACCGCTATCAACGACGAAGCAAAGGGGTGATAAGTGATTAGTGACGGTCAGGCAGCAGGCTGAAAGATGTACTCCAGTAGCGCGTAATTGCACAGCGAGCATAATCTGGAAAGATGACAGGGTGACGAGGACATCACAGGATTAGATATCATCATGCCAACCACTTCTATACAAACCATTCTATATGAGGTTTATTATTGTTATATTTGATGAATTGGTGTTGCACCACAAAGTGTATATATTGTTCTTTTCAGAATTGCTTACATGGATCAAGGAAGGGTTAGATTGCATATGGAAAGCATGGATGATCAATGAAGTTGATTGGGGACCAAATCCAAGTGTTCTTAACGTCCTCCACCAGGCCACCACGTCACTTTGGATCTAAGGAAACAAAGAGTCCAAGTCCAACACGTTTTGGAAGTTCAATTCAGACTACAGAAGAGTCCAAACTTACGACGGTTGCCACGACTTCATACGGACTCCGATTGGGACGTTCTAGCACTTTTTGGAAAGCTTATCAAGTCTACTTTTCAATGGGTCCGGACTCATACCTATATCCTATCAGATGCGTGCGCAGTAGACAATTTAATACCGAGATCTTTTCTGCTAACGGTGCTGCGTCACCCTATTTTGGGCCGATGGCCCGTGTATCAAGTTGAGTCCATTAGGGACTCATCCTAGGGTTGTAGGACGACACCGGGACCCTTGTGGTCGTCCTCCCTCCTCCTTATATCCCCCCTAGAGCCGCCACAAACAGATTGAGTTTTGTTTATGAAAGTTTAGCTGCTGCTACTTCCTTGTAGACGCGTGTATCGATTAGACCATCTGTTCTACTTGATTCGGAACCCCACCTTCATGAGTATCAGATTTGAACATTTATCTCTTATTTGCAATTGAGTGTTTGTTCTACTTTTTCTTGCTTGTTCTTCGATTGCTTGCAGAAATAACCCTAATGGTTTGGTTGGTTGTGATCCACAAGATCGTGAGCAACCGCTGGATTTGGTGTATCGACCGCTAAGGCACAGCGTCCTTGGATGGCTGTAGTCGGATCGTGAACGTCTCTCCAGTCAAATCGTCGTTATCTATCTCTACCGAAAAATCGGGACACCCATACACTCATCACATGGTTACTGATCAATTGATCATGGACGGCACGTCACGACAGTTGCACAGATAGCTACCCCAATCTGTCTGTGCATCCAGTCCTACTAGCAGCCAAGCAGATGACCTCTGTCTGACGACATGATAAGTACTCCTACAAAAATGGACTCCTACGTACGTACGGAGTAGGCAACTTTCGATGCTGTGAGCGTGAGCTGCTAGACGACGAAAAGGAATAGTAACTTACGCCACCTCTTTTTTTTTTTTATTTACAGCCACCTTTTTAGGGATGCGGTGATTGTGCGTCACCACTCACCAGCTTTAGGAATCACGAGGAATGTATTTCTGCAGTTCTGACCCATTAGGCTGTTCAGTATTCATACAAATAATGTGTATTTACAACATTCATCGTCACATCAAAATGAACTTAAAGGCCAGACACTCAATAATATAACATGATGAAACGTCCGTGAACTTTTTCATCTGCAAAGGAATTGGGAGATCAAACATCATGATACCGTGAACTTCCACACGCATGTAGGTTTCTTATGTTTCTATGTTTTGTTAGATGGAGCTTCCAACAAAGCTTCGAATGATTAGGGAATATATATAGAAACAAACTATTAATTTAAAAATGGGTCTAGAGTTTAAGAAAAAAAACAAATAAGTAACAAATCGTATATGTAAATATAAGAGTTGCAACTATATGCCTTGTATTCGTATTGATAGCTCAAGGATCATGGGTCTGAAGCTATTCCAGATAGGTTATACCATTGATCACAAGTGACAGACTACTTAGCTCAGTCTTCGCATTTTGAGTGAATCAGAAAATTTTCAGTGATGATAGTTTTGAAAATGCTCCATTGACAATGTGAGCACATTTGTATTGAAGCACAATAATAACAACTAATATTTAGTTCATATGAAGGAATTAACACTTACTGGACATCATCTTTAGAGTTGAAAACCTCACAATTATACTTCATAGTAGGAATTGCAGCAATATAACCAAAGGTTCCAACCCAGTATGAGTGTGCTCTATCTAGACGACACAAAAGGACAAGATTAAATTTCAATTTTTATAAGATTAATCACCATAAGCTCTAATAAGACTTATTAAAATAAGTAGTGCAATATTATAATATTTGACCAAAGTCAGTCATGTGACCAAAAGTTTCTAATTAAGTTAAGAACCAACTTTTATTTAAGATTCAAATCCCAATTATGTAAGGAAGGTGGCTAAACAAATGAAACCTTAGTTCTCAAATAGTTAACTTAATAGCATCTTTAGAGGCTAGTTAAATGAATAGTTAACTAAACACTCCAGATTTCACCAAAATATGAAATATAGTATAACACATGTACTTTGAAATAGTAGAAATGATAAGATATGGAATGAGTTTGAAAATGGTTAAAGTTGGAACCCAATTAGGTTTGAATTCGATTAAAAGTTGAAATTCACTTAGAATTTTTCTAAGTTCAACAAATCAAAACGTTGACACGACACGTTCTTCAAATTTTACTAAACAACAAACTTTGATCCAAACACAAAAGTTGGAGTTTAAACTCTAAACTAGCACTTGACCAAGTTTGACCTCAGTTTGACTTAGTTTAGCCCTTCAATTAGTGTCACAACTAACGTTGGTCCATAAACCCAATTACATATTGACATTACCAAGTTTAACACTAAGAGTAACTCCAAGAGACTAGTTAAATTTAGCTATTGAAAAGTAAAAAAAATGACTCTCCAAATCAGTTTAGCTACTCTAAATCTCTACCCGCTCTAGCAGACTCTCTAAAACTGGTCTTGCATTCTTTTTATTGACATGCTACATTATTTGTTGTTTAAATAAATTACGTGACTGTGCATGTTTATACATATAATAATTTATAAAAATCTTGTTACGAGTATATATTACGTGGATCGATTGGACTCGGAAACGAACCATTGAGCACACGGGATAGGCTTAAAGCGTTGCTGCCGCGGGATTCACGGGAGTTGGCGAGCGAGGCCTGCTCGCTTTCTATGCCGAGCGCAAAAGGAGGAATAGCATGCGGCTAAATTTAGATAGCAAGATGGAGAGTCCGTTGGAGGCTTATTTTACACAAAATTTTTTAAATTAGAATACATAACAACAAATAAAGAGTCTCTTGGAGATGCTCTAATTATCCACTAATGCATATCCTTAATGATCCTAAGCCCTGAACCAAAATTGTAGATAAGGATGAGATGAAGAGCTTTTGTTTTGGCCACCACACCAGAATCTGTACGGAATATTCCACAAAATGGATTCTAATTCGGTTACAGTATGAACCGCCAGCTGTTCGACAAAATGACTCCACGAAGACACGCGCCCCGTCCACGCCTCGGGCGAGCTCTGCGGCCTCGTCAGTCGTCACACCATCAGCTGGCCTTTGCCACGCGCCGGGGTGCCCTCACTCTGTCCCCGCACCCCCGACCAGTGCTACGAACCCCAAGCCGCGACCACCACGCGTCCGCCAGTCCGTTCTCACGCGCTGGCCAAGCAAAGCACCGACATTGCCGTTATGCCGTGTCCGTGTCCGTGGCTGCTGCTGCCGCGTGCCCTCCTCTGCTCCCTAGTTGGAACCTCCCCTGGACGTTCTCTGGTCTTTTCTTAGATGCCAAGCCGAGGCCGAGCCTCACTCTTCGCCATGCCGTTTGGCTATAAAAGCCGACGACGCCCATCCATGAATCCCAAAATTCGTCGTCCACAAGCCATCACAGTTCAATTTCCTGTATACGTGAGTTGGTGAGGCCACTAGATAGCACCGAAAGTGATCGCGTCGAGAAGTATCCACCAGCGCGCTCAACCGAGTCGATCTCGTCTCCACCGGCCGCCATGACCACGAACTTGAGCTCCGCACGCGATCCCGCCTTTCAGATCTCTCTTTATCTATTCTGTTCGCTCGGTAATGTCGTAGCTCCACCGGAACATCATTGCCACCGCCGGCAGCCTCGGTCTAGATCCTGTGGGGCGGATCTGCAGCCCAGGCCTCTAGGGCACAGGCCCTAGTCGTTAGCCCATTAACAAAGGCCCAAGAACAGAGCTAGGCCGGATGGTCACATGTCCGTCTCCCTCCCAGGCGAGGTTGCGAGCGCGCGTCTCACCGAGCTCCTCGGTCTGAACTATAATCACCGCCACACCTCTCGCACCACACCGTCACTATGGCGCACCTCGGCCGGCCTTTGTCGACGCCGGAGCACACTCGCTGGTGGCGGCAAGCTCCTCACCACCGCGCGCTCCTCCCGTGGCCAGACCCGTTTCCGAGTACCTCAGGCCACGATTCGTACCTAGATCCATATATCCAGTACTCCGTAAGAGCAACTTCAACATTTCTCTAAAAAATTACGCTCCCAAAACTCTATAATGGAGCTCTGTTAAATATTTTTTTTGCCAAAATCAATTCCTCCCACAACAGTTCCCCAATATTTCCCACCCCAAATTTTCAAATTTTGTAGTACTCCCACATCGCAATGAGTAAAACCCAGATCAGAATAGTTGGATCGATATCGATGGTAGCTGTATTTTCTTGGTTGACAAAATGACTATATCATCAAGTTACCTAGGCTTCGGCCTTTATTTTTTTCATGCAAATATTTTAGCCACATTGCAATTAAAGATTGGCAGCTGGTCTACATCATCGCCAGCAACGATCACTGACCGAGGAGCATCATCGCTGCCCGAGGATTGGGGGAGCTGGAGTGTGTTGCAAATATGCGGGGCGCGGGGCAGAAATTAGAAGACGTGGTAATTTTGAGGGGAACAAAGGGAGCTGTTAGAGCCTGGATTTACACCTTAGCTTCTAATATTTTGTTTTGGGGCTGTGGTTGGGCATCTTTTGGAGTTGCACTAATAGGGAAGTGCTTTACGGGTAACACACGTCGTCATCGTGGTCCTGGACTGGATGGCGGCGCCACTAATCGGCGAACGCTCAGCCGATTCCGATCGAGCCGATTCCGATCGAGCGAACGATTTTCAGACACATTAGTTTTCTATTTTAGGAAAGAAAATTAGCGGCGGCTTCCTTTTATGGATGCTTGTTGTGTGCATACGTAATTCTTTTTTCTTTCAGATTTCGGACGGACGAGCTGCGTCTGTGTTTCTTTCTCTTTTTTGCGCTGGATCACGCACATGCGAGCACTTTTACTTTCACAGTCAGTCTCACGTACTTTAACATTTTTTTTAAGAAACATGCTCCTATAACTTAGATAAATGAGTTATACAATATAACTTCAACGAATACTTAATGCTAAGTTATACAATATGACTTTTTTGTCTCAAAAATTACATTTTGAGAATATGTACGAGAAATATATTTTGTTTAGGTTTCAGTCATTATTTTATTTTAGAAACTAATCATTCGGGGACATAATAAAAGGTTTTAAAAAATATGGAAGAGTTAAATAAAAGTAACTTTTACAACTTATACTATGATGTAAACTTACAAAACTAGATAAATAAATCACTTTCATAACTTCTAAAAATATGATCGTATCATTATCTCTATAACTACAACATTAAGTATATCTCTGGCTTCAATTACAAGATCTGAAAAAATATTTAATGTTTAAAATAACAAATAAAAAAGTTCATAAAAAGAAAAAACATAAGTTAATAGCAAAAAAGTAAGATGGCTATCTAAAATAGAGCAACACATACTTTCTGATCTAAAATAGTTTGATACAAATAAAATTAGGTATAGTAAAGAAATCAAATAAGTTAGATAACATACACGTGAACAAGTTAGATACATAACTCTGAGCAATAACTTAATAAAATAAGTTAGGTAACATACATATGAAAATATAAGTTATAAGTTAGATACATAACTATGTACAATAAGTACGGTAATTAAATAAGTGAAGTTCTAAGTTTATAACTTATAACTTGAAAATACAAAGTTGTAAAATACAACTTATATATATATATAAGTTATTAAACACAAAATGAACGAGTTAAGTTATAACATGTTAAAACTTAGAAATATAAAAATTATTAAACATAATGGAATGAATTAATCTATAACTTATAACAAAACTTGAAAATACAACTTATTTTACAAAAAAGTTATCAACACAACTTCTATACATATTCTATACAACTTATGTACATAAGTTATGCTATATAACTTGCTCACACTACCGAAAAAATTTAAAATAAAAAATAAAGAAAGATAGAAAATAAAAAATGAAAAGAATACTAAAAGAAATAAGTTACTAAAACAAAAAAATAACTTATAACTTGTATCAAAACATAAAAAAATAAAAGTTAAGAAACACAAATTACATAAAAAATTATCAAATACAATTTGTATACATAAGTTATTTTATATAACTTGTATAGTTGTATATAATTATTTTACACAACATTTCCACACTTAAAAAACAAATAAAATAAAAATAAATAATAATACTAAAAATCACATAAAACAAAACTAAATAAAAAGAAAAAATAGAAAGAAAAAAGTCTACGGCTATACAATTGTACACTTGAAAGTAAAAGACAAAATGAAAAAAAATGATCCGTACATATAGTAAAAGTTTGTTTAAGCATAGGCTCACCATATCTGTCTGCGACGTGCTAGAAAAGAAAAGAAAATAGGACACGAAAAAGAAACGAACCATCCAGACACAGCCTCGGTCGTTCACCCCGTTAGAAACCAGCCGACGCCGCGAGAAGTAAAGGGAACGGGCATAATAGAAAAGACAACACGTTCGGTCGGATCGTTCGCCCAAACGCAATCGGGTGAACGACCGCCAAAATGGATTTGCGACTGGATGGTCGTGTGCCCTGCTCGGGGCTCCTGAGGGACTTAGCAAAACTGCCATCGCCCAGGCTGGGCCTCCCCATCTGGGCTGGTCTGTTCCCACGCTGGGCTTCTCGTGGGCCATTAGGGGTCGAATCGGCCCAGGCATTCCCTTTTTTTTTTCTGTATTATATCTTTTTCCATTAAATCGGCTGCAAATTGTAAAGTTCGTAGTCAATCAAATAAAAATCAAAAAAATACCAAAGAATTTTTTAGAATTATAATTAACAATATATACACAATTAAACTATAAAACACCCTATTTTAGATTCAAATATTTATTGCAAATATCTAACTAGGGCTTCCTATGATTAATTAGGCTAGTTTTTGTGCTCCAAAAATTATGAAAATTTTATGGTAGCTTTCTCATATTGTGTGTAACCGGTAAAAAAACTTAAAGCCCATTGGTTGTGTGACTAAGGCCTTATAGTTTATCATGTGATGATGTGTGTAATTGCTTAATAAATAATTAAAGGAAATGGAAGGAAAGTGCAAATAGAAAATGTATGACCTAGTTGTACTATTGACATTATAGTATGAAGTAACACTTAATATCACTATGGCGTTACAATAAAATTTTAAGATATATAATTATCATATATCACATGTATTGTTACCATTAGGTCTTAATTAAATGAAAGTAATTAATTTGATTGTACGGAAATTACAAAAAAATATTCAGTATCTATATCTGATTAATATGTATCACTCATAAAAAATGCATCCCCAAATGAGATTTATAATTATCAAGAATCAATTGCTTGTTATCCAACTAACACTTAATTAAGTGGTTACTTTACAATGTTGAATACCATGCCTAGTGATGTTTTTTTTATCTTTTTGATAGAATACACATAAATAATGTTACTTAGGTTAGCTATGAATAATGGCGACTTAAGAATACATGTTAGTAGAGTTAGTGGTACTATTATGTAAGCTTTCAACAATAGGGTTAACTATTTACACATTAGCCTTCTCGCTATAAACATATGCACATAGCCTTATCATGATAAACTAAGTACCTCAAACTAAGAGCTAAGAGCATCTTCAACAATTTGCTATTTCTCACTTGCCAAATCTTGTGTTTTAGCAAGTTGTTATAATAATTTACCAAGTTGGAAAGAGGTCATCTCCAACAATTTGCTATTTCTCACTTGCCAAACCAAAAAAAGAAGATTAAAAAGGAAGGAAACTTGCATGCGGGAAACCGAGAGGAGGACTCACAGACGAGAGGATGGCAAGCCGATGCGCGCTCACAAAAATAGTAAACTGATGCAATCTTTTGGCAAGCGTGTAGAATTGACAAGTCCAATTGGTAAACTGTTGGAGAGTGTTTTTTGATTGATTTGCCAAATTTTAAAGGATGACAAGTGATTTAGCAAACTGTTGGAGATGCTCAGTAGTACATGTAGAGGTGCATAAATGGTTGTAGTGTGCAGGTCACGTTAAGTTTAGTGTGAGTTTGGTAGATGGTACCTTGTAGCTTTACTTAACTTGAACGTGGATGCTACAATATGCCACACCTAAGCCACACACACCCCCAACTTCTTTTATGAAGTTCATAGTACTTAATTGTCAGTAAACGAGTGTCCAATGAGGTAAACTAAAAGAGAGATCACATGTGAGCACTAACATTATCACTTAGTGAACTTAGCTTCACTTAATTAAACTAAATCGTTCCTATTAGTAACTAATATATATGTTGCAATGATGTAGTTCGCTTGCTCATGTAACCGCTAAGTAAACTCATTTAACATACTTGTGTGTGTTTATTCATGGTGGCTTAAGTGTATTCTATAATATAATTTATATTTTCTAATGAAAAAAATATGGAACTTAAGTGAAGTTAGTATAGCAAATACCAACTTGAAGTCACTTCTAAATTACTAAACATGTTAAGTTCCTTGTTCTTGTGATGACATTCATGCTAATGTAGATTTCTTGTCCTTGTGATGACATCTGAACTATTCTGTTAGTTTTAATTACAAGAATGATGCAACTTCATACTACATGTTAAACTATTAACTCAAGTTACCTTAAGTCATTCACATCGTGATATAACTATAAGACAAGGTAAAGATAACTACACCCTATACTAAATTGAAGTAAACCTGTACCTAATGTACTTTAATTACTTAATGTTTGCCACTTAATCTATGTGGAACTTAATAATCAACTCTTGATGTGAGTCCCTTCGGGAAGGATGATGTGAGATCTTGTAAAGATGATGTGAGATCTTTCTATATCGTCCTAGCTTTGCTAAAAAATACTCTCTCCTTACTTAAAAAAAAATTGTCGTTTAGGATAAGGTTTTAGTCAAACATTGAGAATATAAATCATAAATAACTTTTAAGTTGTTGAGTTTTAAAATGTAAAAATCATATCAATAGATTTGTCTTTAAAAATATTTTCATAAAAATATACATATATTATATTTCAATAAATATTTTTCAAAAAATAAACGATCAAATAAGTTACACTTAGTAGACCATGTCGTTTTCTAAAATGATAAACTTTTTTTTAGTATGGAGGAGCTTCGAATGCGCTCGATGTGGATCATTTGGGTCGCGCCTACGCTGCTGTAGCTGTTGTTCCAAACTGCCTTCTACCGTGTTCAGGATTTGGTGCGGCTGCAGCTGCAACAGCAGCAGGCACAAACCAATAGGCCCTTCTTCAATCTCTCATACGATACTGCTGCACTTGATCAGCTTGGTCTGAGCCCAAAGGCTGTGAAAGGCCCTGCTTTACCAAACTCTACGGCTACGCTGCTTCCGAGAACACCACTCACCACGTCTGCGGTTTTGACTTTGTCCACTCTGGTCGGAGGTCCCTGCCTACAAACAGATTATTGGACGGATGACAGTAGGAAGTACCAAGTCGTATACAATAATAGCACCGCACATTATCAATACCACTGACAAGGATCAGGCATGGATTGGCCGATACAGTGTCGCCACTCGCCACCATCAACAGGAACTGACAGTACTGTCGATTATATTGCCAATCCGAATCGAAATAGGTTCGGCGTGCGGGTGCCAATCATTCGGAAGCTGCGCCTCTAGACTACTGAAAAAAACAATGGTCAACCCGGTTCCTCCAATCACCAGCAGCTGCGACGAGCACGTCGTTCTATCCTCATCTTTTGAGATTCTGAATCCATGCATGGCCAGGCCTCAAATCAGTCCTAGGATAGAGCCCTACTAGAAGCGATCACGTAGTTTTATTGGCTTATCTAAGCTAAAATAAGTCATCCGTGCTAATGCTAATAGTAATTTGATAAAGAAAAGCTTATCCATGGTAATACATTACGAATTTTTAGGCGGCTAACTGGCGTACAGTATCGTGCCTATGTTTATTGTTATATACTCCCTCTGTCCCGGTATACAAGTCGTTCTAGGAACGGACAGGACTACCAAGGATCAAGGCAAAAGACCTGCATGCCCCTACTGCAACGTCTAATCCTCCCTCCGTCCCCACAAGATATTTTCTCTCCTTCGTTGCTTTGTTCAGATCCAGATTTCTCTGGCTCCGGTTCTCCTTCCGAATGAGGGCCGCACGCGCTGGAGGGAGGGGTCGATGGAGAAGAGGGAGAGCACCGGTGTTGGAGGCAACCGACGGGGAGGCGACAGCCAGTACAGGGGCGGTGGACGGGGGAGGGGCTCCCGCTCGGGATGCGCCGCTCGACGCCCTGGATCTCGAGCTAGCCGTCGACCTCGGCTGCGTGTGGATCTGGGCGGTGCGGTGGATGGGGGAGGGGTGCCCGCTCGGGATGCGCCGCTCGACGTCGGGCCGCTCCACCTCGGTTCAAGATCGGCCGCCCGGGGGGCCGACCACTCCGCCTCGACGCTGCCCCGGTCGACGCCGACGCTGGCCAAGATTGCGGGGCGCTCAACGTGCAAGAAGAGCAGGACGGTGGTGGGATGGCCGGATGGGTGCGGCGGCGCTGGTGGGATGGCCGGATGGGTGTGGAGGCACCGGTGGGATGGCCGTGTTCTTGGTGTGGCGACACTGGTGGGATAGGAGAAGAAAGAACAGAAGAGACTGATGCTAGTGGGAGCGTGGGTGATGCCGCTGTAGGCCTGCATCCCTCATCCGGTGGGGCCCATGGTCTGGAACGATCTTCTTTGAGGGACAATTTTTGAATCCCCGAACGACCTGTATTCTGGGACCGAGGGAGTAAAATCTTATCTTTGCACCGGTCTAACCTTTGTTGTACTTTATTTCGTGTCTACGGCGCGCGCGGCCTGATATTCGCCGGCCCAACAGCGAACGTGCGCCATCATCAAAATGGATGAGGAATCTGGAGAAAGAAAAGCTATCTTGTCGCCCGGTAAACATTCGAGGTGTACAAAGTCGGCGTTACGTACGTACGTTCCGCTGAAACCTAGGCGTAGACAATTGACCCCACATGCCGAGTGACCAATCGGGCCGTGGGCGCGACCGTACACTAGATAAGATAGCTCTGAGACTGGAAATGGAGAAATTACTTGTATATACTACTACGGTCCTAGTACCCACTACCGGCTGATGGCAAACATAACAACAGTGATATTAGGATCACGCATACCGTTGTGTCTGTAGCCTGGTCCATACATGGGACGGTGGGATCAAGCATGTGGTGGATCGCCGACACGACCGATTAAGTTTTTTTTTATTATTTTTACGACTTTTCCGGACGGATAAGAAAGCGCTTGGTAGAAGCAGCAGCAGCACGCTGTGCAGCTGACGACGACCGGAGAAACGAAGGGCGGGCGGCCGTGCGTGCATGCATGCTCGCGCGATGGCGCTGAATGTTTCTTCAGAAGCAACCAATTCACCGGTCCAGCTTCGCCGCACCAAGTACGACCGCCGAGGTTGCGCGTGGCGGCCGCGGCCCGCCCGTTTCAATGACCGACCGACCGCGCGCGTCTGCCGTGCCAGCCGCCTACTCCCCTCCCCGCCCCGGGCTGGACGTACCAACCACGGCCGATTGCGAACTTTCCTGCTGTCACGACTTCCTCCGCCCTGGTGGGGCCGGGCACCACCGGTGCAGCACGACGCGACACCGCGGCGCGCGCGCGGCCCCGAGCCTGCAGCCATCCATCCACTTCGCTTCCGCTGGCAGTGTCGAGACGTGACGTGACGTGACGTGACGCGGACACCACACACCAGGCCGCCTTTTGCCTCCCCCCTGGACCGCGTGCCCCGCCACCCGCCACCACTCGCGGCGCGGCCCCCGTGCACGGGGTCGGATTCGCCCGTGCTCCCCCGCCACTAGACACGCTCCCCCGGTCACGATCAGCCCCCGCGCCGGGGGTGGGGGGAGGAGGAAAAAATCCACGCGGCCCTCGGTGCTCTTCGATCGCGGGGCTTGGCAGCTGCGGTGCGAAACCCACCCGCCCGCCCAGGCGAGGCGAGCGCCGTCAGGCAGGCAGGCTGGCTGGCGGCGTGCGCGATTTCCCTTTCTCCTCTCTGCCCTGTTCAAAGGGGAAGGCCGACGCGTCGTGCGTGACTGCCGCGCCCGCGACAAAGAGGGAAGGCACGTAACTGGCTGGAACGTACCGGGGCCGAGGAGTAGAGCGCGCTTCGCCGGCGGTCGGGGCTGATGGATCGCAGCGGATCGCCGTGCCAGATTTGACCACGATAGTTATTAATCGCAGTTCGTGTTTTAGGCACCAGTCTGTCTGCCTTGGACGAGTCGCAGGCTGAGCTCTCGCGTTTGTGCGTGCGTGCGTGCGTGCGTCTGCTCCGTCGCGGCGTCGTAGTCAGCCGATACGTCTCGGAACCTGAAACCGGTCGCCGGAAGCGAACCGATGTGACTGGCTGGCCAGGAACGCTCGTGCATGCGGTCGTATCACTCCACTAGGTAGCCGTTCCTTCAAGTGTTGTCCAGTTGAAACTTGCGATAAACCAAACCAAACCAGGTGACCCGCGCGCAGCCGCAAACAACGAGCGAGCGAGTATGCCCCTGCGCGTGCACTGCGTCTGGGTGCATGCCGCATGCGTAGAACGGAGAAGACGGTCAACTACGCTCGATCGGCGTCGCTTTTACAGGTCGGTGGTGGATCGGCCGGCCTCCGTGATCGCGACAGGAAATCCAGGGCGGCGGTCGTGGCGGCGCCGGACTTAATTTCGCCCGTTCGTGTACTACTCCCTCCGTCCCTGAAAGAATAGATTTCTCGATTTGTCCTAAGCCAAATTTTTTAATTTTAACTAAATTTTCTAAAATAAAATATTAAAAGTTATGATATCAAACTAGTATCATTAGATTTATCTAAGAATATATTTTTTATATGATACTCATTTTAAGTCATAGATGTTGTTGCTACATTAATCAAAGTTAAAAAAAATTGACTGACATAGATTCTTCACGGATCGTAGGAATTAATGGAGAAACAAAGAAGAAGCGACGCGCGGCGGCGCGGGAGTTGTGTTGTGATTGTGAGCTTGAACCGCGGCCACCCAGGGACCAAAACCTGACGGCATGAAAACTGGAACCGCATATACGTGCGTGACTAGTGCCATCACGCTGACCTGGTTGGTTGAACGCGCTCGACGATCGAATCAGCCGCCATTCCGTCATGCATGCACTTATTAGCTACGTCGCCGGCAAGGCTCCCGGCCGCATTTGTTTTCTCCACCTTGGATATGCATGATTCAGACGAGATGTGGACACCCGCATGCCTCCAGCTGTGAGGATAGATATGCATGGACGTACGTCGCGACTCGATCGGAGGTCGACGTGAACTAGAAGCAAAACTAATTTCCTAGCAGTATGGACGAAAGCCGTGATTTGTACGTCCATGCCGGTAAGTGGCCTTACAATATGCAACATTCAATCCAGCGCAGATAAGAATTATTGTCAGAGAAGGCTGAAAATTAATCCGAATAAACATTGCCCTTGATAGGCGCGTCATATGCAATGTTCTATGATAGAAATTAATATAGTTGAAGGATACTCCCTCCGTACTCAACAAGGTTATCGTTTATGACAAAGTTTTAGTCAAATATTGAGAATATAAATCATGAATAACTTTTTAAGTTGTTGAGTTTAAAAATGTAAAAATCATATCAATAGATTTGCCTTGAAAAATACTTTCATAAAAATATAAATATATTATATTTTAATAAATATTTTAAAAAATAAGTGGTCAAAGTTACGAGACCGTGTTGTTTTTCTAAAATGATAAGTTTTTTTTTAGTATGGAGGGAGTACGTATACAACCTATATACATACGAGAGTAAAGTGTCGTTAGTTAGGAACATATATGCAAATTTCTAGAAAAGCACATGCACTCATACCAAGAATACTTAAACTAGAATATGCATATACGTTCCACCACCAGAAATCTAATCAACTGAGTTAGGGCACTCCCAATGCAGACTCTATCATATAATCTAAATCTATCCATTACCTCGAATATTGTGGACTTGCAGTCTAAATAAGACTTAGAGTCTTGTTTTTTCACCCTATCTCTTCAATAAATATACTGTCACATCAGCAAAATATTATAAATAAGTGGCAATAAATAGTCTTGGACTCTATGATAGAGTCTTGCATTGGGAGTGCCCTTATGCACATCTAGTGCATAGATGCTGACAATCATTTATATAAAACATGATAATGTACAGCCTGTAAATTTTCTAAATTAAACATTTCCCCTATTTAACATATCAAATTGTCAAATAGATGCAGATTTATCAATGTCTATGTCTGTACCGTGATAAAGAAAATTCTAGCTTAATCGTAATGCAACAAAAGAACTTGACTTTTTTAGATAAAGAAAACTTTGACTAGTTGAAGCGCGATTAAAAAATCGACCCGAAGGTGACAAATGCAAAAAGAGTAATCAATCCTTGGCGTTTGACATACCTGCCGGTCCAATCGGATGATGCATCGTGCATATGTATCCAGTGATGGCAAGAGGCAAAGGAGCTAGCTAGCTGTGATGAATGAACCTAGAAAGAGGAGCACGTTGCTAGTTTGTTGGAGGTGCTCAGACACCTCTAGGCGTCGTCCGCTATCAAGGGGACATGAATGAGCTTGACAATCCTATTGGTAACAGCCATTGACTTGATGGACAGAACGTGAAGTGCCGTTTATTTCATCTCACGGACTGATGAACCGTTGACTGGAACGGAGAGACGATTCGTTGTTCCAAGTCCAAGCCAGATGTGGCCGACGGATTGGGCGGAAGTGCAACGATCATGTTAATTCTTCAGTTACGGCACGCACAATGGGCGCACAACTCCCGTACGCAGATGCATTGTATCGTGCGTCTCTGGAAGTCTGGAGTACAGAACTCCTCCAACTCACGTATTTGTCCGTCTTTCTATTTATGTTTCCAATGATAATGTTAGTGGTTTGAACGGTACAGACTACAGAGTAGTACTATATACTCCATATACACTGTACTATGATTAACCGTTAGCGCTGGCTTTTCGGGTGTCGAAACAGTGTGCATCTTCTGGGGGCTCCAAGGAGTGGAGCTGAGCGGGCGAGTCATTTTTTATGCGGACTCCCTGCCGGTGCCGCCGATGCCGATGCCATCCGCCGCACACGCGAGCTGAGCTCCCGAGCTAGCCACCGCCCACCGCCCCCTGGGATCTCGGACCTCTCTGCTGTGCCTGCGCTTCTAGCCGGGGCCGACCATGCGCGGTACTACATGTGGTGATGTGGATCCACATGTGCCCTGCACGTCGCTGCTACTTGCCTGCCGGCCTGGATTCCGGGCGCGCGCACAGGAGGAGGAATCTTCCTTCCTGCGGCGGCCTGCGTGAGCAGCCGTGAGGTCGATTGGTTTCCTTAGCAACAATTCAGCCAAGTGGGTGTGAAATTACTGAGCGGTGAAAATACATATCCGCAACTGAAAATGGAAGCGTGTGTGCGTGCGTGTTGGTAGGATCCCTGTCATGAGACCTCTCGTGGAAACAGAGTTTGACTCTTCTTCTAGGTTAGGCATGCACACGTGTCTTTACTGGTCAGGCTTCGGCCTCTTTATGCAAAATCACGTGCACAATTCCGGCCACCTCTTTCGCCGCTTGCACGAGAGGAAGGAAGTGCCGTCGTTTTGACGGCCGACGGCTGCGCGGCGCAAGATTTGCCTTTGCTTGCATGGCGGGCCCGCTAGCACTAGCAGCATTGGTTTGGTGATTGACACCGCCACGCGACTTGGACCCGGTGTTGTGTGCTACACTACTCCGACGTTAGCCCGCGCCGGTGACCAGGTCGTCACGCGGTTCGCCTCACTGGACCACCAGACACTGACCCGGAGCCGGAGGCCGGAGCAAGCTGCGGCGAAAGCCGTGAACGGTTTGTGTTTTGTTCCCACTTCGGCACCTCATCACCATTCACCAACAAAAAAATGCTAATTAGATAGGAGTACTGTGTATGTTGAATCTCTGTGATAATAATCAGCAAAATCTTTACATGCTAATTACCAAATGTGGTGACCAAAATTGTCACTCTGTCAGCCTCTGTTCCCTCCTCCCCCACCACAGAAACAGAAAATGGGGGGAAATAGGAAAGAGTAGATTAGAGCACACATGCGGCTGCGCGCTGTAGCTATCAACACTGATCAGAGTGAGCATTGGGTTGCTCGATGTCCGTGTCGCCAAGCAGCAGGCGCGACTTCTCGTCTCCGCCAGCCTTGTCGTCGCTGTCCTTGGCTCCGGTGAGCTGCTTGGAGCGCCTGGCCTCGCACGCCCAGTCCGTGCGGCCGATGACCAGCAGCATGCGCACCATGCATGTGGCCTGCGCCGCCAGGAGCCCGAGCCAGAGGCCCTTGAAGTCGTAGTGGAACCAGAAGGCCAGGACGAGCGCCACTGGCGTGCCCACGAGGTAGAAGGACCGGAGGTTGATGCTGGCGGCGTCCTTGGGCCTGGCGCTGCCGCGCAGCACGCCGCAGCCCGTGGTCTGCGGGCAGTTCCCCAGCTCGCACAGGCCGAGGATGGGCAGCACCGACGCGGTGAGCGCGATGATCGCCGGGTCGGCCGTGAACATGCTCGCCCACACGTTCCGCACCGCGAACGCGAACGCGGAGGCCAGGCCGCCGAAGGCGAAGCCGAGCATGAGCCCCACCGTGGCGGCTCGGCTGGCCTCCTCGGGGCGGTTCGCGCCCAGCTCGTTGCTGACGCGGGTGGACACGCCGAAGCTGAGGGAGGAGGGGAAGATGTAGATGAGCGACGTGGTCTGGATGAGGATGCCCATGGACGCCACCGTGGCCTGCGGGTTCAGCAGCAGTCCGCAGAGCAGGATCATGATCTCGTACCACCACCACTCGAGGCAGACGCTGACGCAGCTCGGCAGCGCCAGGCTGACGAGCTCGCCCCAGCCGCGGAAGCTCTCGCGGGAGAAGCCGCCGGTGCGCCTGTGCACGCCCTTGAACAGGATGTAGGCGAGGAGGAAGAGGAGGAGGTTGAGGTTCGCCAGCACGGAGGCGAATGCCACCCCCCTGACGCCGAGGCCGAGGACGGTGACGAGGACGTAGTTGATGGGGAGGTGGATGGCAATGGCGAGCGCGGCGCAGACGGTGAGCGGCAGGTTGATGGACTGCGCCCGGAGGTATATCCGCACGGGGTGGATGAACGCCTGGAGGACGAGGTCCGGGAGCGACGCCAGAATGTAGGTCTCGGCGACCGCCGCGATGCCGGTGTCCTGGCCGCACAGGAGGAGGAGAGGCCGCATGTGCATCCAGAGGCCACCGATGGGAACGGCGGCGGCGATGAGCAGCAGCACCGTCCTCTGCATGGTGATTCCGAGCAGCGAGAAGTTGCCCGCGCCGAATGCCTGGCCGCAGATGGGCTCCATGCCCATGGCGAGGCCGGAGAGCACGGAGTAGCCCGTGATGTTGGCGAAGCCGATGGCGAGTGACCCGCCGGCGAGGGCCAGGCCGCCGAGACGACCGAGGAAGAGCATCGAGATCATGGAGCGGAGGTACAGCAGGAGGCCCGTCAGAATCATCGGGAGCGCGAGGCCGAGAATCGACCGCGCCTCCCCATGCGCGTCGCTGGACGACACCAGCGGCGTCATCGGGAACGCCACGCCAAGGGATACGGACACCGCCTCCTTCACCGCGGTGGCGAACCGCCCGGGCGACTTGCTCATCGTGAGCACTGGCACGGCCGGCGCCTCGTCTCCGGCCACCGGGATATGGACCTCCCCGTCCCCGGCCTTGGCGAGCAAGGGGTAGACGATGACGCAGGCCGCCGCGTCCCCGTGCGGCACCGCGTCATCCGCCCGGCACGCCACCGTGGCGTCTCCCGCGCACGACGTCATGGCTTGGCTGCTGGAGAAACAGAGGAATACCCTGCTCTGCTGGTTCTGGTCGTGCGGTTTAGCGACGCGAGGTAATAAAACCTTTGCGGCGCAGGTAAACTCCCAGGCAATTTACACGAGATCGTAGTACGTTAGCTTCTGTTGGGGAGATGAGGAAAGCGTTTCTCGGCTTGTCTCCCCTTCGGAAGCTTGGTTGGTTGGTTGGTGGAGTCGAGACTCGAGAGAGCCGCGCGGCGCGGGGACTGGGAAGCCCGGGCTGCCTTTTTATAGGCGAAACAAGGGAGACGAGAGAGGCCTTGATGCCTGATGGCAAAGAAGACCCCTTCTCACTAGCTTTTCTCGGTCCTTGACAGCGCTTGGATTGGTTATTGCTGTATCTTTCAACCGAGCCGCCCGCCCAGAATTCATTTCATTTCTTCCCGCACTGGATTGTACGGAGTACAACATTGTGCACCCGTAACGGAATACTAAAATTACTCTGCGTAACATATGACATGGTATCCCTATATTATTTGTCCTGGACATACGTGTTGGATGTTCAGTGGCACTTTTATATTCGGCTTCGGTTACGAATATAAATTTTGTAACTTCAGTACTTAGCATTAATTAAAATATTTCGCGTCACGGTTCTTGGGTAATAAAAATTGAAGTTTTGATATTTATGAGTGGTTTGTTTCTTCTTTAAGTGTAATAAGTTACTTTTTTTGCCATTAGTTATGATGTTTCATTTTACTAGACTTTTCCATTGAATAAAGAACGGTATTAGGATAAACAAGTCAGCTTATAGAGATAGACATTTTCGAAATAGACACCCAAAGTACTACTAGGATAATTAATTCCCTGCAACCTGCTCAAGTAAACGAAATTAATTAAGCTAGTATTGTAAGAGGATATTGTTCAGATTCTTTGTTTACTGCGTTTTGGCCGGTCCACTACAGAATTCCAAATATAACAAGTAAGGTTGTTCAGTTGTGGCTCCTTCCGGCCTGCCTATGGTTGACAAATGGTGGCCTGCACAAATATTTGAATTGTTTGCTTCTTCTTTTAATGTTTAAATAACCCTATGCTTTAATTAAAAACTATAAAACCTGCCTCGGAACTTGTGGCATGATGAGCTGACTTGTGTAGTTTTTGCCAGTGCGATCCCGTTGAACCGTTGAACTTAAAACTTACTAGCAAGTAGATGCAGTTCAACGAGTAGTGAAGGTTTTTTAGATCGAATCAATCTGAATTTGCTTATTTATATTTGAGCTTTGAGTTCGCTACAGGACATCATTCCGACGACTTACCTGAGAGCCATTGGACTTTTTTTGGTCAACCAATTTTTTTATGGTGTCCAGCTGCGAGTTGGCACAGCAAGCTTTCGCTGCAGAGTGCAGACTCAAGAGAAAAGTAAAGAAATGAACCGGCCTGTGGTATTTTTAAATGTGTATAATAACATGGGTGTGGAAGGTCAACCAACCAATCTGTTCTGTTCGCTTAAATGTTAGTATTTTTTAAGATAAGACCGCAGTATTTCAACAATTGTCGCGACGGCATCACGCCGTCGATCTCTCGTTGTCTTGAAGCTAAAAACAATGAGATCTCCGTTTTTATGCACTATATTTTGTTGTTATGCCGTCTGTACTTTTGCGTACAAAAGTTTACACCTTTGCCAAACGCTATGACACGGATTGATAAGAGCTTTGCTGGATCCTTAGACCAATGCTTGAATTCTATGTAAAAAACAGTGTCATATGCGGCCATGCGGGGCGAGGTTTTGGTCGGCAAATGCCACAAGCCATATTCGTTTTGGTCCCTTGTATGTATATATAAGCTAGTAGCTAATAGCGAAATCATAACACTCAGAATCTTCAGTCATTGTTGCTCTGGCTCTCTGGCATGCAGTTGCGGCGGCACTTAAGAGAAAGCAAGCTTGGATTGCCCTTTGCTTTGCACCGAGGTGCTGTGCATGTGCTGGCCTAGTAGGTTAGAGCAGCCCGCCATAAAAAAATATGCAAGCCTTACTAAGTTGGGGAAATAATTGCGTGCTGAAAACCAGCCATACGAAAAACTAGGGACTCTGGTTTCCGAAACAGGCAATGGCTTACTGCCTCGACATTCTCCTTGTCAAGTTGTGGTGGCACGGCAGTACGTATGTAGCTTCACACAGCCTAGTACAGTATCCCCCTTCACTCATTCAGAGGATCTGCCGCTAACAATAGTAGGTAATACACTTGCACAGTTGCACAAATGGATGTCGCCATTGCTCATCTCGATCGGAGACAGCGGAAAGAGGCCACCAACATGCCATGTTGTGCTTGAGGAAATCTAGGTCTCTGCCTCACAAGTTGCATCCGTGCGCCGATTTGCAGTACAGTAGTATGTGCGCATTGGCAAGGCTAGGCTAGGCTAGGCATGCATGACATGGACTGCGTGCGATGGGGAATGCATCTTGGCAACAAGTGGCCGTATTATATTATGCATGGCAAATGCTCACCCAGAGGTTTCGTCCGGCCGGATCCGTCCGTCCATCCATGACTAGTGCAGTAGCGTACCAGCAGCGTGCGCTGCTGCTGCGGCGTTGGACAAGAGGAGCTCCAAGGCTCTGGCATTGTTTTGCCTTGGCTAGGTGGCTGCATGGCTGCATGTGTGGGAGAGTACGTAGAGGAGGATGGATGGTCCCAAGCCATATGCCGTCCGTCGTGGCCTTTTTCTTGTTGTATCTGGGGACGGACGGCCGGGCGGGGTTGCCGCCGCGCGCGGACGCGCAATTGGCTCGCGCCCGGCAGTGTAAAAACAAGGGAAGAGCGCGGGTGCTCTAGCTCTAGTAGTTGTACGTGCAAAACCTCCGCCCGCTGTACTCTTTTGTTGCGTTGCTCCTGGCCGTAGCCCGCGAAGCCAATATCCATGCGGACCATTGAGGCGGCAGTGGTCGAGGCCAGGAGTGCGCTTTTTAATTCTTGGATTGGAGTGCAGCAGCAACATCATAGGGCAGTTGTTACTCGAGAACGCACTTGGGTTTTTTAGCCCACGTATATGTCGTGGGCAGCAGAGCTTAGTTTTTGGCTCACGGCCGCTGGACACGAGGCTGGCTGGCGAGCGAAAGCCGCGGCCGCGAGAAGCTGACAGGGGGCGGAACCGCCGTGCGCGTTTATTTTGCCGCATAGTATGTCTTGTCGACGGCCTACGCGGCGCAACAAAGCAACGCAGCTGCTCTGTCTTTTAGCCTGGTGCGAGCGAGTGCGACGTGGACGCAGCGGCCAAAAACGCCCTCGTTTTGGCGTGTCTGCTCGTCGGCGGTGGAGGATGCGCGCCTCGGGTAGGCGCCTTCGTCCTGGCCGAACGTGACAAACATCTTTGGACTCAGCGCTGCGCGGTCCACATGGGGTACTTCACCGGCATGCAGCGATTCGCCGATTCTCTGGTCCAGGTGCTGACATGTGGGCCCCTCCATACGGATGCTCGGTAGGAGGTGTTACCGTATCCGGGCGTGGTGACTACTCTCCGATACTGATGCTGTGCTCCACTGGAAATACTTCTACCTCTGTTTCAAATTATAAGTGAGTACTTTTAATATGTAAATATAATAATATGTTTAGATATATAGTAAAATAATTGAAAAAAAATCAAAGTGTTTTATGGTTTATAATTTGGATGAAAGGAGTATGATAGTTTGTTAGACAGTCGTGAAAGGGTCTGTGGTCCAATGATAAGGGTAGGGCTGTCTAGTGCCACCAGGATTCAAATCATGGTGTCACACTATTTTCTAAGATTTATTCTAGATTTTTTAGGTACAAGTACGCGTGCACATTCGGTGGTACGGTGCATTCCCACGCACGGGAGGCGAGCCTCCCAATCTCTTCTATTTGCGTGTGTACGGACGCGTACGCGTGTGTGTACGTGTTGTGTGAGTGTGGAGTTATGAGTTGTGTGCGTCTAAGTTGTACCCGATTAAAAAATTAGTTAGGACAGCATAGAGAGACTTGACCTTTAAAAATCCGCATAGCTATACAATATATTAGGATAGAAGTACTTGAAGTGATGGAGTACTACTACAGTATTTGTTCATTCGTTGACACAAGAGAAGTCGTTGAGAAAATTTTCAAGTACTATTATATATACACTCTGTTTTATAGTTTATATTATCCAAGCCTATCATACTTGCAGACAAAGAAACTCTGATTAAATCCAGAAGGAAAAACAAAGGCGTGACGATTATGATAAGCATTTAATCACTTTCAAGACATTAAATCATGGTCAGAGAATAAATATATGCGAGAATTTTCTACGTGTTAGCATCAAAGTTAAGGCCGTTCTTTTGAGGTGCTTTGGACGAATTTTGCTGGGAATCGGACCGACGTAATACAGTATTATACGTGTGGCCAAGTCAATGCTTATCCTTTCAGATGTTCCCAAAAGAGCCACTTTTTCAGACATGGGACGAATCATTTGCACCAAAAGAGAGAAGAGATGGGAGAGATATATATTTGGCACTACAGTACGCATGTGGCCTTGTCTCTATACATACTGTGTTATTATACCTTAACAGTAGACGGACAATTGCTGCTAGGATTGAGGAATCTGTTAGCCTTGCCCTGGAATCACAGAAACGAGACAAGCATGTCCCCAATCGTGGATGCAGAGAGAGGAGACGCGACAAAGCCGATGCCCTGGACCTTTTTATCATAACGATCTATGGGCATATGACAAATGGACGGTTGTAAAAATCGGAATCCAATGCCGTCTATTAGTCTATTACTATTATTACGCTTGCGTCTGGCCTAAAGGGCAAGGATACCTACCGCAGTAAAAAAAAAATACGGCGAAATGCTATCACATTGATAGCATCGACATGAACCAACAAAACAGCAGCACTCTCCTGTTTTATATCAACCTAGAGTATATTTCTTGCCGCTATGCTTTCCACGTTTCTCATGCTCTTCCTTTAATCTTTATTCCTGCGAAAATATGAAATTCCTTGTGTCGACCGGTCGACACGTCAACCAAGTGGTAGCGGTAAGTTTAATTTTTTATTTTAGTCGCGTCGATCGTTGTAGGATTTTTTAATCCAGTTTTTCTAAGAGAAAGACCATCATTTTGTTTTGATGTCCTAATAATTAAAATAATACGGAGTAGTAAAGTTTTTGCAGTTCTTTGCAATTCCTATAGTTGTCTTGCTATTCTTTCATAGTAAAAATGTCAATGTTCGTTTAAACTTATCAATTATAATATAATATTTCTCTCACACAAAAACAACGAAAAACACTATGGGCCAGTTTAACAGCCATAAAAACTATTGACGAATAAGACTGTCTAAGGGATTTGGTTAAAATATACAACTTTAAATAGTTAAAGTTATGAGTTGCAATAGTATTTTTTCCATGATACAAATATGATACACCAACCATGTGTTGTGAACTTATGCAATTTTCATATTTTGATGGTCAAGTTTAAAGAGTTTGATGGTTAGATCCTTAAATATGCTAGTGATAGTGAGTCAATCTAAGTATATCTATAATTTCCTTGCAAAAGATTTATTTGCAGCCATTCATCATAGAAGTAATTGATTATTGTAGTGAAAGATACTTTAGTAATTATACGACTATCAACTCCAAAACATGACGTGGTTAATCCATCAATGCTTGTTGCTAGTAGTGGGTTTAAACTACTTTTACCTTGTTTTAGTTTATTCCCTCTCACAAAACAATATTCAATCAGCCGGAATGAACGACTTTTATATCAGCTGACCCGCTTGGGAGGACCCAATGCCACCCTCGTGTATGGGCTCGCCGCTAACATGAGCCGTGATTTCCCATTTCCTGCTACACGGGTTTGCTGCCATCGCGTTAACAGCAAGGGGCTGGCTGCTCAAGGGTCAACTTTTTATGTGTGACTTGGTACAAGTCAAGTATCATTATTGAATTCAATTTACTATAATTTAATATGGAGAAGTTGGAAATTGCATACCTTATTTTGAATGTTTTTATAGTTTCAGTTCCACCCCTATCTAAATTTTGACGTGTGAAAATGCTTGCTTGGAGTCTTGGGCAAGATTTAATAAGTAAAAAAACACCGTGGTCAAAATGTAGGTGGAATGACTTCTATACAATTATTCTAATGCGAATGGTTGGATTAATATGCATATGAAAGGTCTTGCTTTCAATTGATCGAACAACAAAACACATCCCAGCATGTACATTAACTAAAATTTCTTCTACACGAATCGTCTGCATCTCTAAATATCATCTTTAAAGATTTCTAAATTGAATATTTTGAATCACTTCAATTGCATACATTTACTTTTCAAATAAACCATGATGAAAGCTTGTGGAGCTTTCAGAAGCTGACAAAAGTTGTTGCTAATTTCCATGAGAAAAAAATACACCTAACAACTATAGCTGTTGCTAATTTGATGTCTTTGTGTTTGTCCCGTATGTAGAAGCAGTTGACCGGCGCCTCTGGGCTCACAACTAATCTCGACAAATGTGCCATCACACCAATCCGTTGTTTGAATGTCGTCGTCGCTGAGGTGTTGCATGTTTTCCCCGGTAGGGTACAAGCTTTCCAATCCGTTTACCTTGGGGTACCTCTGTCGCTCACAAGACTAAGCAGGAACATGGAGCAGAATATTGTGGATTCTGTGGCCACCTGTATCCCCTCATGGAAGGCGGGCCTTCTGACCACGGCAGGGAGGGCCACCTTGGCACAAACCACTCTATCATCGATCCATGTTCATGTGTCCATCTCCTGCGCGCCTTCCCCCTGGACAATCAAGGCCATTGACAAATGTCGAAGGGGCTTCATTTGGGCGGGAACGGCGACGGTGGCTGGGGGCAAGTGCAAAGTGGCCTGGCCCGTGGTCTGCTCGCCGCGCAGTTTGGGCGGCCTCAGCCTGCCAGACCTTCGCATCCAAGGATTTGCCCTCCGGCTGGCTGGGAATGGCTGCACCGGACACAACCGGTCGGTGAAGAATCATGACCCTAGTTGGTTTTGGTGATTATCGGCAATTAGCGATTATTATGGCTAACGTGTGTTTTGCAGAGGCTATGCGTAGCTTAGCCATAGTGATCAACATGAATGAGCATGAATGGTCATCACTTAGCCCTCAAGATGGATATCATTTCGGATTTCAAAGAGACATGATGAAGACCCTAGAATGATAGGCTAAGTGCCATAAGGTGATGAAGGGCACTTAGAAATAGATAGGGTTTCTATTTGATCTTTGACCGTACTATCAAGAGGGGTTGAGACTAGTAGCTTGACTTAGGAAAGTTTCATGACTTAGGTGTGGTGCACACTTGACTTCCTTAGCTCTAAGCAAGCCTATGGTGACCGTAAGATAGCCAAGAACTTCTTCCGAATTCATCGCGATGAAAACCGGAGTTGAAAAAGAAGTTTACTGGGCGTCAGACGCTGAGTCTGGAGGCGCCGGACGCTGTCCGTCGCGTCGGACGCTGACGTCAGGATGAAGTAGCGTCCGTCGGCCACCCAGTTTGATCCCCTGAGTTTCAGAGGGCGTCAGACGTTAGGGTAGCGTCCGCCGGCCTTCCAGTGGGCCTGTTTTCAGTGCAAAACGAAAAGGGGCATCGGACGCTGATGCCTCAGCGTCTGTCAGACTGCGCAGGAGCGTCCGTCGCCCAAAACAATGTGCAGAACTAGCCGTTGGGCAGGGCGACGGACCGTCCGTTGCCTAGGTGTCGGAGCGTCCGACGCCAACTTAAAGAGCCAGCCCGAGGCAGTTTTCTTGAGGGCTATTTATAGCTCCTCACACTTCTCTTCCACCTTGCCTTTGCTCATTTCAGTTGCTGAGTTTGTTGAGAAGGTTGGAAGAGAGCAAGAGCCCTAGAGTGAGAGATCGATTCGTGAATCCATCCATCCTCTCCTCTAGTTCATCCAAGAGTTCAAGTGTGCACCCTTTAGTTGTGAAGCTTGAGTGAGTCAAGTGAAGATCAAGGCTTGTTACTCTTGATGATCGACATCACCTAGACGGTCCGGTGGTGCTAGGAGGAAGGTGATCGCCGGAGGATTGTCGGCGGCCCTTCTCCATCGACGTTGTGATCGGTTGTGGGCGATTCACCGAGCCGGAGTAGCAAAGAATCAGCCCGTAGAGAGCACTTAGTCCTTGCGCGGACTAAGGGGAGCGATATCGTGCGCGGTGCTCCAACGAGGACTAGGGGGGAGTGTCGACTCCTCGATACCTCGGCAAAAAGTCATCGTGTCAAGTTTCCTTTGCCTCCTCCTCGTTACTTATTGCAATTACATTCAAGCATTACATTCCGCTTTACCTTCTTGTTGCTTGACTAGAATTGCATAGGGCTTTACCGCTTTCATTGCCATGCCTTGCTTGTTTAGCTAGGACACACTTGGGAAAGCACTAGGGGGTTAATTGGATCTTGTTAGGTTTTTAATATTGCTTAGAAATTTAAAAGAGCTCAATTCACCCCCCCTCTTGGGCATCTTGATCCTTTCAATTGGTATCAAAGTCGTGTTGCTCTAATTTAGGCTTAACCGCCTAGAGCAAGATGTCCCATGGGGATGGACCACCGCCCATGTTTGATGGAGACGACTTTCCATATTGGAAAGTGCGTATGGAGGTTTACCTTGAAGCCTTAGATGTTGGTGTGCTCAAAGCCGCCGCCGATGGTTTTGCGGCCTATGACGGAGAACCATTTGGTGATGAGGTCCACTATGAGAAGTGGAATGCCAAAGCCTGGAACACTCTCTTTAGGGGCATTGGCAAAGATGTGTTCAACCGTGTGCGAACCTCAAAGACCGCACATGAGTTGTGGAAGAACATTTGTGCTCTTCATGAGGGCACAAAGAGCGAGCGGGAAGAGCGATATCACTTAGTCATGAATAAGATGAATGCTTTTACCATGCTTGATCATGAAAATGCAAATGAAATGTACTCATGCTTAAATGTTCTTGTAGAAGAATTAAATGCACTTGGGTTAAAGCAAATGGATGAAGTCGATGTTGTGAGGAAGATTCTTTGTGTGCTTCCTATTGGCAAGTATGCCAACATTGTGACAGTGTTGCATCAAGGTGATCTTTCCAAATATACACCAACACAAGTCTTGGGAAAGATCAATGCACATGAGATGTACATGCACATCAACAAAGAAGAAGAAGCTTCATCATCCACCAAGAAGAAAGACTTGGCCTTCAAAGCTAGCCATGACTCGGGCAAGTCAAAGATGGAGTATTATAGCTCAAGTGAAGATGATGACTCCAACGTTGCTCTAATGGTGAAGAAGACCACCAAGATGCTAAAGAAGCTAAACAAGAGTGGTGTTAAGTTTGATTCAAGAAAGAAGAAGTTCTTCACTAGCAACAAGAGGAAGCCATTGTCGGAAATGGATTGCTTCAATTGTGGTGATCTTGGCCATCTAGCTCACCATTGTACCAAGCCCGAAAAGGACAAGTACAAGAAGAAGTACAAGAATGGCAAAGAGCAAAAAGATGAGTCAAGTGAAGATGAGAAGCCCCACAAGAAGAAAGAAGGCTTCAAGAAGAAGAGGTTCCAACACCACAAGAAGAACGATGGCAAGGCATACATTGTTGGTGATTGGTTAACCGACATCGAAGACTCAAGTGAGTCATCCGGTGATGAAAGTGAAGATGATAAGGTGGCCGCTCTAGTCATTGGGACTTCATTGCCTCCTCCACCACCACCGTCTTCCTCCACTACATCCTCTACACACCTATGCCTTATGGCTAAGCGTGACCGGAAGGTACAATCCAAAGTAGAGGATAGTGATGATAGTGGTAGTGAAAGTGAAAAGGTATACAAAGCTCCTTCTTATGATAAACTCATAAAATTTCTCACTAAGTATACTAAAATTATGAAGAACGAGCAAGCTAAAAATGAAGAGCTTGAAAAATAAAATGATGACTTGCAAGAGAAACTTGAAACAACATCCAATGCTAGTGATGAGCTAATTAGTGAAAACAAATCCTTATCCTCACATGCTAGGGAGCTCAAATCCTCTCTAAAAGAGCTAAAAGAGAAACATGATAAGCTAGAGAGGACATCACAAGAGCTTAGAGAAAAATACATCAAGCTTTGGGATGAGTACACCGAAGTAAAGATGAACTATGATACTCTCCTTATAGCTAATGAATGTATTGAGGATGCTTTGCCTATTGTTGCTAACCCCATTGTCAAGATTGACATTGAAAATTCTTGTGATGATTTAATTGTTGAGCCCATTGAGCAAGAGACTAAGTGCAAAGGCAAACAAGTGGTTGTGGCGGATAACTACAATGAATATATGAAGATCAAGAATGAGAATGAAAAGCTCAAGCAAGATCTTATCAAGCTCAAGTCAACCAAGTCAATTGTGTTTGAGTCACAAGATGAAGACTATAATATGGCACTTGAAGTTGATATGCTTAGAGAAGAGAACAAGAGGCTAAAGAATGAAAAGAACCATCTAGCCATTGGAATGGAGAGGTTCACTAAGGGTCACAATCTTCAAAGTAAGCTTCTTATGAACACTATCATGAAGAATGACAAAGTCGGTCTTGGCTACAAGTCCGCTCAAGTGAAGAAGGCCAAAGCTAAAGCCAAAGCTCAATATCAACAACAAGCTAAGTACTTCTATCAAGAAAAGCCAAAGCCAAAGATGAAGACATGCTTTGAGTGTGGGAAGCAAGGACACTTTTCTCACAATTATGTGACTCCACCTCCACAACCCTTGCCCTAGCACACTAGGCTTTTTGCATACAATGCTCACTATATCATCAACAAGGATGTCAAGGGCAAGCCACTTGTTGTGTTCTTAGGACCACCGAACAAGAATAGACCAAGGACACTTTGGGTGGCTAAGTCATTAGTAGAGAAATCAATGGGCTCCCGTACTCAATGGGTGCCTAAACAAAAATCTTAATCTCTTGTGTGTGTAGGTGAACTACAAGACCGGTGGAAGTCATTGGATGATAGATAGTGGATGCACTCAACATATGACCGGTGACTCTCGGATGTTCACCACACTTGAGAAAGATTGTGAAGGACAAGACAAGATTACCTTTGGGGACAATTCAAAAGGCAAAGTACAAGGCCTAGGAAAAGTGGCAATCTCCCATGATCAATCAATATCAAATGTCTTGCTAGTGCAATCTTTGAGCTTCAACTTGCTATCGGTGGGACAACTATGTGATCTTGGTTTCCAATGTCTCTTCACTCCAAATGAGGTAGTTGTGACCAAGATGGAAGATTCATCATTGATATTCAAAGGGTTTCGGCACAACAATCTCTACTTAGTGGATTTCACCTCAAATGAAGCTAGTTTGCAAACATGTCTATTCTCCAAGAGTTCTTTGGGTTGGCTATGGCATAGAAGATTAGCACATGTGGGAATGTCAACTTTGAAGAAGCTTGTCAAGAAGGAGATGGTTAGAGGAGTGAAGGATGTGGTGTTTGAGAAGGACAAATTGTGTAGTGCATGTCAAGCCGGCAAGCAAGTGGCCAACACACATCCAACCAAAGCCTTCATGTCAACCTCAAGAGTCCTAGAGCTACTCCACATGGATCTATTTGGACCTACCACCTATGCTAGCCTTGGGGCAATCTCTTTTGCTTGGTGATAGTTGATGACTACTCTAGGTACACTTGGGTGTTCTTTCTTGAAGACAAGGGAGAGACTCAATCAATATTCAAGAAGTTTGCAACTAGAGCCCAAAACGAGTTTGATGTGAAGATCAAGAAGATAAGAAGTGAATGGGACTGAGTTTGTGAACACCAAGATTGAAGACTATTGTGATGAAGTTGGGATCAAGCATGAGGTGTCTGCCACCTATACCCCACAACAAAATGGTGTAGTAGAGTGGAAGAAATGGACACTAATCACTCTTGCAAGATCAATGCTTGATGAATACAACACCCCCGAGAAGTTTTGGGCCGAAGCAATCAACACCGCATGCTATGCGGCCAACCGACTCTTTGGTCAAAGGCTTCTCAAGAAGACCCCCTATGAGCTTGTGAATGGGAAGAAACCGGATATATCCTTCTTCCGAGTGTTTGGATGCAAAGTGTACATCTACAAGAAGCTCCAACACTTGGGCAAGTTCCAAAGGAGATGTGACATTGGTTTCTTACTTGGTTATTCTCTTAAATCCAAGGCATATCGAGTATTTAACAAAGCCTCCGGCCTAGTTGAAGAAACATATGACTTGGAGTTTGATGAAACTAATGGCTCTCAAGAAGAGCATGAGAATCTTGATGATGTAGGTGATGAACCCTTGAGGGAGGCTATGAAGAATATGCCCGTTGGTGCAATCAACCCACTAGAGGTGGAAGGAGTTGAAGATGATGCAAATCAAGTACCCTCTCCACCTCACACGCCTCAAGTTGATGAAGAACAAGTGAGGGAAGCACAAGAAGATACCTTCATCCCTCAAGATCAAGCCGAGGCTCAAGCTAGTGATTTTGATGCACCACAACCTCCTCCCCAAGTGATTGATAGAAGATCTACACCTATGCTTCAAGCTCATCCACAAGACCTCATCATAGGGAGTCCATCAAGGGGGGTAACAACTCGATCTAAACTTGCTTCTTATGTTGACCATCACTCTTTTGTTTCCCTTGTTGAGCCTTCTAGTGTGGAGGATGCACTTGCGGATCCGGATTGGGTGAACGCCATGTATGAAGAGTTGAACAACTTCACCCGGAACGAAGTGTGGACGCTAGTAGAAAAGCCCAAAGGAGCAAGAATCATTGGCACCAAGTGGGTGTTTAGGAACAAGCAAGATGATCAAGGTGTGGTTGTGAGGAACAAGGCAATATTGGTGGCAAAGGGGTTCTCCCAAGTTGAAGGCTTGGATTTTGGGGAGACCTTTGCACCGGTTGCAAGACTAGAAGCCATTCGTATCCTTTTGGCATATGTCTCACATCACAAAATAAAACTTTTTCAAATGTATGTGAAGAGTGTCTTTCTAAATGGTTTTATCAATGAACTTGTTTTTGTCTCATAACCTGCCGGGTTTGAAGACCCCAATTGTTCTAATCATGTGTATAGGTTGTCCAAGGCACTCTATGGTTTGAAGCAAGCTCCAAGAGCTTGGTATGAGAGGCTAAGGGACTTCCTACTCAAGAAGGGCTTCAAGATCGGGAAAGTGGATACCACACTCTTCACCAAGGTGCTACATGGAGAGATCTTTGTTTGCCAAGTGTATGTCGATGACATTATATTTGGATCAACAAACCAAGATCATAGCAAGGAATTTGGTGCATTGATGTCCAAAGAGTTCGAGATGTCGATGATTGGCGAGCTAACCTTCTTCCTTGGCTTCCAAGTGAAGCAATTGAGGAAGGACACCTTCATATATCAAGAGAAGTACACTAATGATGTGCTCAAGAAATTCAAGATGGAGGATTGCAAGACAATCAAGACCCCAATGCCTACTAATGGGCATCTCAACCTTGATGAGGGAGGTAACCCGATCGACCAAACTCTTTATTGCTCTATGATCGGTAGTCTAGTTTACCTCACCGCTTCTAGGCCGGATATCATGTTTAGTGTGTGTATGTGTGCTAGGTTTCAAGCAAACCCTAAGGAGTCGCATCTAAATGCGGTTAAAAGAATCCTTAGGTACATAAGGCACACCCCTAGCATTGGCCTTTTGTATCCCAAAGGAGCTCCCTTCCTACTTTGTGGCTATTCCGATTCAGATTATGCCGGGTGTAAGGTTGATAGGAAGAGTACCTCTAGCGGTTGCCATTTGCTAGGAAGATCACTTGTTTCTTGGTCCTCAAAGAAGCAAAATAGTGTGGCATTATCTACCGCCGAGGCAGAATACATAGCCATGGGAGCTAGTTGTGCACAAATCTTATACATGTCCCAAACACTACTTGATTATGGCGTGGTTTTAAAAGATGTTCTACTTTTGTGTGATAATGAAAACGCCGTAAAGCTTGCAAATAACCTGGTTCAACACTCTCGCACCAAGCACATTGATATTCGCCATCACTTTCTTAGAGATCATGTGTCTAGGAAAGATATCACACTAGTGGGAGTTTCTAGCGAAAACCAATTGGCGGATATCTTCACTAAACCTCTCGATGAAGCAACCTTTTGTAGGTTGAGAAGCGAGTTGAATGTGCTTGATCACTCAAACTTCACTAAAAAATGATCTTGTGTGAACCACCTAGCATCATGTGTAATTTAATCATGTTAATTTAGTAAGGAATAACCGTTCTTGAACGTGTGAAGAAGTCCAATTCATGGTTTAAACTTGCAAGCAACCTAGATTCAAATTCTTGTAATGCATTGCATTTGCATGTGTTATTTGTCGTTTCTTTTTGGTTAAGTTTGAGCATTCTCTGTGTTCTTCCACTTAGGGGAGCATTCCAAGGTCAATACACTTCTTTACCCCTCTTGTGGCCATATGATGCCTCCTTGGTGCTTCCATTCGAATATTTTGAGCTAAAACTAAATCTAAGCCTATGACAAACCATTTGAAAAGGAGAGTTTGAGAGATGGTTCTCATATCAAGTCCAATCAGGTGTTATTTGGATCTTATTTGGATTGGAACTTGTTTGGGAGAAAGATGCAAAAATCAAATTTGAAAAATTCTATTTTAAAGGGCGTCGGACGCTGCCGACGGACGCTAGGCGACAAATGCCTCAGCGTCCGTCGCGATCGTCCGGAGACTAAACGTTGCCTGTTTGTAGGGCGACAGACGCTCCCCAGCGTCCGTCGCGGAGCGTCCGATGTGGTCAATGCGTTTTGGGCGTTTCAAACCTGTTCTGGAAGCCCGACAGACGATGCCGTCGGACGCTGTCCAGCGTCCGTCGCACATCGACGGAGCGTCCGTCGCGAACTTAAGGCTGGATTTTTTTTAAAAATCCTCGTCTGTTCTCTCCCTCTCTCAGTCGGTTTCTTTTGTTTCCGTACGCCGTCGCCGCCCGCCTCTCCCAAAACCCTAACCACCACCATGCCCTTCCCTCGACGGCGTGCCCCACCCAACGCTGCTGCCGCATCTTCTCTCGCCGCTGCCGCGCCTCCCACCCTCCCGGTGTCGCCATCTCGTGCCCAGCACCGCCGGAGTTCCCCCTCTGCTCTATGCATTTTGACCAAGCAGAGACCCCCCTCTCCTGGTGTTTGCTTGGGTGTTCTTCATGGATTCCCCTGAGGTCCTCCCTGGATCCCTAAGGTGAAATTTTGCCCTGCATTCCCCCTTTCCATGGTGTTGATCTCCTCTTCTCCTTTCTCTTTACCTAAACCTAATTCCCCTCCTATTTTTTTTTAGACTGCGGATTGGAGTGACTTTGACTGAGGCTCTTACCCCCTGCTTGTTTTTGGTTACCGGAGTCAGAGGTATGGCATGGACAGATCAACTCATTCACTTATCCCTTTCATGCTTCTCATTAGACTCTCTTACCTCTAGTTACATGCTTACATGTTATATCCCTATCTATCTAATCGAGCAGGGTCAGTGTGTCAGAGACAGTGATAGTCAACTCGGGGCAAAGCCCGCGAGTAAGGAACGAGGCAAAGCTTTGAAAGGACAGTCCAGGGCTGTCGAGCCACACTCTTGTCAGAGGTTTTGTCAGTGGCAGAGAGTTGTTTGGGGTTCACTTGTGGCAGTTATTCTTTGACAGTGACAGTTAGTCTCGTGCATGTCAATGGCAAGAACGAAGAACACCGGACCCGTTCCCGGTAGTGGTGGTGACCCTCCAGCTCCACCGCGTCCACCCACTGATCGGGGAAGGGGCAAGAAAAAGGTTATTTCCAAGAAGCGCAAGAGGCCACTTATGGATCTAGATTCAGCAGCAGCAGTTGCAGTGGCAGAGGCCGCAGAGATCGCGGAGCGAGGTGGACGTCGCGCCGGTTTGAGGCTCTCGCCTCGCCATGGAGCGCGTCGTGAGTCCCCTACGCGTCCAGAGACAGAGACCGCAGAGGCTACTGAGCCAGAGGAGGCAGATCCAGTTCCAGAGACTGAGCAGGCAGAGGCCGCGGGCCACTCTTCGATTGGGGAGCTGATGAGTCGTAGAGTTACACGTTCTAGAGGCTCTGGAGCTCCTCCTAGTCCTCCCGGACCTCAGCTACTAGATCCAGTGAGACATCAGGTCGGGGTTCTCACAGCCAAGCAGGTCTAGCTACTCCGCTTCGTGGACTTTTAGTCTTGGTTCCCCGCTCAGAGGGACCCCCGTTGTGACAGAACCTCTTAAGATAGGGCCCACTTGTCAGGATTAACCACTTACTCCCAACAGATGATCCAAACCTTAATTAGCCCATCAGGTGTCGCCACTTTGCAGTGGGTCATCCACCTCTTTCCGAACAGGATCAACCTTATCACAATCATGACCGAAGTAATACGAAATTTTTATATTACATCAATGTAGCGGAAATTTAAAGTCATATTACAAACCATAGTTTTGAAACATAAGTTAGTGTCATACGATAAAGATACATCAAGCTGCTGATAGCGAAAGAACAGGTAACCGAGGTACTCTTGCCCAAGAGTCAAGCAAAGACAGGTTATTCTTCATCTTCATCTATACTGACCACGATCATGCAGCAAGGAGCCACACAAACCGGGTTGTGATCCTCATCTGCAACAGGGGTTAACAAACCCTGAGTACGGAGTACTCCACAAGACTTATCCGACAACGAAAAGTATTTGGTGGACAAAGCAGTATGCAAGTCATAGGATTCAAGGTGTGGTTTGCAAGAATCAAGTATTTTGCATAAATGAGCATTTATAAAAAGAATTGAAATCATTTATTTATCCACAAAATTACTCAAGTATCGACCTGGATGTATGATCGATAACAAGGTAATAACCATCCACGAAGGGATCCAACAAGTATCCAGTTAAAGTGTATTACTACGCGGTAGAGGACAGGGTCATGTTTCCATTTCCGAGGAACACGACGATTCGAACCGGTTTATCCCAGCTGGGGCTTCCCTATCACACGACATATACAGCCGCTTAAAGCACGCATATGACTACCTTTCCCTGGATCCTCTCGCCAAGACCGGGGTTCCGCCACCCGAGAGCACAGTACACCTCCATCCAGTTCGCTAACTTGGAGGGTACACACTACTCTCGCCATCTCTCCACTCCCAGTGCGGGTTAACCGTTCTTCAAGCGAGAATGGCCAGAGTCCAGCTTCCCGGAGTATGTGATAAGTACTCCAAAGTCACAACCCTTGGACGTCTACAACGGACGGTTCCTAATCGACACAGGCGGAAAGAACCCGCTCACCAGATATCCATATCTGGTGGCTCTCCAACACTGTGTCCGCCCAGTCTCAGATTATTACTTCCATCAAGAGGACATAGCCATTTGCCGCAGCAATCCGCTATTCTTCTTGAAAACAGAGCCATTGCCGAAGCAATCAGGTTACCACCTATTCTTGCAGATGACAGGAAATCATCTGACTCTATCGGTCTAAGCATTGCTAAGCAGCATAAAGCGACATCGTATTTTGAGAACAGTGTCAAGGTACAGGAATAAATAATTCAAGGTAAGGCTATGCATCAAGTAGGAATTTGATTGAATACCGTAATGCAATAGTATAAAAATAAGTGTATTTAAAACAAACATTTTAAATACAAGGAAGTGTTTGAATGCACCGGGGCTTGCCTTGGTTGGAGGGATAAACGAACTCAGGCTCAGATTCAAGAGAGAAAACCTCTGCACTGGAGGTACCCAACCCAACCAACGAACAATCTACACGATATAAATGACATGTTTAAGATGATGATTGAATAGTAAACATGATGCTTAACACAAACAAGCATGCTATCGAGAGAAAACTAAAACATATTACCCTAAAAGAACTGAGCAAACAACATTACATCGAGCATGTCCCACTTGTGTTTGTCACTGGACAAAAGACCACATATATCAAATAAACCAAAATCACTCAAAGCCTAAAGGTTTTAGGGTTTCTAGACATTTTATAACTAAGCAGGGCATGCTACCGAACTAAAACCAGGAAAACAGGAAACAGAGGGAACCTTGCTCAAGACGCTCGAACGGCTGAGACTCGACCATCAGCGGCACAGAGGCTCGAGCGGTGGCGTCGAGAACCACAAAACACGGCGGCGAGTCGCCGTCGATGACCAAACCGAACGGCTACCCCTCGAACTTGGCTCGGCTCGCTGAGCCGAACCCAACAAGGTAGGCCACGACTCAAACAAACCTTCAGAGACACCTCATCGAGGGTGCTGGCGAACTGTCAGGGCTCGACCGATCGCGCACCATCGAGAACAGACCTCGATCGAAGAACTACCCTCGATCAGAAAACTAGGCCTCGATCGACGAAGACAGACCTCGATCTAAAGGAACGAGGCCTCGATCGACGAAGGAAGACCTTGCTCGATGAAACGGGGCCTCGACCGACCCTCAATCAGAGAAGCTAAGCCTCGATCGACACTCGATCAAAGAAGGTAAGCCTCGATCGACACTCGATCAAAGAAGGTAAACCTCGATCGACACTCGATCAAAGAAGGTAAGCCTCGATCGACACAACTAGGCCTCAAACGGAGACGCTAGGCCTCGATCACGACTCAGAAAACAACCACGAGCAAGACGCCCACAGAAACGAGGCTAAAACCTACACAGCCAACCTCGTCAACGACCATGGCGGTGAACTGAGCTCGACCGCACACACATGCCGACGGACACAGGGCTACGAGCGACACCCTCGACGACGGCACTAGCGGTCGACGAAGATCTGCGCGACGCACGCCGAAGAGAACACGCACGCGCTCGAGGGCAACTACCCCTCGAGACTGACTCCGGACGGCTAGGCGAAGCTAGCGCAAGACTTGGATCTCGAAAAGGCCAACTACAACGACTAGACGTCGATCACACCACCGCGTCGAACAAGAACAGCGGCGGCGCTCGAGGACAGAGCACTAAGGCTCGGTACAAGGACAAACGAGTACAACGAAGAGGTCGAGGAGCTCACCCTGGTCACGGAGCGTTAGCAAGCGCGGCCGGAGATGAAGCAGAGACGACCGTCGATGGAGAATGCGCCAGCGGAGACGAAGAACTGCGCGACACGAAGATGTTCCCGGAGCTGTGGTCCACCATTTGCAAAACGGAGAACCCGACAAGGCTCAGAGAGGAACAAGGAACAAGAAACATAAGGCAAAAAGACAATGCGGCTCCTGCGCAGCCCGGTCGAAGATGGACCAGAGCGGCGGCGGTTGCGTCGGAGCTGAGGAAGACAGATCCGCGCTGGACGACTGCGGGCTCGCCGACTTCAACCAACTCACCCCGAAGATGCGCAAGGTCAAGGCGAAGGCAATGACGAAAGATTGAGTGATTGGCAGTTAACTAGCTCGGACGAGTTCATCAACGATGGAGGTGGAGCGCTCGGCGAAGCAAGGCAGAGCAGAGCGAAAGAGAAGTGTGGAGCAGTGGCGCGGAAAGGAAAGAGAGAGGGAACGACGTCCCGCTTTTAAAGACGACAACGGGTTCCGTGCGACCACCACGTACCCACGACAAGACGGGAGTCTATGGACAGGCGTTGCGCGGCTGGCGATACGTGTCGGCCAGGAGCGACGTCGAGATCGACCCCGCCATGCAGCTGCTCGAGGAAAAGACAGAACTGACCCTGTGGTTTCTTTTGCAAAAATGCACAAGCTTCCAGGGGTTTTCAAGGAAAACTTTGAACACGAAAGATGTTCAAAACTTAGAGATCTACAACTTTGCTTAAACAACCACAAGAAAAAACTTTATAGATTTTGAAATTCATGTTTAGGGCTTAATCCACCCCCTCGGAGAAAAGGGTTTGCATTCAATTTTTTTTTATTTTGAGACTTTGAAAAGATGACCTGCACTCAGACCATTGGTCAAACACAGACAATTAAACTCATTTTAGTTCAATGCATATCCAGGTTTTCAAATAAATGAAAGATGCTTAATGCATATGATGACATGATCAAATTTTAATTAAGAGATTAACAAGATTAACACCCGAGGTGTTACACCCGTGCTGGACGTGACTTCTATACCACTATCCACGAGGATTTCTACAAAGCGTACGTTGAGACCGACGCTCCTCTTAGGGCTCACAGAGTTTGCCCACCTGCTCACATAGAGGGTGTCGGTGGTCCAGAGATTCTCCAACACTTGCAGTATATTCAGGGCCTGACTGATTTGATGGGATGATCCGGTGCTTATTAGAAGGACTGGGTCCATCAGTTCTACGCCTCTCTGTGGATCTCCCGTGACCACGAGTTCTTTCACTTCGGCTTTAAGGGCCGCGACTTCAGGGTCACATCAGCTCGATCCAGAGAGCTTTTCCACTTAGAGTCCTCTTCTACGAGGATTCACAGTTTGTGCTATGGGGATCAGGAGGCACCTCGCCGACCTCACGATGGAATAGTGCCATCTACAGATTACGTGAGGCCATGTTTCCAGCTACCTTTCACCGAGGGTTCAAGCCGCACTCCGAGAGACCTCACACCTCTTGCTCGGATTCTCCATGAGGTACTCAGACGTACCATTCTTCCCCGGATTGGAGCCCGGGACACTATTACCCGTCTTCAACTATGGCTACTTGCTCATATCATCCGAAAGGAGAATTTTGATCTTTGGGATTTGATAGTCAGCGAGCTTGAGGACATCATCGCTGCAGGGTTCAGAGGACACTGGCAGCTACAGTTTGCACATTGGATTTCATACCTGGTAGTGGCCACGACCGATCTGGATCTCTATGTGTCACTCCTACCAGGTCAGCTACTGAGTTCTCCGTCTACTCGATGAGCCAGTTGGTCATCCACGGGAACCTGCCTCGCCCCAGCAGAGCATACCGACCAGGCACCAGACAGGCAGGTGTGCCACCTCAAGCGACAGAGGACACTGACGCCACAGTTGAGCAGATCGCCCAGGCAGAGCTTGCGGATCTTGATGCTCAGATTGACACCGCAGCCGAGGCTGCCTATAGAGAGGACCTAGACTCTGACAGCTCTGATGAGGACTACAGGCCCATGCCCGATTACGCACCGATGTCTCATGATCATGAGGCAGGAGGGTCAGCTCCAGCTTCAGCTCCAGCTCCAGTTTCAGGCACCTCAGAGGCCACTATTCTTTCCCTACTTACGAGGATGCAGGAGGAGCAGTCACGACAGGCAGAGGAGCAGAGGCGGCAAGCTGCAGATGTTCGAAGACTCACAGCTCAGCAGCTTGTGGCTCAGGCTCAGACTCAGGCCCGACATGATGAGTTTCAGCGCCAGTTCCTAGCTTATCAGATGCAGCAGGCTGAAATTCAGAAGACTCAGACTATGCTTCTTGAGCGTCTCCTTAGCTCGACCTCCGGACAGACCGTCACTCCACAGCTTCAGATGTCTGGGGTCTCTCAGCAGCAGCCTCCAGTGGTCGTGGTACCGACTCCAACGTTACCGTCCGGAGGACGCAGAGTCAGGCACCAGTCGTCCCACCCTTCCAGGCACCTGCCTCTCCAGAGTGTCAGTCTCCGAGGACCCATGTGTCCTCATGGTTGGTTTCACCCGGTGAGCTTCAGATAGGCTTCACACCTATCCGAGGAACCACCATAGCAGAGGTCTCGCGTGACCTCTCAGCCTCTTACTTGGAGATCACAGGAGATGATTCTCCCGGAGCCTCTCAGCTAGACACACGCGCTCCAGAGGTTGAGGTGGATCTTCCGGCGACGGACACTTAACTTTCTTTAGTTGCCTCGTCGGAGATCTCACCAGACCAGTCCACGCAGACAGTCACCACTCGTCCAACTACAGTTCAGACAGATGTGATCTTAGTAGCAGTTGAGACAGTTGAGCCAGAGGCCCCAGTTCAGACACAGGAGCAGGACGAGGCCGTTACAGTGGTAGTATCTACTCCACCTCAGTCCCAGCTAGCAGAGCTTGTGGCAGCCATATCTCTGGTCGCTTTGCCAGTATCTACTCCTCCACCACCTCGAGTCTTCACTCGTCGGGCTCCCAGACCCGTTACGTCAGAGGCAGGACCATCAGAGGCACCAACTGAGCCTCAGGGGGGCTAGTTGAGTCAGCAGCTCCAGAACTTCTAGGGTCCGCTCCAGAGGTCACCCCAGCTGCGCCTCCACCTGCAGCGGCTAAGGCGGATGTTGAGTCCAATGAGTCAGATCTTCAGGACTTCATCATGCCCGATCGTCCGGCTGCAGCTTCTTCGCCTTCTTCTCCAGCCCCGGATGCTTAGTTGTTGGTGCTCGACGCCAAAGCGGGAGAGAGGGTCGAGTATAGAGATAGGGGGAGGGATTCGTTTCTTTGTGTGTCTTTAATCCCCCGTACTCTTGTCATCATGTCTATTCTATTGCATTTGTGTATATGTGTGATGAATGATGCTTGTGAGATACTTGTGCTTGTGAGACATACTCTTGTTTTTCACTAATATATGAATTGAGTTGTCTCTTGTTCATGATATGTCTCTATGATCTAATGGTAATTGAGCTTCTGCATCTTACTCCGATATATGGTTGAGAATATCATGAGGTACTTCACTTAATATTCATATTCATGAGTACCATGTTTGTGATTTGGTTTGGGTGAGCAAGTTTGCTTCATTACAAATTCACTAACCCTTGCTCAACCATTCCAAGTCACCAAAATCCTAACCTTTCAATCTTATATCCATACTCGAGGAGTTATTGTCGTCAATCACCAAAAAGGGGAGATTGAAGAATCATGGCCCTAGTTGGTTTTGGTGATTAACGGCAATTAGCGATTATTATGGCTAACATGTGTTTTGCAGAGGCTATGCGTAGCTTAGCCATAGTGATCAACATGAATGGGCTTGAATGGTCATCACTTAGCCCTCAAGATGGATATCGTTTCAGATTTCAAAGAGATATGATGAAGACCCTAGAATGATAGGCTAAGTGCCATAAGGTGATGAAGGGCACTTAGAAATAGATAGGGCTTCTATTTGATCTTTGACCGTACTATCAAGAGGGTTGAGACTAGTAGCTTGACTTAGGAAAGCTTCATGACTTAGGTGTGGTGCACACTTGACTTCCTTAGCTCTAAGCAAGCCTATGGTGACCGTAAGATAGCTAAGAACTTCTTCCGAATTCATCGCGACGAAAACCGGAGTTGAAAAAGAAGTTTACTGGGCGTCGGACGCTGAGTCTGGAGGCGCAGGACGCTGTCCGTCGCATCGGACTATGGCGTCGAACGCTGACGTCAGGAAGACGTACCGTCCGTCGGCCACCCGGTTTGATCCCCTGAGTTTCAGAGGGCGTCAGACGTTGTCCGTCGCCTAGGCGTCGGACGCTAGGGTAGCGTCCGTCGACCTTCCAGTAGGCCTGTTTTTAGTGCAAAACGAAAAGGGGCGTCGGACGTTGATGCCTCAGTGTCCGTCGGACTACGCAGGAGCATCCGTCGCCCAAAACAATGTGCAGAACTAGCCGTTGAGCAGGGCGACGGACCGTCCATCGCCAACTTAAAGAGCCAGCCCGGGACAGTTTTCTTGAGGGTTATTTATAGCTCCTCACACTTCTCTCCCACCTTGCCTTTGCTCATTTCAGTTGCTGAGTTTGTTGAGAAGGTTGGGAAGAGAGCAAGAGCCCTAGAGTGAGAGATCGATTCGTGAATCCATCCATCCTCTCCTCTAGTTCATCTAAGAGTTCAAGTGTGCACCCTTTAGTTGTGAAGCTTGAGTGAGTCAAGTGAAGATCAAGGCTTGTTACTCTTGGTGATTGACATCACCTAGATGGTCCGGTGGTGCTAGGAGGAAGGTGATCACCGGAGGATTGTCGGCCGCCCTTCTCCATCGACGTTGTGATCGGTTGTGGGCGATTCACCGAGCCGGAGTAGCAAAGAATCAGCCCGTAGAGAGCACTTAGTCCTTGCGCGAACTAAGGGGGAGCGATACTGTGCGCGGTGCTCCAACGAGGACTAGGGGGGAGTGTCGACTCCTCGATACCTCGGCAAAAAGTCGTTGTGTCAAATTTCCTTCGCCTCCTCCTCTTTACGTATTGCAATTACATTCAAGCATTACATTCCGCTTTACCTTCTTGTTGCTTGACTAGAATTGCATAGGGCTTTACCGCTTTCATTGCCATGCCTTGCTTGTTTAGCTAGGACACTTGGGAAAGCACTAGGGGGTTAATTGTCTCTTGTTAGGTTTTAATATTGCTTAGAAATTTAAAAGAGCCCAATTCACCCCCTCTCTTGGGCATCTTGATCCTTTCAGACGGGCCTTGGGCCGCGCTCCCTGCTAAGGAAGACGAGATCGTCTTCGCAATGTTCCGCGCGTCGATGCGTTTTACAATTAGCAACGGTGAATCGGTGCTCTTCTAGACGGACCATTGGCTACCGGTTGGCCCGATCCGCTTCTTCGCGCCTCTGGTTTACAACACTGTCATTGTTCGAAGAAGGAAGAGGATAGTCCGAGACGCGCTACATGACCACATGTGGGCTCGCGACGCTATTGCTGCTTTGACTACCGCTTACATGGCTCAGTTCTTGAGAATCTGGAATCTTGTGAGTACCGTGCAACTATCCCCGGATGTGAATGACCGGGTCATATGGAAATGGACACCCGGTGGCGATTACTCCAGTTCTTTTGCCTATAGCGCCTTCTTCCTGGGAAGAATTGCTCTCCGTGGAGCCAAGGAAATCTAGGCAGCGGCTACCCCCGTATGGTCAAACTCTTTTTCTGGCTAGCACTTCATGGCTGGTTATGGACTGCCGAGCGCCGCCGCCGCCATGAGCTCCAGGACAGCGACACATGCATCCTTTGCGACCAAGCAGCTGAATCCACCGACCATCTTCTAACAAGCTGTGTTTTCACAAGGGAGGTTTGGCATCGGCTTCTCACATCGCGTGGCCTCAACACCCTATGCTCGGGCATCCAGTCCACACTCATCGACTGGTGGTTATGAGCTCGATCTTCACCACCGCAGCACTTTAGACACGACTTCGACTCCCTGGTGCTGTTTGTGTCCTTTTTGATCTGGAAAGAGCGTAACGCTAGAACCTTTGACAACCCCAGGAGCCTGCCATTGCAAGTACTTGGTCGGGTTTGCGAGGAAGGTCGGGCCTGGGTCGATTCTGGGTTCAGCGATCTATCCACCTTCTTCACCGACTAAGCAAAGTAGCTCCCCCAAAGTCGCACTACAAGTCTTAGCTAGTACAAAAATTGCAGTAGCATCGTTGAGCCGACGATTATTGTCCTGTGTTGCCCTATTGAAAGGTCTAGGAATGGCTAGAGGGGGTGAATAGTCTATTAAAAAAATCTACAACAACACTTAAGCAAACTTGTTAGAATAAAACACGGCGTTAGGCAAGTTTGCTCTAGCTCTAAGGGTCGGCAAGCCAACTACCAATTCTAGGTTCTAACAAGATAGATACTAAGGCACACAAGCTAGCTAGCAACCTAGAAAGCTCTAAACAAAGCTACACAAGCAAGAGAACTAATCTACTTTACGAGAAGGTAAAGAATGAAATACAAAGCTAGAGTTAGAGAGGTTATACCGCCGAGAAGAGTAGCAAAGAGATAACCAATCAATCACAAGATGAATCCTCGGTAGAGAGACAATGAGACACAATATTTTTTACCGAGGTTCACTTGTTTGCCAACAAGCTACTCCTCGTTGTAGCGATTCACCTACTTGGAGGTTCATGCGCTAATTGGCATCACACGCCAAATCCGTCACCGGGTGCCGCAAAACCAACACAAGATAGGGATCCACAAGCTACGCGCAATCCACTAGATATACCTTTCGCGAACTCCCGCGGGGAGGGTTAAAGAACCCCTCACAATCCACCGATTAGAGTCAGAGACAAACACCTTCCTCCGCTCAACGATCCTCGTCGCACCAAGCCGTCTAGGAGATGGCAATCTCCAAGAATAATAAGAGCTCCCGCGGTGACGACGATCACCAAGTGCCACTAGTATGCAATCGAAGAAGCAATGCACTTGGTTCACTCAATCTCTCATAAAATTAGCAAGTGTATCAATGAGATGAGTGGTGAAGGCTCTCACAAATGAGCACTAGTGTGTGAGTGATGAAAATGTGCAAGAGTTTTTCCCAGGGGCCAGCCAAATCACCTTATATAGCCCACACTCAAACACTAGCCGTTTCCACCCATTTTTCACCTTTCGGCGTGCCTCCGGACGCAAGCAATGGTGAGGGTCCGGACCATCAACTGCGTCCGGATGCCCCTCAACCGAGCTGCCAACGGCTCTATGTCCTCCTCCGGACGCGACCTCCGGACGCACGCGAAGCGCCATCCGGACCATGCCGCATGCGTCCGGTCGAGCCCTCGTTCAAACAAACTTGTTTCCTCCTCCGGACGCGCTCCACTGCCTGCCACGCGTCTCCGAACTCTGCTGTAGCTCGGGTCCAGACTCGGGCACAGTGCCGTTCGGACTCTACACAGAGAGCATCTAGAGAGCAGAAAACCTCTGGACACGCGTCCGGAGTTCACCGTCCGGACCGCAAACAGCGTCCGGATAAATCTTCCAGTGAGTACAGAGAGCACCCGACTCCGGACGCACCGTCCGGAGCTCTGCGTCCGGACCGTAAACAGCGTCCGGACCACTGCTCACTGCCCTGACAGACTAGGGTTGCCTTCCGGACGCACAAGCCATTTTCCGGACAGCAGAACCCCAGCGTCCGGACCTTGCGTCCAGACCTCCTTTCACTGTCCATACACATCTCCAACTTCTCCGAAGCTTCCAAGAGCCAACGCTAAGTGATCTCAACACATGTGCACGTGTGTTAGCTTTTAGTTCACATTTATCTTGGATTTAGTTGGTTGTTTCACTTGGTTCAATTGATTTTAATGCAATGCATATGAACCTAGTGGCATATGATAACCACAATCATTCACAGGAGCTTCCTCCTTGATAGTGCAACTATCTATCCTAAATGTGATCACACCCTTTATGGTGTCTTGATCACCAAACCGAAAAGGATTCCTATTTCACCTTTGCCTTGAATTCCTTTTCCATTTCCTCCACCATACTAGAGCTTATGCAGTCCACACCTTGATTCATCTTGCTCTATCACATGGCATGTACCAACCTATCTCATGATTCACACTTTAGAGATCCAAGGTTAGTACATAGGTATGTTTCATCAATTACTCAAAACCAAACACATAGGGACTCTCACCTATGATCTCTGGTATCTCACCAACAGATCACCTAGGGTTGTAAACTTAACTTTCCTACTTCTCTTAATGAAGAACGTGCAGCGCATGATTTTGAAAAAAAATAGAAGCAGTTTGGCAACAGTAGCCAGCCTACTTACCCGGAAGTCGTTGAGGCGTTTGGTCTTGTTCTTTCCTGCTTGCCATTCGTGTGAAATGTGAAGTCTTAGACCGATTCCCTTTGAACGTGAGCTGCGCTATGTGAAGTGTGAACCGAAGCATGGCATGTCAAACAAAGCAAACGCACGGCGGGACAAAATAAAATTTGAATTGCAACCAAAGCAACACAGATACGGTTCTGGATGGCATGAGTCGTAATCAGTTTTAGCAGCATGTGCATGACTTATGGGAGCCGACATGCATGGTTTATAAGCAACATAACAGACGTGTCAAGAGACACCCCAATTGAGCAACGGAGCAACAGTGACAATACTAATACTAATACGTGTACTAGTACTCTCTCTGTACAAAAGAAAAAAAAAGAATTCAACACTCTCCGATGAGTTCAATAAATTTAAATTTGACCAAATTTATACAAGAAGTGCTAATATTTATAATTCTGAATAAGTATAATTAGATGAATTATAATATATATTTTCGTTATAAATCTATTTAAAATATGAATATGAATATTATTTTCTGTTCAAACCTAAAAAAACTTGACTTGTCTCTATATTTTTTTAGACTAAGGGAGCAGTACTGTCGATGGTCAGGCTGACTGCATGACGCAAATGATGTGGCTGAGTGAAAAGGGTTTTGGTTACGGTGCCCACATTTCAGAGGCTCGAAAGACCTTGCACTCCTGGCAATTGGTTAGCTCTAGCGTACTCCTTTTGTTTTCATCTATTGGAGTACGGTTTTTAGAGACTTGACCATGATATCTCCCTGAAAGAATACTATTCGGGCAACATTTATTGGTCTTGCACACAGGTCCATATTAACTGGCTTGTTTTCATGTGTCAACGTGTTCCTATGAGCTTCTAGAAAGTAAGGGGAAAAAAACTTGCTACTTTGCCATGGACATACTTCAGTACAGGTGGCACGGCTCGAGAAATAAGGCGTTCTAGCATCTTATAATTTTTTTTCTAAAAACTTCTAAAATGTTGCTTAGGCAGGTAGGCTCTCCTGACTATGCAATATATCGTTATCGTGACAGTATTCTAAAGATATCATATACCTTACAAATACAAGACAAGTCTAACATAACTTATAAGACTACGGTTGTCCTTTTATTTCAAGTCAATGATTGTAACGTACTCCATACATCTTTTGTTGCAAATTAAATTGTAACCTTGGTAAAGACGGTGTTATCATCTCAACCGATATATCATATGACAATTTTCGAAGAGCAGAAATGGCTCATCAAGAGGATTGATAGACTACGTCGGAGCTTCCTTTGGCGGGAGAGACACCGGATCAAGTTTACGGAGGGCACTCAATTATTAACTGGGCAACCACCTGCCACCCCAAAAGTAAAGGAGGACTTGGAATTCTAGACCTGGAGTGCTTTGCGAGAGCCTTACGCTTACGATGGATATGGTACCGATGGAAAGAAAAAGAAAGACCCTGGAACGACCTCGATGTGCCCTGCGATAACAAAGACAAAGAGTTGTTCTCAGCCTGACGATTGGTAATGGGCTTTTTGCAAGCTTCTGGACTTCATCTTGGTTAGATGGGCGAGCACCCAAATCAATAGCTCCGACGTTGTTCAAAAAAGCAAAGAGGAAAAACATTACGGTACAAAAGGCATTACTGCACAATCGTTGGATAGCACACATTCTCCCAATTCTAACGCCACAGGAACTGAACGAATATGTGATGATTTGGGAAGCAGTCAATCAAATTACGCTTACTGAGAACAGGGAAGACTCTATCCTATGGCGTTGGACCCCTAATGGGGAGTACACGACCAAAAGTGCATACCAGATACAATTCCAAGGATCGTTCAGCAGGCTGAGAATTACACCTATTTGGAAAGCTAAGGCCGAACCTAAATGCAGATTCTTCTCATGGACTTTGCTTCACAAAAAGATCCTTACTGCAAATAACATGCAAAAAAGACATTGGCCGCACGATCCGATATGCAAGCTATGTGGATTAGAACCTGAAACACCAACCCACCTAGTCAAAGATTGTGTGTATGCACAACAGGTCTGGACCCATATCAAGCAATGGTTTGGCCTATCTTTGTTAGACAATCTGGCACTTAATGGCTCTCTACATAGTTACTGGCGCAAATGTCGGGTAAAAATAGAGAAAAATCTAAGACATGCGTTTGATGGAGTCATGATTTATTATTGGTGGAGCATTTGGAAAGAACGGAACAGAAGGACTTTCCGGAATGAGAGTTTGCAGCCTAGGCAAGTTGCCCTTCTGTGCAAAGAGGAGATCGAACAGTTTTGGCTAGCAACAATCCCAAATGTTAGTTAGAATTTTCCTTTTTTTCTCTCCTCTCCTCTTTGCTCCTCTGGATGGAGTTGAGTGCAAGGTTGGGTAGTAGTCTGTACAGGTAGTTTTTTCTTTCTCTGCGTTTTCTTTCGTGTTCTGCAATTGCTTTTTCTCCTTTCTTCGTTTAATATAAATCCGGCAAAGCTTTTGCCGTCTTTCGAAAAAAATTGTAATTTACTTTGACTTTATCCTAAGTTATACTTATGACCAAGCCTTAAGAAAATAGGTTAATATATGCATAGAATTTCAAATAATTGCACTATCAAAACATATCCAATGGATACTTTAATGAAACTAATTTGATATGATTGACATTGATGATTTTTGTCATGCACCAGCTAGTCAAAGTCGAAGAAGCTTAACTCATGACAAATCCAAAAATGAGCTATAATTTGCAACAAAGGGACATGGGAGGACCCAAGATTAGCCAAAGACTAGGACCATTACATTAGGCATCAGTGTTAATTGTGCTTAATTATAGAAAATCATAATTTGCTTATTGTAATTAATTAACCGGGACTAAAGGTCCCTGTCTGACACGCCTAGCCGTTAATTGGGCAGGGACTTTTAGTCTCGGTTGGTGTTTTCAACCGGGACTAAACGATTTTTTCGTCCTGGGTGCAAAACCTGGCGAGATTAAATCCGTTTTTGGCAATCGACGAAAGCCCTGTTCTGTAGTAGTGTAAGGGCTAGGGTCATGGTCCTAATAGCACTAGTGTAGTTCCATAACTGAGAGGGAGTATATTCTATCTAAAGTAGTTGCTCTAAAGCTTATATAAATGGTTTAAGAATCCTGAATATTGAACCAAAGCCGTATATATCCACACAAATATTTTTATTACGTATTTCCTTAATTCTATGCCATGTTATACTATACTAAAAAAAAGGCTTAGTTTTTTGTAGGGTGGAACACATTCACCTGGGGTTTAAGCACAAAATGTGGTATGATGTGCTCGCCTTCCTCTATCACATTAATACCGTCATGTAAAGCACTATTTCTTGTAGTGTAAGATGGTGATAGTCTGATAGACGTAGTGTGAATACGTACATCCATACAGTGTATTCAGCATCTATATTTTGAGTGTGTGTTTTTAAGAAAATATCGTTATAAATCTCGTGCGTGGTCGTCGTAAAGTAGGTATAGTGGGTGCTCCTTAGCCAGTAGAATTTCACACCTCACTACTCTATATGCAAAACAAGTCATTTTAGTATATATTTTTTTTAGAGAAATTAGCCGGAGCACTGCTATGTTATATAAGAAGGAAACAAATCCAGTTTAAGCAAACAGGTTCATTTTAGTTTCTAAATATGTTTTTACTATATATATATATATATATATAATCTATAAAAGTCAGAATTAACTTTACAACGGAGGAAAAAATAATCAAATTACCGTACGTACGGGAGGCCAATTATTTTAACTGCTGCCCTCTTGCAACCAATTCGCAAGCATAGCCAGGCCAGACGTCAAGCCTATGTTACACGGATACTCCAAGGGGTTGACGTATCTGTATCCAATATTTATCGGATACACGAATACGGATACTCCCACGCCGCAACCGCGCCCGGCGGCAGGTCGACACGCGTCCGTGTCCGCGTAGAAAAACACCGTGTACTGCACAGACGCGTGATGGATCCCGTACGTACGTCGGCCTCCGCCCTGGTTACGTACGCAGCATCCGCTGTGCGCCTGTGCCCCGATTCTTCCTGGACCCAAAAAAAAAAAAGATGGTGACAACGATCGATCCAGCACGCGACGCAAATAATCGCGTCCTGGCGCCGTACAGGAGCCGTCGGCGGTCGGCGCCAAAGTCTTGCTGCTGCATGCAGATCGACCGGCCCGGGCGTAGGTCTCGATCGGTAAGTCGGTAGACGGTGGCGTCGTCGTCTCGCGCGCACCGGCCGGCCATCGTCCTCCGATCCGACCGGGCTGATCCCAGAGCGCCACTAGATCATCCAGCAGGCCGCCAGGACGCGATCACTGTCGCCGCGGCCGGCCACAGACCGCGCGGTGACTTGTGTGACGCGCCGCGCGCATGCGTCCGCGTGCTCCCAGAAGCCTGGACGCGGATCACTGTCGCCGCGGCCGTTCACCGACCGCCGCGGGAGTCGGGAGACTTGTGTTGTGTGACGGTCGCGCCGCATGAGGGTACACGGCTGTCTATTTCGTCATGCCATGGATACTGGGGGATTGTTGAAGTCGGCAAAGTTTCATTTGCCGTTAATAACGGAATATACTCATGTGCGCATGACCCTGGGATACGTATTATGATTATAATATATCCACTGTACAAGAGAGGATTGTCGTGTCATGCGTAGGAGCGAGCATGTAAATATGAGATTTGCTAAATTTCATGTGACTGAATTTTAGTTTTCATTCAGGCGACTGTTATTACATATATTTTATACTAAAATTGTAGATTTAGTTCGTTGTAGTTTATATAGACACATTCTGCAATTTTTGGTTTCACAAATAAAAAATATGTTAGACAAAACTATAAACCTAACAAAATCTGGTACAAAGACAATTAAACAATTACAATTATTTCTATAGGAGGACAAGGACACAAATTTAATCGTTATAACACAAAGACAAATAACAAAATACAAAATTAACAACTAACTTATACTAGTTGGTGGTATATTAGTGTTGCCTGAAATATAGGAAAAGTGTGTAAATATATAACATTATGGCTTGTTTGGCTACACACCACTATTAGCAGGCATTAATGATGGAAAAATTAACAACTATATCTGCCCCAAAAAGAGTGTAAATATCGTTTTCAATGAGTCAATTAATTTTAACTTTGATCAAACCACTATTAAATGAGTCCCAAAACAATGTTATCCTAAACAATTTTTTCGAACTAAATGGAGTCTTATACATCCAAAACCATTGTTCAACGATATAAACGACCGATTAAACAAAAATTGTAAATCGTTGTGTAACGTTTAAAATGGTGTGTAAACGAACTAAATGACTATTTGGATAAACAGTGTTGAAAAGTAATGCAATCATCGGGGGTGGTACAAGGTTGCCTTGACTCAGAGTTAGAGGAAAAGAAACTAATCTAGAAAATTTAGCGGAGTGTGATGTGTAGTTTTGCCATTAAAGTGCTATGCTATAATAAAAATTGACGGACCCGGAATATTTTTAAGAAGAACATCTTACGTAGATCGAGAAAATTCCCAAACTCCCGCCTTAACCATACACAACGGCACCTCAACATCTGTGAGACTGGACTGTCCTTAGACTAGTGCTTTGGCATGGGAAATACTAGAAGATTTTTTTTTTACAACACGTAGATAAACCGCGCCTCCGTGTGGCCAATAATCTGTCTCCGTTGGGGTCGAATCTGGCCAATAGCATGCAATGCTTCTGGCCAAACCAACTGGTCGATAATATGGATGATAATGTGTTGCTTCAGTTTATTGTGGTAGAAGATTTAAGACAGCTTATCTAATGATATAAATTTCACTAGCACATACTTCCTCCGTCCCTAAATAAGTGTCGTTTGTGGTTTCCAAGAAATTTCTTTGACAAAATATATATTAAAAAATATTAATATTTATGCTACATAATTAATATCGTTGGAAAGATCTTTGAATCTAGTTTTTTTAATAAATTTATTTGAAACTACAAACATTACACGTATTTTCTACAAATCGAGTAAAACTTGTGGTACTGATACCAACGACTATACTTATTTAGGGACGGAGGGAGTAGTAGCTTGTAACATGAACAGCTTGTTACCTTACATGGTTTCTCTCTATTTTACTCTCTCCATTCCTAGACTAGCACTATAGGTTGCTTTAGCACTATAGGAAAAAATATAAAGTAATATAAAGAGATCACCGTGCGGCGGTGAAAGGCTGAAAGCCGTAGTAGTAGTAGTAATTAAGGTTTTTTACCTTTTCCATTTTCAGGTGTGTTCTTCCCCTGTTGTTTCGTTTCTGGGGAGCAAGGGGTGGTGTCCTCTGTCCTGCATGCATGGGCAGTTCTGAGGCCCTGAGGGAACAGGCGAGCTGCTGCTGGCAGTTGGGCAACAGCTCCCCCGGTCCACTTCCCATGCGCAGGCGCAGGATTCTCTGCAGAGGTCTGCAGCACCAACCCAACCCTACGTGCCTGCCTGCTTGCTCCCGGGGCGGCTGGAAGCATAACCCGTTTGTCTTGGTGCTTATCCAGCGGCCTGCTGCATGCGACTGCGAGCTACTGTACTGCAGTGGACCTCGCCTTGAGCTGGATCCGGACCGGACGTCGTCCGTCCGTCCCACTGCAGCCTGCTACTGCTACTGCCTCCGGATTAGAGGTGCAAGTTGTTGCAAAAACGACATGATGGACGGTGCAGTGTGATCGAGTGTACTGGCGGCAAGGCCGTCTCGCTGTCACCCTCTTCCCGGCCCCTCCTCACCCTCAGTCTTCTGCCACTTTTATCTACTAACCGTACTCTCTCTCTCTCTCCCCCTCCCTGTAACCCGTAACAGTCTTCCTCTCTGGTGGTGCCGTGGTGGATCCCCAAGGCCCCCAACCAACCGGCTTTACAGCTCGCTCCCAAGAAAAAAAAAGACAGATAATTGTGCCTGCCTGTGGACTCTGACCTGCCTGCACCAATGTCAATGCCTGGCCTGACCCTACTCCTCCTCAATAACGGGCGCGCGGGAAGCCTCTCGAGTCGCCTGCAGACGAGCAGACCGAGTCGCCTTAAGCTTGTTTTCCCCTAGCGCATGCACCGCCACCGCCTGCAGAGGATATGATGGCGTGCCGACGACATGGGCGCGGTGCTCGGCATGTCGGCACCGCCGGTCCAGTCGTCGTCCCGCCCCATGCCATGCCAAGCCACCAACGGTGGAGTCTTCGTCGTCGTCGTCGTTCGTTCGTCACCGCCGGAGCGATCTCCGCGCGCGCGCGTGCGGGACACGGCGTGGCGCGGTGGAACCGGTGCAACTTGCCGCGCGAATCGAGCGTAAACGAAAGCAACTCCTTTTGACATGGACGGTACTCATATCGGAGGCGCCTTTCTTCATTCGAGTCAATGACAATATATGGCCTTCCGGATTTTCAAGACCCTGACTGTAATAACAGGCTGTCGATCGATGACCGGTCCAAGGACGCCACAGAAAATCAGCAACGCCCCCCCCCCCCCCCCCCCCCCCCCCCGACCCCGAGTGATGATCGTTGGACTACACACTACTACTGTATTGCATTGTGGTGGTGCCTGTATCATGCTGGCGCTGAAGGCAACAGTGCCCCGGCCGGCCACACAGCACTGGACCTCAACACCTCAAGGAAGGCAATAGTACGTAGTAGCACCACACACCGCTATTGCCAGCGCCAGGCCGGCTGCGATGGCGACGAGATGGACGCCAGGCTGCTCCGCATCTCGACCGGCCGGCCTCGCCTCGCCTTTCCCTGCACACACTGTTCCCAGAGTGCAATCCGTTCGCTCGCTGGTCACCGGCCACTACGGCCGGCTCGGCAGAGGCCCAGCCCAGAGCGCCGGCCGCCCGGGCGCCTCCGCGATCGACAGGTCGACACGTACTTGCCGCTGGCCCAGCGTACAGCAGCAAGGCCATGCATGAAGAATGGCAAGCAATGCATGCAACCTGCACTGCAACAAGCCAACTACCCTGCCCAAAACCGATCGGATTGGACTGGACCACCAATAGACAGACAGACGCGCGCAGGCATGCAGTGCAGCAGCAGGGGCAGGGGCAGGGCAAAGCACGAGCAGCCACCACCCGTCCGTCGTATGGCCGGCCAGTGCAGAGACGACAGGGAGGCACATCGCATCCTGACGATCCATCCACAGATCGATCCACATCCACCCCTCTCTCTGGCTCTCTGCCCCTGTGCATTGGCAGGGCTAGCTCATCATCATGGTGTGCATCTCGGTAAAGAAGCCAAGCAATCATCGCGATTCGCCACCAAAAATGCACTCACCATGCATACCAGTTCAGTCAAAACACGATAGAGACCTGACTTCCAGTGGGTAACAACTCCAGACAGACAGCCAGCATGGTGGACGCATCACCATCCGGTTTCCTATGTACTCCTACTAGTAGATGGATTACGAAAACCAGACCGCGCATGCATTGACGAAATGCAGATGGTCTAGTGACCATGAGTGCTTACGGACAAAATCTTACGTTATCAGCTATATAGAAAACACATGCTTGCATGCAATTTGATTGCCACGCTTCCATGACCTGGATCTCGGCGAGTTCCCGTTTCCCAAAGGCACGAGGCCTGGCTGGCGCAACCACGTAAATCCCGTGCGCAGGCATGAATACAGTTTAGTCAGTTACCACGTAAATCCGGTCAACTTGTGTTGTGAACTTGTGATGCATGAATGCATGCATCGGCACAAGGATTTTTTCTTCTGAATCGCAAAGGTATAGCGCCTATGAGATGTGATGGGTCATGTGTTTGGTTAATTATTGCTGCCTGAAGCTCACGAAATAGGAGCACTCCGTAACAGTTTGTGTACTATGCATTTGCATTCTGTACCAATATGTGTATAAAATTTCTAGGATATATGCCGACATTAGATAAGGCTATAAATATGAACCAGCAATTGCCTGCATGCCAATACTGAAATAGTTAAGAACCAGTGGTGCAGACCAGATTTATATTTTAGAGAGAGCCTGAACTTTTGACAGATCGTATCCATCCGAGTATAATTGCGTGAAAGTGACGAGCACAATTACTGCAATAAGCAAGGTGTTGACACAAATCCAGTCCTGCATCCAGAGGGCCAGTACGCCGGGATTGGACGAGGTCTCTAGGATTGCATGAGAATTGCACCAAGACCAGAAAAACTAGCTTAGTCAGTTTTGCAAGAGAATGGCCCAAGCTCTTGCTAACATCTATTTACAAGCTCCCACACAAAAACTAGTCATTATATCCTTTCACTATGAAAAAAGAAGAAGCAACAGATAGCTTCAGTGAGCACATCTATTGTTGGGACACAAATATATGAGTTGCAAAGGCCATGCCCCGCTCTGACCGGAGAAGGCTAACGATGTGAATCACATGATAAGCAATTTGCAGGGATCTTGCAGGAACCTTCGCTCGCGGCTTCCAGAGCGAAGGCATGGAAAGGACAGCGAAGGCCCCGAACATGGATGCAGAGAATGTCAAGGCGGAGGCAAACAATGGAACAGAAAAGAAGGGGAACCCGAAGAAGACCTCCGGCTACCGAAGGGACAACTTCCTTGGTCGTCTTCCTATAACGTGTGGATCCAAAGCAGAAAATGGGCCTTCGTTGGGTGCAGATCGGGGCCCATGAAGCAAGGCGGTTGGCGAAAGAGAAGGCCCAAGATGCCCCTGCTTGTTCAACCTAGGTATGGGAATATCCCGAGTATATACATGTACCATTAAAGGTATTTTGGTAAAGAACTTTCTTCTGTATAGTGACTTATAAAGGGGAAGAAGGAACCTCTTACTTCGAGCTACTTTGGCAACCTTGGTTAAAGGCCCTCCTCAAGTTCCCTGATTCTCCCTGGTCGGGTCGCAGAACTCAACTTCTATCTAACCTATCAATCCAGCCAACTAGTGGCAGACCCAAGATTTTCGAGCTAGGTATTCAAAATGCATAGGTCCAAAAAAAATATTTAGTGTGCATGATACCACATAGTATATATAGAAGACATATTTAACACATAATTGAGTATGATTTCATATATTCAAGAATTTTAGTATAGATTAAAATTATTTAACATAAAAAGGTACCAATAGTTCAACATAGAAAATCGGAATATATGGAATTTATAGTTTAATAGTTATATAAAGGATATGCAACAATAAAATGATTATAAATCTCAGAAATTATAAGATAACATATCCTATAGCTCCATCTTATTTAATTTCTTAGTGTGTTTCATATAAAAAAAATTGTAAAAAAGATCCTTTCGACACCTCATGACAGGGTAAACTAGCATCAATTTGAGAAGTTTGTAAACAATGGCATACCAAAAATTCTAATCTTTTTGGAGACTAGACAAAATAATATTAGATACAATTTGTAATCCTAACAAATTAAATGGGAAATTCAGAAGGATGAATCTCAACTTAAACCTAATAGGAACGCGGAAGCCTGAAAATCTTGGGCTACTAATCGATGTTGGTGGCCTCCTGCTGCCGGCCGGCCAATGCGTGTTGCCGCTGCCTGCAGGCCACCCTGCGCGCGGTGCCGTGGCTGCGCTGCTTTAGGTTGGTCGCTTGCCGCACGCTCGCCTGCAGTGTTGCTCAAGGGCGCCGCCTCCTGTTTGCTGCTATCCACTGGCCCCCGCGGCCCATCGAAGCTAGGGTTCGCCGGTTTAGGAGAAAACTGAGTCAGTCAACGGATTGCCGAGTTCGCGTGCGGAGAGGGATAGAGAGTTGGTAGGGTAGATTAAATGGGTTGCTATGCCTCGTTCGACCTTTGGTGAGAGAAGAAAATAAGTTAAAATTGGGTTGATTTGTCTGTTTTTCTATATAGTATATATGCAGTTCGCTGTATTTTTATTTTTTATCTATAGACTTATATATGCACTGTATGTATGAATTTTTTGACAAAAAAATTAGGTATACAACTGAATACTCTTGAATACTGGTGGGCCCACCCATGCGACCAACACACTTTGCCCTCACTTTGTCTTCCATCTATCATCTTTATTTTCATCATGGTGAGTTATACATCTCACATCGTTCATGCCGTTTCATCCAGGGGCGGAGGGAGGGGGGGCTGGAGGGGCCTGACACCCCCATGATCTACTAATTCTCCTATATTATATAATTAAATACTCTTAATCTGTCATGCTTTGGACTTTAAATACTCCCAAAGTTTGATTAGGAGTATCTCTTCAATGCTATTTTGTCCCTCCTAATCTAATCCAAAGTCCCAAACGTAAGTAGCTAATCACTTGAGACCCAAATACTTAGTTACAAGCAGTCCATTTAGCCATTTAAGCCTCTCCGACAGCAAAAAAAAAAACCTCGTGATGAATGTAAGCGTCGTTGGTCGCCCATTCAGCTTCCCATCGCAGCCAGCCTCTTCCGCAGACGCTACTGCGCACGCTGTCGACGGCCGACCGACGCTCGCTGATAGCTGCTGCCTGCTGGACGTCGATCTCGGATGCAAAACTTTGCCAGATAATGCAACACTACCCCCCTATACTCAGATCCTGGCTCCGCCCCTGGTTTCATCTCTCATGGCCTTCATAGAGTTCACTCTCGTTTGTAGACTACCACTCAAACTTTCATGTCTCATATAAAACCAAACTTCCAATCTCTCACCTTTTTTAAAATTGATGATAACCTCGCAAAGATATAAAAAGAATTATAATTTCAGGCTAACTGCATACACATTGCGCATTGGAATTTATGCCCCTAATTATAGAATATTATTCTCGAACATATTTTTTTTGTAAAGGTTAAATATGTTTTTCTTGAATTATTAAAATTATACCAATATTATAAAATATTTATTGTACTAAATATTATCTAATCTAAATATACTAAAGTGTAGTCTTGGTTAGAAAGCTTGATTGTTAGGTTCTTATTGCATTGGTGGAAAAAAACAGCCCACATACAAAAATATTCTCCACTTGTAGCCCACATCGCACATGCAGAGCAACGTCAAGGGAAAACCGGAGGCCAAGTTCAAAAAATAAACGGTGGCCTAATTTCTATTACTAAAACAAGAAAGTAATTGCAAATATTCTCTTGATTTCTCGATTGATATTTTTAATCCAATTTTAAGAAGACATAACTTGCAAGTTTTAACAATTGCACTAGATCAATTTGTGTATAAACACAATGCACAAAAGATTAAAACGAAGGGCTTACAATGTTACGTGAAAAAAATAGACGTCGATGGCAGATTGTTTCTCGGGAGGAAGAAAGTATGTTAGTATCATGGACTTATGTGCTCTACTAGGCGACGTTTATGGGCAAAAGAAGAGAACTATGACTAATTTCCTAATTAAAGCAAAGCCTAAAATTATTATATATACTTAGGATACTTAGTAAATTTTGGGGCCTAGTTCGGTCGCACGCTGTAACACCCCTGGTGTTAATCACTTAATTAAAACTTGATCATGTCATCATATGCATTAAGCATCACTCATTTGTTAAAAACCTGGATATGCATTGAACTAAAATGAGTTTACTTGCTTATGTTTGATCCATGGTGTGATTGCAGGGTCATCTTTTTAAAATTCTAAAATTTAAATTTGAATCCAAACCCTAATTCCTAAGGGGTGGATTAAACCCTAAACATGATTTTCAAAATCTATAAAGAATTTGCATATGGTTGTTTAAGCAATGTGATAGATCTCTGTTTGAATTGCATTTGTTGTGTTTACAGTTTTTCAAGTGTTGTTCAAGTTTTTAAAGTAATCTTAAAGGGGGTAAATCCTTTTAAAAAGGTTTTAAATTTCCAAAAATGCATTTTTATTTCTAGGCTGAATTTGAAAATGTGCATATTGTCAAAAGTGTAGATCATGAAATTTGGAGAAACTTTGGTGTTCTAAGTTTTTCATGAAAACCCCTGGAAGGTTGAGCTTTTTGCAAAAACAGTCGCAGGGCAGTTTGGACATTTCACCGAACACCTGCATGTCGAGTTGAGTCATGGCGTCGACATCTGTCCGGCCACCTGCCGACACCACCGCACGCCTCATGGCCTCAGTGGGTGTTGCACCAGGTGCGTGGCAACGCCACGGCTCCGTTTCCGTCTACAAAACGAGACGTCGTCCACCCCTGCCCTCTCTTTCCACGCTCGACGCCGCACGCTCTGCTCTGTTCCGCCGCCGAGTGTGCACTTCACGTCGCCAAGCTTGCACAAGCATTCCAGTCACTCCCAAACTCGCCATCCACCATAATAGCTTTCGCCTGGAGCTAGTACACCTTCCGCACTAGTTGGTTGAAGCTGCGAACACGTGAATCGCCCGACGCGAAGTCTTCTTCCTCGGCTCCGGCGAGAGCGCCGTCGCTCTGGTTCGCAGTCTCACCGGCTACACAGGAGCCACATTGTTCTTCTGGTTCTTGTTTCATCTTCCTTGTTCTTCACTGATTCCATTGCTATCCTCCGTTTTGCAAATGGTGGACCGTAGCTCCGGGAACGTCGACGTTGCCGCTCGTTTCATCTTCTCCGCCGGCACGGTCTTCGTCGACCGGTCGTTCTGCTTCATCTCCGGCCGCGATAGCAGGTGTTCCCTGACCAGGGTGAGTACCTCGAACTATCCGCGCGCTTGGTTTCCCTTGAATCGAGCCGTCGGGCTCTGTCCACGAGCGTCGCCGCGGTTCATGGTCGTCGCGACGGTGCGCTCGTCGGTCGTTCGCGTTAGTTGATCTTTTTCGAGTCGGAGTCTTGCGCTAGCTTCGCCTAGCTGTCCTGAGTCTGTTCATGTTGTTGGTTGATCGAGCACGTGCGTGTTTTGGTCGGCGCACGTTGCTCAGATCTTCGCCGTCCGCCATGGCCGTCGGCGAGGTCGTTTCGCTAAGGTTTTGCTTCGTTCTTGTTGCAGTCCGCGTTGTTTGGGGGCCGCTAAGCATGCTGGGTTGTTGGTTGAGCCGATTACGGCTTGTGCTTGCCGGCATACACGCGACCGAGATCGGACCGCCGCGGATGTCGCCGGCGAGGCTATTCTAAGGGATGGAAAGGGCTCTACCGTACCTCGATGGGTTCGGGATGACGAGTAGAGTCCAACACATGAGTTGGTTGAGCCGCTAAGTAGCCGCCGGCGACGTGCCGCCGTGTTTTATGGTCACCGGCGCCACTGCCCTGTTTTTGTGCCACTGACATGCGGGACCCAGGTGTTAGTGAGTTTCATGAAGGGTTTTTCTAATTTCCAGTTTTGCACGGTAATGCTTTTTGTTATTTTTGTATGTTTATTTCTGTGCATAAATAAATTCTGTAAAAATTTGTGTATGCTCTATGTGATGTGTAGTATTTAAGAAAAATATAACATGTCCATGTTCAGTATGTTTTTAATTCTGTAAAAATGCTCAAAATAATTAAGAAATGACTTTTCATGATTTTTCATGCTCTGTATAGTGCTCCAAAAATTCTGGGAATTTTTGTGTAACCTTTATACACTTATATCTTGCTTTTTGGATTTTTGGATGAACTGTTATACATGGCTATTTATATAATTAGTTATAAAATGATTAGCAACCCTAATGACTTTAGGTTTTGAGTGATTTTGGATTGTTTATGATTAATGGTCAACTGTCCAGTGACAACCACATTATGGACATGTATGATGTATTGTTGTTTGCTCAGTTCTTTTGGATATTTTATTAAACTTAGTAATTACTTCAGACATTTTGTAAATAAATTACTTTATGCTTTAGTTTAACTTTTCCTTCATGAAGGAAAGTGTCGGTGCTTTGACCCAGGGGGTCAATCACCAACTAGTGAATTTGTATATTTTGTGCTCCCTCTCCCAGATGTGATGCAAGAAGAACACAATATTTATCCTGGTTCGTTCAAAAGAAGGCCCTACGTCTAGCGGGGAAGGATGGATTGTATTATCTTGCACCGAAGTGCTCGTACAGGGGGGTACAAGCTGGTTACACGGATGAACTCGAGGGAGGTCGAGGTCTAGAACTAGCAGGGCTACTCTAGGTGAGTCAGTTGATTGTTTGAGATGTTGATCAGGCAAGCGAGTGGTTTATAGGGTGTGCGGAAGACTTGTTGTCATTGGTTCTGGTGAGAGTTCGTGTGTGATTGCGGGTAGAGTCGATGATCGTCTCTTGTCCCGTGTGTCGTCTGTGTCATCTCTCTCTCCCTCTTTTATAGGCCAAGGGGAGGCTTAGGGTTGAAGGAACCTAGTAGGTATCGGAATGGGAGACATGTCCGTGCGCCATGCCTGCGACGAGACGTCGATCGCTGTAGCGGCATGTTCCTTCTGTACTTCCAGTGTTCCGAGGTATGGTGATGGCATATTGGTCGTCGCCGGGCGGTATGGCGTGGAACCTGCGAGTTCCATAGTTGAAGCGGGATGGATTGGACGGGTCCCATGCCGCAACAGTCGGGGATGAGGATTGAGCCCCCGGGTCGAGGGGTATCGAGGCCTGCGTGACCCCGACGTATCCCTAAGGACGCGGTTGAGGACTACCTCACCCAAGATTCGAGGGGGTGCTCCGTACCCGAGGCGTGGCTGCAGTAGTTGTACGGTCGACGGGTAATCTGGGTAGGAGTGATGACTTGACGGATTTGATCGAGGTAGTGAGCGCCCATGGCGTTAGGCGGGGGCGGATTCCATCATAGGATCCCCTTTTTCCCATACCGGGATCAGGTGAGCTGTTCGAGCCTCCTATTCGGGGGTCGTTCGTTCGACCCCCTGTCCGTCATTTCGAGGGGTTCAAAGTCGAGGGGGGGGGGAGGATCAACCTCTCTCTGCCATTCAAAAGGTCGAGGTTGGGGGTCGTTCGTTCGACCCTCCCTCCGTTGATCGAGGGGTCGAGGTTGAAGGTCGTTCTGCCTTCCGTCCCTCTGATCATGGGCTGGCCCATGATTTGGCCACTTCTATTGGTGGGGTAGGCCTCCGCCTGGCGGGCCTTCCTCCATTGCTCGGTCGACTGTTGGGTTTCGCCTGGATGTTTAGGCGTTAGATTATCGTGGGTTAGGGTACCCCTTATCTTTGTACCCGACAGAAAGTTATACTCAAGATGTTTAATCTGTTTTGTTCATCTTTTAAGTGTTGTTTGTGTATTGCAAATCATCATGTCTATCATTTCAAGCATCATCTAAGCATATCATTATATTGTGTAGATTGTTCGTTTGTTGGGTTGGATAATCCCTCTCTTGAAGGGGATTTCTCTCTTGCTGAATCTGAGCCCGAGTTCGTTTATCCCTCCAACTAAGGCAAGCCCCGGTGCATTCAAGCCTTCCTTGTATTTAAAATGTTTTATTTAAATACACTTATGGTTATTATTGCATTGTTCTTACTTTATTAAATTCCTACTTGATGCATAGCCTTCTCCTTGTGTTAATTGTACCTTATACCTTGACACTTGTTTAAACATGAAAACTTTTGCCAAAATTGCTTAGTATGCTTAGAGTTTTCTAGTAGGTGATTTCCGGTCACTTACACATAGCGTATTGCTTCGGCAAATGGTTATGCTCTTTTGAGAAAGGTTGTTGTTGGAAGTAATAATTCGTGACCGGGCGGACTCGGTGTTGGTGAGCCATCAGATGTGGATATCTGGTGAGCGGGTTCTTTCCGCCTGTGTCATTAGGAACCGTCCGTTGATGCATGACTAGGGTTGTGACTTTGGAGTACTTATCACATACTTTTGGAAGCCGGACTCTGGCTATTCTCGTCTTAAGAACGGTCAAACCGCACTGGGAGTGGAGAGATGGCGAGTGTAGTGTGTACCCTCCAAGTTAGCGAACTGGATGGAGGTGTACTGTGCTCTCGGGTGGCGGAACCCCGGTTTTGGCGAGAGGATCCAGGGAAAGGTAGTCATATGCGTGCTTTAGTGCTGCATATGCCGTGTGTTAGGGAAGCCCCAGCTGGGATAAACCGGTTCAAATCGTCGTGTTCCTCGGATATGGAAACATAACCCTGTCTTCTTCATCGTAGTTAATGAAACTTAAATTGGATACTTGTGGTTCCTTTCATGGATGGTTTATTACCCTGTTATCAATCATAAATTTAGATTGGTACATGAGTAATCTTTTAAATGAATAAAATGAATTTTCAATTCTTTTTATAATTACTCATTTATGCAAAATACTTGATTCTTGCAAACTACCCCTTGAATCATATGACTTGCATACCTTTTGTCCACCAAATATTTTCTTTTGTCGGATAAGTCTTGTTGAGTACCCCATACTCAGGGTATGTTAACCCCTGTTGCAGATGAGGGTCCCAGTCCGGTCTGTGTGGCTTCGTGCTGCATGACCGTTGTTTCAGTTAATGAGGATGAAGAGTAGTTGTCTTTGCTTGACTCTTGGGCAAGAGTACCTCGGTTGTTTGTATATACTCTAACAGCAGCTTGGTATTATGTTATCTTATGACACTTAAGTTATGTTTCAAAACTTATGGTTTGTAATATGACTTCAAATTTCCGCTACTTTGATGTAATATAAATTATTGTATTACTTCTGCAATGTTTATAATGAGGAGATCTTGTTCGGAAAGAAGTGAATGAACCATTGTAAAGTGGTGACACCTGACGGACTAATTAAGGATTGGATCATTTGTTTGGGATTAAGTCGGATGGACTATTAATCCTGGCAAGTGGGTCCTTTCTTAAAAGGTTCTGTCACACACGCCCTCAGGTACGCCCCTGTGGCGGGGTACTCAACCCGTCGCTCGACGCGTTACTGGCTATCGACAAAGATTGGCGGGTGAGGGGAGGCATCACCTAAGCAGATGGCGGACTCCGCATAGGTAGTCCACAGTCAGCCATTATCTGCCTACTACTAGCTTTCCTTCTTACTTTCAGTTGAAGTATTTCTATTGATCGGTCCAGGTCGAGGTCGTTGGCCTACGCTTTGGAACTTGGAAGAAGGACACTCATTATCTGAAGAAGTAAGCAGACCTATATATTCCCTTAACCTTTATTTTTTTAGATAATGGAAGATACTTCCCGCTTCTACGTTACCGCACACAGCGTTTACAAAATTACATAGTTTCAGCATTATTGCTGGTGTATCACGGAAACAAAGAAACACAAATATTATGCATGACAGAGTCTATTATTAAATTTCCATCCATGAGAGGCGAACAGCTCCAGCGTCGTGGTCTCTAATTTTCTGCTCGCTAACCTTTGTTTCATCATCACGCTGCAGCAGTGCCCAAAACCGCATCCAGTATGTTCCCCTGAAAATAGCCTGCATAAAAGATGTATATTTGCAATTTTGAAAAATAAGATCATTGCGACATCTCCAAATTGCTCGACATAAAGCAGCTACTCCAACTAGAATATATTTCTTCTCTTTTAATTCAAAATTTGATAGCCAATTCCCTAACATGTAGGATACAGAGCTAGGAGGGGTTAACCCAGTAGCTATATAGACAATCCTCCATATTGTCTTTGCATGATGACAATCAAAGAAAATATGTTTAATAGTTTCATTACAATTAAAAAACAACACTTTTGACTACCTTTCCAATATATTCCATTAACCTAACCAGTCAGAATCCTTATTCCAATAACCCTTAGCCCTAGCTTTCATTGAAGGAAGTGAGGGTCGACCTTTTGCCTTCGTATGTATCAACTAGCCGTTATCAGATCCGAGGTCTAATTTACTAGATTGGCAAAAGAGGCGGGTGTAGGACAAGAAGCCAATCATCATGCATTGTTCGGCATGACCGTAGTAGCAGCATCCATAGACTTCGCTCCGCCTACTCTGCGCTCGCATGCCAGGGTCGATGTGTTTACCTACAAAGCAGAAATTCCACATGTGCCTGCGGACACCAGGCTTATCCTAACCGGTAGCGAGCATCAAGATTCGCGCAGAGGAGGGGGCGGCGGCCGGCTGCGGAGGACGCCGGTGTGCAACGACCGGGACCAGTGGACGCCAGTAGCGGCGGCCAGGGGCAGAGGACGCCGGGGGGAGGGGCAGCCGAGGTTGCGGCCGGAGCCGGAGGACGCCGGGGTCGGCGGCGGCCAGGGGCGGAAGATCAACGCCGGGGTCGGCGGCTGCCAGAGACGGACGACGCCGAGGTTGGCGGCGCTGGAGCCGGGAGCGGCAGAGCTAGGGGCGCCGAGGTCGACAGCCCGGAGCCAGGAGAGTCGGAGATAGCTTGACGCGGTGGAGACCAGGCAACAGGCGAGCAGCGCCGTGCGGGTGCGGGGGCCGGGGACGGATGGGAGAGAAAGAGATTAAAAAATAAAAAAGAAAGTGGGACCCACAACGAGATGGACGGCTAAGATAATCCATGTGATCGCAAGAGCATGTGGGCTTGCATTTCCCGGTTTACCTACTATCGTGCCATGCATTGGCACACACGCTCCGCTATGGCATTGTTGTGGTTCTGAGTCAATGCCTTTACCGTGTTGTTGTGGGCCTGAATTTTCCAATCCTAGAGAATCGAATAGGATTGGCTGGGTTGGACATCGAGCCAAGCATCCAACCCAGAAGCAATTATCACGAACACTTGCTCTTGAAAGGGTCAGCAATTTTCTCGAATACACAAAAGATTTGCGTATCATTTTAATTAAGAAGGAGAGTTTAAACATACAAACGACGCACTTCTGATGAGCGCTCTAGGTGGTCTTACAACTAAAGCCGGACCAACCTAGGGGACTGCTTCAAACCTCGATATTACATAACTCGTAAACAACTAAACTATGAGCACCCCAAAACAACTTTAGAAAGCAAGGTGCCTCCGCTCCTGGGCGTGCGACCCTACTCCGTCGTCCGAGAAGAGCATTCTTCTACCAACCTTGTTATTGGTCGTCGGAAACAACTCGTCTAGAGCTGTCACTCGGCTCGGCGTCAAATATCAGAAAGGCATGCAGTGATAGATGACAAATGCCCGTAGTTTAGCGACATGGGAGCTAGAAATGTCACATGCCGATCGACACACAATTTCAGCCTCAATTACTTGCGAATGCAATGAAACTTTCTGGAAACATGTCTCAAAGATATAAAAACACAAGATCTCTGTATATATAATGATGCATCTGTTTCTACACACGCGTGTCAATCGCTCCAATCATACATCGCTATACCTACATCTACTTCTTCCTGACATCCCTTCTTATTCTACTAACACTACAAAAAGTAAATACAGAATAATACCTTACAGAAAAAATGAATTGTTCATGCAAAACTCTCAGAAAAATAATATGCACACTACCCTTTTCGACATAATGACCCAAAAAGAATAATAAATAGGCTAGCCAAGTAATTCAAGCGCTCTTACAAAATTTTCTGGCAGAATACGTAGTCCTCCTCATATCCGTGATCTTTTGGGTATATACAGACTGAGTCAACACACAGGCCCCCTTTTGTATGCGTGCAATCAATCTGCATCATAGAGAACTTGAGTTCCGTCACCTCATCTGAACTCGATATGATGAAATCACCGACGTGGTAAAGGATCCATCTTCCAGGATTAATTAGGTAAGTCTCGGATGCAGTATGCTGGTCATCTGAAGTTGAAAGCTGGAACCGTGTCGGCCTGATGTCCCAGCCGTGGATATTCTCAGAGCCATGGCCTCGTCGGCCCATCCGCTTGTGCGGCAGGCCCAAATGGAGCCGGAAGAATAGCCTGTATGAACCAGCAGGAAAGCAGAAATCAATCTCCCCACCTACCTCAAGCCACCAAATCTGCTGAAGATAGGCAACACTGTGAAATCTGCAATAAAAACGATGGCACTTGGTTATCTCTTATGCGGGTGAGTTCAGCAATTGGTAAACATGAAAATGAGATAAAGCTCAAACTACTACAGGTGGATCAAACTACAACAACACAACATGCGAGGTGAATTTCTTTTTGTAAAGATGCCTGAGAGAACTGATGTGAAAGCAAAACTATCAGGGTCATTGCACAAGTACAACAAAGCAGCTCACAATAAGGGGTGCTTGGATCAGGCCTGGTTTGGTATGTTTCGGCATCCAGTTTAACTCCAAATTAAGTCCTGAGCATTTGAATCCAAACTAAAACGGATCTACACATGCTCTGAGTTGCAGTAACTGAAACCCCATAAAGCTATCATTCGGAATTTCAGAAAGTTAATCTAGATGACAACAACCGGCAACGTGGTGAGGTGCTTACTGATTACATGTAAGAACAGTATATACAGGGACCAAAATGTACTCAACAGTCAAGTCATATAAGTGCAATAAACCAGATCACATCAGAACAAATATTATGGATGTTCAATTTGCATCAGTAGCCATAAGTAGCCTTTCTGATGACACTGAAGTGACATTGGTTGTATGCAGCAGGCTGATTGGCTTCAGGATTTTATATATGTACAGTGGCACTACTGAAGATAACATAGTCAGAGCACACAGCCAACAAATAAATCATGGTCCTACACATATCAATCACACCCAGTACTATACTGGCTTTCTAATTTGTAAGTTGCTGCTGACAATTTGGATAAGTTGTCCGGCACTGAGGACATCTATCATCACAAAAATATAACATAGGCCTTTCTTGGGTAGGTATGTGAAACAAAGATGCGTGTACCCGGAAAAGAAATCTTCATCCAGCTCATTGACAATGTTCATGGAAAAAGAACAAGGATTATAAGATCAGATTATATTGTCTTACACTTCTCCTATATTACAGGTGCCTGAATTTTAAGATAATTTCAGGCACCACCCTTGTACTACTAATTACTATAAGTAAACTATCACTTTTGTGATTTGTTATTTGTCTTTGTATTATAACATATCAAAGTTTTGTCCTTGTCTTACTATAGAAATAATTGTAAATTGTTAAATTATTTTTGTGTCAACATATATCAAATTTTGTAGGTTGTTGTTTGGTGTTTTATTCTCGAAACTAAAAATTACAGATTATGTCTACAAAAATTACAACAAACGAAAACTGTAATTATAGTACAAAATATGTGCAATTATTGTCGCCTGAAAAAAAAACTAAATTTCAGGCATCTAAAATTTAGCAAGTCCCATTGTCTTATTAAGGAACGTAACAAAAGTCAAGCAATTACCAAAGAGATTCCAATATAACAAAATATAGTAATAGATGATGTAAAAGCATGGCATGATAAAATTATTCCATGATTTCATTTTGTCGTGACGGTGACAGTTTTCATGGAACGCGATCTTAACCTCCTAACGAATACAGCCCTTAGAGCATCTCCAACAACTCCTCAAATCCACTTGGTATTCTTATTTTTTTGGAAAAAACACGAAAACACCTCTCCAACAACTCCTTAAATCTACTTGATATATTTACCAACTTGGTAAACATCGCCCCGGACTTGATAAATCTCCGCACTTGTAAACAACTCCTTAAATCCACTCGGCGACTTTTTTCGCCGGCTCCCTCCCGCGCCCGCGTGGCATCTCCCGCGCGCCAAACTCTTCCCGCGCCATCCCCCGATAAATCTCTTCCCCCCGTCGCGCGCCCGGCGCGGCTGCTCGGCGACCGCTCGCCCCCGACTGCTCGCCTGCCGCCCCTGTGCTGCCGCTCGCCCTTTGCCGCCCCTGCCCGCTCGCGAAGGCCGTTGTCGTTACGAAGGATAAGCGGGGCTCTTCGTTCGTTAGCAGGGCTCTTTGTTTCGTTAGCGGGCTTTTTTGATTTGGCAAGTGGGTTTTAAGGAGTTATTGGAGAGAAGTTTTTTTTCCACTTGTCAAATATTTTAGCAGCTTGCTAAACCATAAGATTTAACAAGTCAATTTTAAGAAGTTGTTGAAGATGCTTTATGGGAAAATGAAAACAAAAACGAAGTAAGTACCTTGATTCCTCTGTGGATAGGTCAATACCTCCTATCATCCCTCCCCGTGATAGACATAGACTTTGAGGAGATGGACATGCAGAAACCTCCCTTGTTCTTCTCGATCCAAAATTCCTACTCAAATAACTGCTTTTAGTTAGACCATCGCAGACAAAAAGACACTCATCCCAGAACAAACATATTATTGAAAAGGGGATCAAACATGAAAAAACAAACAGGTTCTACTAATATAATGCAACTTCTCTTTTTTTTTCCAGCTAGCACTAAAACCATCCTCTACCAAAAGCAAAAGCATTCTGATTGTTTGAAACAGACTATAAAGAAAAAGAAAAAAAACCTTGGCGCCGCCGTGGAACGGGGTGGGCCGGCATAGGCGCTTGTATATCTCCTTCTTGATCGCGACAGAGGAGCAGCACCTGCCACTGGCATTGCCTTCGGCCGCCGCGTCATCGTAGCCGCAGTCGTCGTCGTCGTCGGCCGCGGCCGCGAGTGCGGCGAGGTACCTGTAGTTGGCGGGCAACTTGGCGGCCCAGATGCAGTCGGCGGAGGCCGCGCCCCGGAACGCCCGGTTGAGGCAGGCCACCTGGCAGATCTCAGCCGGGTCGAGGTAGAGCAGCACCGCCGCGACGCAGCTCTCCGGCATGTCGCCCAGCGACGTCGTCTGCCCCCACCCTCGGCCGTACCCCTCCGGCGCCACCACGCTCGACGCTCCCACCCCCATCCAAGTTTTGGATTACAACAGCTCCAATGCCTGGAGATCGAGTGGAGGCCTCTCTTCTCTATCCTGCAGTAAGCGACAGTTTTGGATATATAACCGCCGATCGGCCGGTTCTTCGTCAATTCAAGCACGTACTTGCATGCATGCTTGAGTCTAGCCCCAAGACCATGCAAGCATGCATGCATGCATGGGGTGCTCTCTCAGATAGCCACACGCGTGGATGGAGAAGAAGAAGAAGAAGGCGAGTCAAGGGGAAGAGGGGTGGAGACGTGGAGGTTGGAACAGAAGGGTCTTGGGGGGTTGCGACGGAGGAGAGAACTAGGCCCCGGATGCCTTGCTGTCTTGCTGACCCTAGCCTCGTATAACAATAGCACACTTTTCGGGTGGATCAGTGGTGCTTCTGGACAAAGAAACTGGCTCAAGCAAGTGGATATTGTTGCTTTGGGAAATCATGCATGGCCACGTCGTTCGCGGTAGCCGGCACCGGCAGTATTGTTTTGGCTAAAGATGAGTAGCAGTGGCCAGCGAACGCGCGGGGCAATGGTCGTTGTCGCCATGTAGGTTAGATGTCCATTCTGTACTCTTCAAGAACAACATCTACAAACAATGATTTAGCCTCTAGCTGGCAGTATCAGAACATTTCACTCCTTAATAAATCTGTACCGTTAGTATGACGAGCTAGAAAAGCTAGCGTTTTTTTTTTCTTTTTAGGAGGACAGCCAGCAGCAGTACTTCTAGCCTTTGTGAAAATTCAGTTAAAATTCTGTACAGGAGATCCTGTCATTTGATAGTTTAACGCATAACAAAAGTCACAGTCAGTAATGGAAATTCGTGGGCACGACCACTGGACCAGCCTGAAAGCCACAGCATATCAGAAGAAGGTATCCATCCACGTCGATCGGCATGTATATGTCTGCCAGGATCAACTCATCAGCTGCACTTTTCTTCTACAGTACAGGCAGCAAAGCTGCCCTTTTGCAACCAGAAGAGCCAAAAACCAAAACCACCGAGATGATATCTCGTCATCAGAGGAAAAGAGCTCGAAAGCGAGGCACCCTGATTGCACGGGATTACTCTAGTCTAGATCACCTGGTCGCGTCGTTATCAACAATCCAACGCACAGAGGCAGAGGAGGTGTTGGATCTTGCGCGTCGTTTCGATTCATCTGCAGGACAGCAGATTAGCGACGAGGTCCAATCCATATCCATCCAGGGGCTTCGAATGAATCCGGAAGGATCGGTTCCGCGGTCAGCGAGACTGCGAGACGCCTCTGCTCGGCTCTGCTCTGCTCTACTCGCTCGATTTCAATCAGGGAAGGTGTAGCACGTCACACGCGGCAAGTGGCGCTCCCGTTTCGGATAGATCACGACGACACTGTCAGTCATCGCCTCGTACTCCGGAGCTGATAAGTGACGAGGCTGGAGCAGCGTACACGCATGCGTGCGTGCGTGCGGCCGCATGCGTCCGTCGACCGGCTGCTGCCATACGAATGTTTGCTGCCAACTTCTCTTCGAATTGAGTTTTCAGTTTTCTCATCTTTCGGATAAGTCTCGGCTCATTTTTCTGCTATATTGAGTTCATGTTTAATTGGAAAATGGCCATGTATCGTTGTTACTAGTATGTCTTGCCCAGTTTCCCATTGTTTAATTATTTATATTGTACTCCCTTCATTTCAAATTGTAAGTTATTCCAAGAATTTTGGAGAGTCAAAGCATTTTAAGTTTGACAAAAAATTATAAACAAAACTATAAAGATTTATAACATCAAATAGGTATACTACGAAAATATAATTGATAACGAATCTAATGATATTTATTTGATATCATAAATATTATTATATTGTTATATAAGTTTGGTCAAATTTGAGAAACTTTGACTCTCCAAGATTCATGGAATGACTTACAATTTAGGATGAAGAGAGTAATATATATATATATATATATATATATATATATATATATATATATATATATATATATATAAAAGTATTTTTGGGCAGCTAATTCTTATCCTTGAAACGGAATGCAAGTGCGAGTGTTTAGGCAGAGAATTTGAGAAAGGCATCTCTCTTGGCCCCTCCACGTTTCGCATCGACGATAACAGGGCCATACGCGGTCTCTAGGCCCCTACACCTGGGCCCCCATACGCAGTCTCTGGGCCCGTGGGCGTGGATCCGAGTCAGCAGACGGACCCAGTCACCTGTGGGCCTTGGCAGCTCTATCCACTTCCAGGGCATGGCTTTATTATTTAACATTTCCTCAGCAGGACTATTTAGGTCTTGTCATCATTAAACCATGGAGTGTATTTGAACTAATATTCACTCTAATGTCTAATCCACTTCAATCCATATGGTTTGAAGTGGATAAATACGTATCTAAATGAGACCTTAAATGAATTTTCGATTGGAGGTGTTATCGCATCGCTTGAACTTAAAAAGGAGATGTTTTAGATTTTAATTGGACTGGATCTTGGTCCATCACCATCTCTTGGTGTAATTGGTTACACAAACCTAAGTTTCACAAGATCTTGCTAGCGGTCACCACTTAAATTGAAAAGCTTCCAAACGTCACCTACTACTATCTACTGCATTGGCTGCACATGAATGATGAAACTAGAGAATCTGAGGGCCACACGTGGACAATGACCGCTTTCGTCATCTTGAATTTTGATACATATCACGAGTGTCTATCTGCACATTTTGTCAGGATTGTCTCAATAAACTGACCAATCAAAGCTAGCAACAATCGTACTTTGAAATTCCAATTTCCATTGTGCACAGTAGTTGCGTCAGTTACGTTCACTGCATCAAATTTCAGATGAGCGTGACGCGCGTGGTTTCGTGGCATGGACTGTCACCTGAAGTATTATAAGCAGCATTGCCTTAACGTAGCGTAGAAACACAAGCATTGCCTTGTAACGTAGCGTAGAAACACGCAAGTTTGTCCATGCATGGGCTGCTTGCTCATGGAAGACCATAATTTTCAAATCATATACTGACCCATAAGTTTGAATTCCATCGATGAAGATAAATTGCTGCTGCAACCATAGTCCAAAATGGTTGGCTGTGAGGAAATCAGAACATTCCAATATTATGATCATTTGCTAAACACAATGGCTGCTGCTTTTTAAAAACCATCAGTGCCTAAATTTCTACATTTGTCACTGTTTTAATACAAGTTGCAACATTCTAGACAGTATGCTGAATGAACTGGAGCCAAGTACTGAAATAGTGAAATGAACGACCAGTATACATGATACGAAATACTGAGTGGCACCAAGTTCAAAAGCAGAGATCTTACAACATTTGCTCGAGATATCACTAATTTGGTCGTCCTATGATCCTTGAGCAATGCGGTGCATTAGTGCATTACCCGTCAGCAATAGTGCAGCAAGCTTATACATATAATAACGCACATCTACGCAGCACTTCAGACAGTTGCTCGAGCAGGCCATCAGACGAATCTGCACTGTTTGATTTTACTAGCTGAAAACCTCCTTATTGCAAACAGGGCATACCTGCAGCGTTATGCATGCCACTAAAGGCTTAGCAGAGATCATGCTTTCTCAGGATAAGAGGTGAAAAAATACTAACATGGTTGCAAGTTTGAAAATGCAGAAGCAGAAACATTTGGTCTGAAAATGGCGGGGGTTTGAGGTGCTGAGTTTCATTGAAAAAAATTACCAAATGATCAATCCATATAGCCATAAAGAACGTCTAATATAGTTGAGACAATCACCCCTATGAATGTCGTCATGCACACCTACCCTCATGAAAATCTGATTCTGTAAAAAAGATTACTTAGCTATTGTGCCTCACTGCCTCTTAGTCTTAGGTATGCAGACCGTTCAGATACTGTGAAACGAAGATGTAACTTGTAAGATTTCTACATCGCATTTAACCTCGGGTCACTGCTCAAGATATATAATAGTTGGCAAGCAAATTTGATGTGCCATACAAAAACGATAACATGTTACGAGGCACGATAGCTTTCATACTCCTAAATCCTAATAGAAAAAATATATGGTGCCCTTGTTAGCTAAAGGGCAATGTTGCAATGTTTCAAAAATCATTACAAAAATCATTTATATAGTACACCTAAAGTTAAGTGCAGCCGCAACAATTTACTAGTTTAAATTTTATTTTTGATGTTGAGATTAAAAAATATAGAAGTGTCACTGTCAGAACATGATGAAGTGCCAGGGTGACTGCTTGTCTATTTAGTTTCTTGACACCTAGGATTAATTTCAAACTGAATTGTTGCGACTATACTTAACTTTGTGTGTACTACATACATGATTTGTGATGTTTTTTTGAAACATTGCAACACAGTATTTTAGCTATATCGAGGGGCACCACCCCCCTTGGGCACCAAATCTGCAGTCGTCCTAATAAATAATTCCAACACAGGTGAACTGACCAGGAACTACAACAATTCCTAGAAGGATTGAAGATGTACCACCAACCTATGTACTACTCTCTTCATCCAAAATTATACTGGTTGTTCTAGATACATAGCATTTGTTATGCATCTAGAGAATTCAAAACGACCTAGTTTGGAACGGAGGGAGACATAATAAAAAGCTACAGATTAGGTGTCTAGGTAACTTACCTTATTGATCTGTAACCATTTAGCGACACAACCTTGATGGTACTGATGTGCACAGGGCAATTTAGTAAGCCTATCTCGGTTCTTGTATGCCATACAGCAGATCACACATCTGCATAAATACAAAAGAGTGAGTAGCGAAATGATTGGTTACTTAAACAGCATAAGTAATACAGTACAAACATAGATAAACACCTGGTAGCAGTGTCATAGAATGCAACAAACAACTAGAAAACATATTCTTCAAATCTTATAACTAATCAGTATTGCCACTGCACTTCCAAACATACAAAGTGTTGATCAAGAAAAAGGAAAAATCAATATCCTAACCAGCTAAAAAAACATACTCGTCATGTTTTTCCTTTCTTGAGAATATCCCAATTTTGTAAGTTGAAGTTGGCAAGAGTGCTATGACACTTTCAGGCAGCCCTTTGCTTTCGGTACCAATGACTTCCCCTAACTGTTGCAGTTCCTGAAATAAATGAAAAGAAAATCCCATTTCTTTAAAACTCGAAAACATATATCTCTATAATACTGATAGACAGAAGGTGGCAATAAAATAGAATATGCACCTAGCAAAACATATTGGTTACTAGAACCAAAAGCTAGCTGGGACATACCACTTATGGAAGCATAGCAACAAACGAAAAAAGAGGGGAGGAGGCAAAACAAACACACCTCATAAGTCATATTATCTGGATCAATCCCATCCTCCTCCACTACCTGTACAATGGTAATTGGCATAATAGATGGAAGTGTGTATTGATTGTCCAAAATACTTGCTAGAAATGTATACCTGAGGAGGTCTACTTGCAGAATTATTGCCTCTATCAAACGCTGAGGATGATGTTGGCTTTCTTCCTATACAGGTAATTTGAGACAACAGACTGGAACTTAATCTGGGAAATAAATTGACTCCAACATCAAAGAATATAGTGTATGCAACTAACCATTATAGTCACTAAGTGAAGTGTTGGCTAGTTTGCCCTCCATTTCTTGCAACTCTCTAGCTAAAGCTTCATCAACTGCTAGTTGCAACTCATAGTTTACATCTACTGATGTCTTTTGTTCATTTGATGTCCGATCATGGCCATAGCTACAACTTGGAGTCAAATGAGTTCTAGATGAACCGCTACCATTACTTCCTTGAATTAATTGATACAATATTTCCTGAACAGGGTGGATGAACAGGCAAGTTAATTTAAGGTTGTACTTGTCAAATGATGCTGACAGCTTCAGTACAAAGGATAACAATGGTCAGAAGCAGCACATAGCAAAAGGTAATAATAATACATTGTCATGAATTTCATAATGGAATTCCGTAGATTCTAATTTCGAGCTCACACCTCAAATTTATGGATCGGCTATCTTACACATGACAAACCTGTGCAAATGAATATTATCAGCAAAATAGTAATAGATAATTTATAACTTTTCAACCAAACCATTATGGATCTAGGACTCAATACCATACCAACATAACCAGTGCTTAGTATTAACTCCTAAAAAACATTGATTAACAATTTTCCCATAATATCAAAGCCCACACATATGAGGAACACATAGTCACCCAACCAATTAAAGAAGACCAAATGAAACAGTAGCCAACCTGATCTTGAAGAACTTGGGCAAGATCGTCGTCGTCATCAAAGAAGCACCCACCATAATTCTCTTCAATGGCATACGGTAGAGGGGCATTCATATAGCCGACATATACTTTCTTCTTTCCAGTTTTGTTGCCTAGCAGATACATCCTCACAAGCACCTAAAAGGGAAGCTCACAGAGTATTGCTTGATCAGGTTCCATGTAAATACACCACATTCCATGTAAATACACCACATTGCAATCACACTCCCTCTCCGTAGCAAATTTTTTCAACTTACACATGGACCCCCTCAAAACTCATAAGCATTGTTCATTTGTTCTACATCTACAAGAGCATAATTTCAATCTATGAGGTGAGCACACAACTGATGAGCTACAAGGTCATAACTGTAACTCCCTCTGAAGCTGCAATCATGCAACTGTAGATCTAAGACCCTTGTTAACCTTTCCCATCCTCCAATCCGGGGCCCAAAGGACCAACACTAAATATGATTATACGCTAACATACAGATTCATCTCCCATGAGAAAAAAAGATCAATCTCTTTCTGTCAGAGAAAAAAAAAACAGACTGATCTCTTGCGCAATCTATGCCCCAATTCCACTAACGCAGACCACAAGTCCACAAGAACTCCCGAGTCGCAACAAGCCACAGATAAAGCAGCTCGGCGCCTCGCACACATCTCATCCCCGGCACATTTTGAGCGCAGACATATTGAAATTGAATAAACGAATCTGCCAGAACTTAGGAAGCGGGAGAGGAAGCTAACCTCGTGCGCAGGGGGGAGATCGCTGCGCTGATCGGTTAGATTTGGCGAAGATGGAAGGGGCCGAGTGAGGACTGAGGAAGGAAGCGCGGCCGGCGGCTCACCGCTTTGCCTGGAATGGCCGCCTCGCGTAATCACGGTCTTGTGGACCGACCCTACCCAGCGTCAGCACAGTGACGGGCGTGCGGGCGCCGGGTCCTCAGTAATGACTAATGAGTTGTCTGGACCCACCTGTTAGAGCGTGGGTGTCGTGTCGTCTGCCGGCCGGCCGTTGGGTGTTCTCCGCCTCGTTGAGTCCGTTGTGTCTTGTGCGTGGGGTCTCTCCCTATACACGCTGCCATGTGTGCTGATTAGGACTTAGAAAAGTATAATAGAAGGCTGTAAACTGCCTAAATACTGATGTGGAGGAGAGAAAAGAGGAGAGAGAGAGGAGAAATGGGTTGTAAGGTTACAGCCAATCCAGACACAATAATCAAGAAAGTTTGTGAGAGAGACAAATGAACTCTATGTTCATAATAAAGTGCAAATATATAAGTGAGATGAGAGAAGGCCTTACAACTAAGTGTAGGCTTTATTATTAACCTTGCTCGGAGGCGTCGACGGTGGTGCATTAATGAATTGAACGTTGAGTAACTTTGTCCCCTTATTATGCAATGCCGTCAACACATTTTTCTTTCATCGCAGATGATTTTTTTTTCTTTAAGGTCACAAAAATATTCTAAATCACAAATGGAAACAATAAAAGAGAAATTTTAGAAAAACAGTTAAGGCTTAGGACCTTTCAGACCCCTAATAATTAGTATCTGCTGGTAGTAGACACAAATAGGTGCAACTAATAAAATATATAATTGTTGACTGGGCATCTAAATAATAACTCTCTCTCTAGTTAAACCAAATGTGAGATAGTAGCATCTAATAGTTATCTTAGTAGCATTGTATTATTAGTTGTACATCCAAACACCCTTCTAGCTAATAGTTAGATAGCTAATATTAGATATGAGCTATTAGCCAGCTAACTGTTAGTCGATAATAAATCCAAACATGACCTTAGTTGGTTGACTTCCTTGTGATAAGGCTTGTCGTTTAGGATAGGACAGGTGCTCACATTTTCTGTCAAATATTATTCTAAAACTACATAATGTGCTAAGCAATAATGAGGAGTCTAGTGACTTAAAAAAACATTTGGATATTTTGTAGGTCCTTTATATAGCCTAGTAAAGCAAGAATGGGTCCCTCGTCGATTGCTTCGTTACTCATGAAAGCGAGGATTTTCTCTCCTGGCATGAGTGACTTGATTCGGCCCACTTGGCCACTTATGCTCATAACTCATAAGGTTAGCCTTGCTCTCAAAGACAATGCGAGGAGGGCAAAGGGAACCAGCTCAACCAAGTACTTCCTCCATCTCAAATTATAAGTTATTGTAATTTTTGAGAGATAAAATATCTCAGTCAAACTCCCAACATATAAATAAGACACTGAACGACTATCCTATAACCAGAGGCGAAGCTCCTTACTAAAAGTAGTGGGTGCAAATACACCATCAAAAATTAAAAATCAGGGAGAAATATTAAAATTTCACCGAATATGCACCATGTATGATATAAACCCCTCTCCCATTCACTTAATTGATCGTGTGCATAACTCATGTAGGGATTGGAATAAAATTCTTTTTTTTCCTAAAAAAGTATTTTTGAAGAAAAAAAAGTAAATTGAAAAAACAGGACCTAACTTCGTTTAAGGAAAACGTGACGCATCTACGTGTTCGGCCTAGCTGCATCTCTGTTCGCAGGCCATGCATGCGTAGTCATTGCGGAATGCAGAAGACAGCCCAGCCCGCAATTGGCAGCGTACGGAGGTAATGGCCCGCCGAGCTGGCCCAGCTACGCTACATTGCTTTCTTTTTATTTGATGACTGAACATTTTGCCAGCCAGATTTTTTTTTTCGCGCCACAAGTACTAAAAATTAAAACAACGCATGCACCCATCTCATGTTTTACACGAACAACCCTGAACTGCGTCACTCCTTAACCGTTTCAGATTCAGACACCAGACATCGCAGACACTGGCGGAGCCAGAAATTTACCGCTGGGTATGCCACATATACAAAATTTCAAAGCAAATGTGCAATACAACGGAAGATAAGTTATAATGGCCATAACAAATCCATAACGATAACAAAAGTACAAGTTCTAAATATAAATAATTAAGGAATCTTACAAAATTGTAAAGGCTATTGCAATATAACTCTACGGGTCTGTTTGGTTACAACTCCCTAAAGTTTAGCCACTAAATTTAGGTGATTTTAGTCCCTAAAGTGTCAAACAACCCCCTAAAGTGCTCAACTAAACTTTAGGGGCACTTTAGGGGGTTGTTTGACACTTTAGGGACTAAAATCACCTAAATTTAGTAGCTAAACTTTAGGGGGCTGTAACCAAATGGGCCCTACAATCCCCTTGTGGAGCGGGCCGAGAGTTTCACAATTATTATGTGCTAGCATAAGTGCTAATTGCATATTACTCTCGTTACTCTCAATCTAAACAGAATGAGTATTTGGTATGTATGTAAAGGCTTTTTTTTTGCCTTTGCAGTTTTCTCCCACAATGCCAATATGCTAACAGACTTCTTCATCATCTATGTTACGAGAATTAAGAATACAATCACAAGAAATAGAACAAGAAATTTTCAATAGAAAACTGAGTGGATCTAGGGTGTTCTGCATCTGCTCTGCTTACCTTCCTTGAAGCCAACCAGGCCCGAGGGGAGGGCCAGTCAGCCACTCGACCGAACACCAGGACACTGACGCCGGTCGCTAGAGGGTGCTGTAGAAGGGGCGCCACCACCGCTGCCGCCACGGCTCCTTCGCACTGGGATTGGGAGGCAGGCAGGCAGCCGCATGGGCCGAGCTGGCAGGGGGAGGGGAAGGGGAAGGTGAAAGGGGCTATGGCGAGCCGACTAGAGTGGGGGAGCTGGCGAGGCGCTGCCCGCCGTATCCGGTTGCTAGAGTGGGAGAGGTGCTCGTGTTGCCGTAGTGTCGTTGCGGTGCGAAGCAGCCGACGAGTAGGGAAAGGGGCAAGCGGGTGGGGGCGACATGGGCGAGCAAGACTATTCTAGGCTTCGTTCATTTCCTTCGTGGGCTACTAGAAACGAATGTTGTTTGGGCCTATGAGTCAGTATGACATCAATGTACCAAAATAAGTATAAACATGTGTATACTTAGGGCATGTTTGGTACAACTCTGCTATATTAGTGAAGTTATTTTTTTAGAAAATAGCTTCATGAGCAACTCTCTAGGTGAAGCCGAGCTATTTTTGAAAAAGTGTTTGACAAAACAGCTTCACCAACAACTTTATGCACGAATATGAGAGAGAAAGAGGGGGGAGAGTTGTGATAAGCTACTATTTTCAGCTTCATCCCACTTCATATCTTTGTGAGAGTGGAAGAAAATCAGCTTCACGGGAGAAGATGTTTTGAAAAGAGGTGTTTGAAAAAAAAAACAGCTCATAACAGTTTCATGAAATTGTTGTGAGCTACCAAACATGCCCTTATTATTTTGTTCTCTCAAATTTTAGGTATACCAAGGAATAAAGGGGCATACCTATGCCGCCGCCCATGATGGCAGAGCACTTGTGCGGGATAGTCGAAGAGAAGAGAGGAGCGGGAAAGGCACACGTTCGCCGTCGACGGTCAGCCGTATGCGGCTTCCGACTGAGCAATCTGGGCAAAATAGGCAGTAGGCGGCACGTTTGGTTGGCGTAACAAGTTAGTTGGAATATAGCGGTTCATGGATATTAAGATAAAGATATTGATGCATGTTTGGTTGAGTAGATGAAACGAGTTATTTTTTTATTTGGTTAGATGGATGGAAGTGAATGAGATTAGAATAGTTGACTAATTCTATTAATTATTTACAAAATAATAACAACTATTTATATGTAAATAAATATTCACTATTACTAGTTTTTCCATGATAATCACTAATTTAAAATAAATATGTTAATTAGCTCCCCTAATAACCTTATTAGCATATGAAACATGCACAAATTAATATACTAGCACTTATAAAAACTAATTATACCATTATAATTACTAAGTAATAATATAGCATACTAATAATTCTTAATTTATCTATAAATGATAAAGATTCGAAGACATATTCACAAGATTTTTACAAACCATAGAATCAAGCATCTGATCGAGAATATATTTCATGTCCATAGATTTGCTAGTCTCAATCCTCTGTCTAACCAAACGCCACTAATGCATGGATAGTTCCATCCTATCTTATCCAATTCAAACAATCAAACACACACTATGGATTTGTTCTTTGCGGGGCCCTGAAGCTACGTACAAGGTCCATTCCGTCGTAAGCGAGGAAGAAATGTTTCGCTTTTTGCCACCACCTATGTATGTCCGCTAGCCTTTCACATTGGAGGTGCATATAAGCTTCTCAAGAACAATCTTACAAGATGCAGTAACAATCGTGTTTCATCTCATTGCCCTGTGGTGGCAGATCATGAGCATCGAATCAATCATTATCTTACCAGTTTCCACCACGCTGCTGAACGAAGACTTTGGTAACTGGTGTGCACAATCAGTAGTTCAGTGCTGCAAAAAGATCATGCTGACGGTCGCTTTTGCACACAAAGTCGACACTGAAAAGGCCTCCCTCCCTTGAGTTCCGTAGTTTCGTCACGTCTTTTTCCGCCGGGACGCGAGAAGCTCTCGCGCTAGCCCGATTGCCCCAGACTCAAATGCTGCTTGCAGGTTGCACAGACAGCAGTGTACAGAGTACTAGGAAGGTGGAGTGTACTGGCTCTCGACCGGTGAGTGTCCCTGACCAACCTGACCAGCCATGTGCTCTCGACCTCTCTGATTGCCCACCAGTCAGCAGTAGCAGTAGTACGCAGTGTGCCAAAGCCAGCAGTACGTAGTATCATGTTCACGTGGCATCCATTCAGAGTACTGTTTATCACTTACGGCGTACCTACTCCTACTAGATTACTCCAATATTCAGCCTGTTCGCTCGGCTTTTCAGCCGGTTTAAATTCAGTCGGAACAGTATTTTTCTCTCACAAGATATCAGCTAGAAGTGAATAATCCTGCCGGAACAATGCATAATCCTACCACACAAACATGTCAATTGGCAATAGGCTAGGACCTATTAACATTCCGTCGGATATACCAACTAAATTTTAGTTAATTAAGGACTTATTTGGTATAACTTATAGTAGCTTCATGAAGCTACTGTGAGTTGTTTTTTTTTTGTCAAACACCTCTTTTCAAAATAACTTTACTCATAAAGTTGTTTTTCTTCCCCTTTCATAAAGATATGAAGTGAGATAAAACTGAAAATAGTAGTTTATCTGTCGGTGTTATGACCCGGGGTCAAGACCACCAATGAGTAAATTTGTATATCGCGTGCTCCCTCTCTCAGACGTGATGCAAGATGGACACAAGGTTTATCCTGGTTCGGGCAAAAAAGGCCCTACGTCCAGCGGGGGAGGATGACTTGTATTATCTCGCACCCAAAACGTGCTCGTACAGGGGGGTACAAGCTGTGTTACACGGGGTTGCTCAGAGTGAGCTGCGGTCTAAGGCTAGCGGGTTTGCCCTAGGCTGCGGGTTTGCCACCCAAGGGGTCGATCGAGTGGCGGGGTGTGTATGCGTGGAGTGTGAGAGTCTGAACTGAAGTCTCGGAGATTTTAGGATCCAGCCCTTTATTCTACCTCGGCGTCCCCTTTTATAGACCAAGGGGAGGTCCGAGGGTACAGGACCCTAACCGTGGCGGTATGGATGGCGTGTTCTCGGCACAGTGTTGGCGAAGGGACGACGTTCACTGTGTTGGCATGGTCTTCCCGTCCTTCTGGCGCTCCCGGTCGTGGTGGCAGTGGAAGTCGCCGCGACACGGCACATCGTCCGCAGACGGGCACGAATCCCACGACTGAAGCGAGACAGGGCGGATGGGACACGCCCCATACTGGAGTTGTCGGAGAGAGGGGTCGAGCCCCCCGGTCGAGGGAGGGGTCGAGCCCTGCGCGGCTCTGTCGTATCCCCGAAGTCATCGTCGAGGGCCGTACTGTTCACTTTTCGAGGGGTGCTGCTGGAGTCCGTACTCGCGTAGTGGCGACAGTGGCGGCACAGTTGACAGGAATCGGGGACTTGACGGAGAGTTGGCGGATTTGACAGCGGACGCGGGCGCCCATGTCGTTAGGTGATTTCACTTTAACCCATGCCGGGAGCAGTTGGGCTGGTCGAGCCTCCCGTCCAGGGGTCGTTCGCTCGACCCCTCGGTCCGTCGCTCGTCGACGAGGCAGGGTCGGAGCAGAGACGGGGTCGGAGAGGTCGAGGTAGAGGCCGGGGGGTCGTTCGTTCGACCCCTCGTCCGTCCTTCGTTCGTCGAGGTGAGGGCCGGGGGGTCGTTCGCTTGCCCCCTCGGTCCGTCACTTATCGTCGAGGTAGGAGCCGGGGGGTTGTTCGTTCGACCCCTCGGTTCGTCATTCCGCATCGAGGTGGGGGCCGAGGGATCGTTCGAACAACCCCTCGTCCGTCATTCGGCGTCGAGGTGAGGGCCGGGGGGTCGTTCGCTCCCCCCCCCCCCCCCCCCCCCCCGTCCGTCAGTCGGCGTCGAGGTGGGCCAGCCCGCGACTTGTCTCCACAGCTGGTGTAGAGGGGCCCTCGAGCGATGGGCCGTGCCTTACTGAGCAGTGAGCTGGTCTCTGTCTTAAAAATGGTTGCTATGTTTAGCGTTAATTTATTGAAGGGTTTAGGGTACCCCTTACCTTCGTACCCGACAGTAGCCCCCGAGGCCCTAGAGGAGTGATTTAGAACTCCTCTGGGGGCTATAATATACGCTTTCTCGGAGGGAGTAAGGATTATCCGGAGGTTTTGCCCTTGTCCTGCAAGGTTAGTGAGAGGTTCGATTCTCCGTGGGGTGCGCGCGAGCGCACCCCGCGGGGGTAGCCCCCGAGGCCCCAGAGGAGTGATTAAGAACTCCTCTGGGGGCTATAATATGTTGTATCGAGGGGTTTTCAAGGATACCTGGAGACGTGGCGCCCTATCGAGGGGTCGATCCTGTTCCTTTCCCTGAAAAGAGAAGTGTTCGAGGGCGGCTGTCGAACCCTACCGAGGGCCAGCCTTCGCTCCCTCGAGCATAACTGAAGTCAGAGCGCCCCGCCCGAGAGGTCGACTCTGTCTGCCAGGTCACGAGTTTTTCGACCCTCTTTCGTCGAGGGGTGCCGTGCGTAGTCGG